>CM059447.1:45150291-45395561 GCA_030390025.1 Squalus acanthias | reverse complement strand
TCTCTCCCCCTCGACCCCCCCATCTCTCTCTCCCCCTCGAGCTCCCCCAGTCTCCCCCCTCAAACCCCAACTCACATTCAACCCCTTCTGATCTCCCCTCCCACTGCCCTGTTCATGCCAGTTGGGCTATCTTGGGTACAGGACCACTGTCGATTTCCCCCAGCCCCACACCCTGGAGAAGCCCCTCGGGCAATTCGATGACAGCCCTGTTCCCAGGTTCTGCGACATTGCACTGAGACCAGGAACCAGTAAGAATCCTTTTACTGTTCCCCAAACCAGGATTTCCCACCCACCTGCCCCTTGTTTTGGGATTCTGGCTGGCTCCGAGTTTGGTGCCCCCCCATCCTACTCCTCGTCTCCATTTCTGTCTCAAGGCCACCTTTGTGCCTTGAGTAGGGTCTTTTCAAAGTGAATGGAGCAAGTGTCAGCCTCGACAATGGTGGCACAATCACCTCTGCGACAGAAGGTTGTGGGTTCAAGCCCCACTCTGGAGCCTTGAGCCCGTAATCTAGGCGGACACTCCGGTGCAGCGCTGAGGGAGTGCTGCACTGCCGGAGGTGCCGTCTTTCGGATGAGACGTTAAACCGAGGCCCCGTCTGCTCCCTGAGGTGGATGTAAAAGATCCCACGGCCACTATTGGAAGAAGAGCAGGGGGGTTCAACCTGGCCAATATTTATCCCTCAAACAATATCACTGAAACAGATTATCTGGTCATTATCACATTGCTGTATGTGGGATCTTGCTGTGTGCAAATTGGCTGCCGCGTTTCCCACATCACAACAGTGACTACACTTCAAAAGTACTTCATTGGTTGTAAAGCGCTTTGGGATGTCCGGTGGTCGTGGAAGGCACTGTGTAAATGCAAGAATCTATCTCTTTAGTAACGGTGATACTTTTTCTGCAACTCCCTAACCACCTCTGGTTTGCTCCCCTGCAGTGTGGAGTGGAATATCTTTTTGTTTGCTTATTTCCTTGTTCCACTCTCTCCACTTTTTTCAGCTTCTATTACATTCCTGTTCATCTTGACATTTTTCAGTTCTGAAGGGTCAATCTGTTCTCTCCACAGATGTTGACTGACCCACGTTTTGTTTCAGATTTCCAGCATTTGCGGTTTTCTTCTGCTTTTTACGTATTTTTTTTCAATTACCAGCAAGAAATCTTGCCACGTTTCCTACATTACAACAGTGACTATGCTTCGAAAATACTTCATTGGCTGTAAAGCACCTTGGGATGTCCTGAGGTGGTTCTTTAAACATTAACCTGCTTATCTCTCTCGCTTATCGAGCTTGTTTTTCCATTACAGAAGTGGAATAGCCGCATCACTTTTCTTTGGATTGGTGGTATTTGCAGTGTTTTTTGAGCCCTGTCTGAATGCCTAGTTTGTGATAATATAGCAGCTGTCTGAGGAGGATGCACACCTGCAGAGTGTAGGCCACTGTCCGTTTTATAATCATTTCAGAGATGCCACGTAGATTCAGTCTGTCTGCTACTACATCATAAATAAACTGTTGGCTGTAGCTGTGTGTACACACCGTATGTATTTAATTGATATCGAACAAGGTTGTTACTCGGATTCCAGTTTAAAGTACCGGGTGTGTGAAATGTTCACGCTGTGGCCACTTGAATTGTGAAAAGGACTCGGCAGCACAGTTATGGAAGCTACACAACCAAACTTGGGTCATGTCTGGAGAGAGCACTTTGTGCTGTATAACACTGGGGTACAGTACTGGTGGGTACAGGTCTGTCACTGTATAACACTGGGGGTACAGTACTGGTGGGTACAGGTCTGTCACTGTATAACACTGGGGTACAGTACTGGTGGGTACAGGTCTGTCACTGTACAACACGGGTACAGTACTGGTGGGGACTGGTCTGCCACTGTGTAACACTGGGGTACAGTATTGGTGGGTACAGGTCTGTCACTGTATAACACTGGGATACAGTACTGGTGGGTACAGGTCTGTCACTGTATAACACTGGGGTACAGTACTGGTGGGTACAGGTCTGTCACTGTATAACACTGGGGTACAGTACTGGTGGGTACAGGTCTGTCACTATAACACTGGGGTACAGTACTAGTGGGTACAGGTCTGTCACTGTATAACTGGGGTACAGTACTGGTGGGTACAGGTCTGTCACTGTATAACACTGGGGTACAGTACTGGTGGGTACAGGTCTGTCGCTGTATAACACTGGGGTACAGTACTGGTGGGTACAGGTCTGTCACTGTATAACACTGGGGTACAGTACTGGTGGGTACAGGTCTGTCACTGTATAACACTGACAACGGCTTCATTCTTCCCAATATTTAGTTGGAGGAAATTTCTGCTGATCCAGGACTGGATGTCAGACAAGCAGCGTGACAGATTAGCAGTGGAGGGGTGGAGAGAGGTGATGGCAAGGTAGAGCGTACATGTGGAAGCTGGCGTGTTTTTGGATGATGTTTTCAAGGGGCGGCATGTAGATGAGAAATAGGAGAGGGCCAAGGATAGATCCTTGGGGGACTCCAGAGGTAACGGTGCGGGAGCGGGAAGAGAAGCCATTGCAGGTGATTCTCTGGCTATGACTGGATAGTTAGAAATGGAATCAGGCGAGGGCCGTCCCACCCAGCTGGACCACAAGAGTAGAGGCGTTGGAGCAGGATGGTGTGGTCAACCGTACCAAAGGCTGCTGACCGGTCGAGAAGGACGAGGAGGGATAGTTTACCACTGTCACAGTCACAAAGGATGTCATTTGTGACTTTGATAAGGGCCATTTCGGTACTGTGGCAGGGGCAGAAACCTGATTGGAGGGGTTCAAATGTGGAGTTGTGGGAAAGATGGGCACGGATTTGGGAGGCGACAACACATTGAAGGAATTTGGAGAGGAAAGGGGCGGTAGTTTACAAGGACAGAGGGGTCAAGGGTGGGTTATTTGAGGAGACGGGTGATGTGGGCAGATTTGAAGGGGAGAGGGACAGCACCTGAGGCGATGAACCATTAACAATGTCAGCGAACATGGGGCCAGGGAGGGAAGTTGGATAGTCAGCTGTTTGGTGGGAATAGGGTTGAGGGAGCAGGAGATGGGTCTCGTGGATAGGAGGGGAAATTTTGCCCGGTGCGCTGGGGAAGGGAGGGAAGTGGCAGAGGCAGCTGAACAGATGGTCTCAATCTCAGTGACAAAGAATCCCATGATCTCCTCGCACTTGTTGTTGGAGGTGAGGGTGGAGGGGCAGGTGAGTGCCATGAGCTCCTCGCACCTGTTGTTGGAGGCGAGGGTGGAGGGGCAGGTGAGCGGGGTTTACGAAGACCCTTTGTCGTGGAGAAGAGCAATGTGATTTTTGTTTTACTGTATGGCAGTGACGGTTTCGAGCTCAAGTGTTCCTTGATCGGTATTTCTCAGCACAGAGGTTGCTGATCTGATCTCTGTGGCTCCCCCTTGTTCGCTGACACAGCGTAAAAAGTGATGTCAGTGGTGGGTGAATCTCATCACTCCAAGGGCCCAAAATGGCCGCTCTCTGCAGATTGAAAAGGAGCCTTTGATTTAAAATATTTCCTGCAAGTTAGGAACCTGAATGAATCATTTGTTTTCTTGAACAATGTGGGGAGAGTACGTTTACATTACCCCTCCCTTGACTGGGAGTGACCTGAAAGTAGTCATTTAGCCTCTGGGTTCTGCTGACGTGAACAGGCCCTGCCAGCCTTACTTAGAGTCTCATCAGATTCACCTGATTAAACCGAGTGGGTAATAAGGGATGTTTGCGGTAATTACTCAAGCTATTGAGATTATTTATTCATTAACTAACCCGAGTGAGGGGCCAAGGCCCACAGTGCAGGGCACTGGCAAGGCAAGGCTGAAGAGAGTGAAAGGAAATAAACAAGGTGAATTAGGAGTTAATTATTATGACCACAAGTGAAGCTGCTTTTAATTTAACCCCTTCTGTTCCATGACAGAATGAAAGAAGGCAAGGTAAAGCTCCAGACATAAATGTTTAATTTCTGTCACAACTACCTCATCCCTCAACAGCTGCCAGCTCAACCAAGCTCAGACAAAGGGTCACAAACCTGAAACATTAACCCTACCTTGCCCTCTCCTGACTAGCTCAGTCTTTCCAGCATTTTCTATCTTTTATAAATGTCGAATCCTGCTCATATGTGGGGAGGCTTATCGAACACCGTTAGACAGGATACAGGAAAAGGCTCTGGTTTTAAAAGCCCAGTAGATTGTCAAAGAAAGGGAAGACAGAGAGTCCGCAGCTTTCAGGAGCTGGGAAATTACATAGAATTCGACCCAACAGGTTTGTGCCGGTGTTTATGCTCCACACCAGCCTCCTCCCACCCTGCTTCATCGAACCCTCGCAGCAGAACCTTCTAAATTAGAAAGACTGAATTAGAGTGGGAGGTGGTGCAGTGAGTCTTGATTTCAACACAGTGAGGATGTCAGAAGTGTTTGTGGCGTGGGGTATTTGGAGTTTAATAGGAACAAGAGAGGGTGATCCCGAGGAGCATTGACCATAATAGAATGGATAAATTTGAGAGACAAGAAAGGTTGCAACAGAAACGGGTCGGAGGTTAGAGCGAGAGAAGGACGGGCGATCAGTTGATGAACTTTTCCTTCTATCCTGTCGAAGAGTTTTTAGAAGAAGCATTTTTGTCTGACGTTTCACCTGGCATGGGCGTCTTTCATTCTGTCATGGTACAGAGGGTTTAAATTAAAACCAGCTTCACTCACAAACAATGTTCCCTTTAAGGGGCTGCGCGGAACATTCAAGA
Source organism: Squalus acanthias (assembly GCA_030390025.1). Taxonomy (NCBI): domain Eukaryota; kingdom Metazoa; phylum Chordata; class Chondrichthyes; order Squaliformes; family Squalidae; genus Squalus; species Squalus acanthias. Next base: position 45,390,810 of record CM059447.1, on the reverse strand, counting down.
TACCGCACATGTGCAATTCTTGCATTGAAAAGCCGCTGCGCAGGATCCCTGGAGCATTGCGGGCCGCGCAGCTTAAAGGGAGCATTGCTCACAAATCACATCCATAGACCCGTTCGGCCCATTGTGTCTGTGCTGGCTCTTTGTTAGAGCAATCCAAATATAATCCCACTGCCTCGCTCTCTCCCCATAACCCTGTATCAATCCAAATATAATCCCCCTGCCCCGCTCTCTCCCATAGCCCTGTATCAATCCCAAACTAATCCCACTGCCCCGCTCTCTCCCCATAGCCCTGTATCAATCCAAATATAATCCCACTGGCCCGCTCTCTCCCATAGCCCTGTATCAATCCCAAACTAATCCCCCTGCCCTGCTCTCTCCCCATAGCCCTGCATCAATCCCAAACTAATCCCACTGCCCCGCTCTCTCCCCATAGCCCTGTATCAATCCCAAACTAATCCCACTGCACCGCTCTCTCCCCATAGCCCTGGATCAATCCAAATATAATCCCCCTGCCCCGCTCTCTCCCCATAGCCCTGTATCAATCCAAAACTAATCCCACTGCCCCGCTCTCTCTCCATAGCCCTGTATCAATCCAAAACTAATCCCACTGCCCCGCTCTCTCTCCATAGCCCTGTATCAATCCAAAACTAATCCCACTGCCCCGCTCTCTCTCCATAGCCCTGTATCAATCCAAAACTAATCCCACTGCCCAGCTCTCTCCCCATAGCCCTGTATCAATCCCAAACTAATCCCACTGCCCCGCTCTCTCCCCATAGCCCTGTATCAATCCCAAACTAATCCCCCTGCCCCGCTCTCTCTCCATAGCCCTGTATCAATCCAAAACTAATCCCCCTGCCCCGCTCTCTCCCCATAGCCTTGTATCAATCCCAAACTAATCCCCCTGCCCCGCTCTCTCCCCATAGCCCTGTATCAATCCAAATATAATCCCCCTGCCCCGCTCTCTCCCCATAGCCCTGTATCAATCCCAAACTAATCCCCATGCCCCGCTCTCTCCCCATAGCCCTGTATCAATCCCAAACTAATCCCCCTGCCCCGCTCTCTCCCCATAGCCCTGTATCAATCCCAAACTAATCGCACTGCCCCGCTTTCCTCCCCATAGCCCTGTATCAATCCCAAACTAATCGCACTGCCCCGCTCTCTCCCCATAGCCCTGTATCAATCCAAACTAATCCCACTGCCCGCTCTCTCCCCATAGCCCTGTATCAATCCCAAACTAATCCCCCTGCCCCGCTCTCTCCCCATAGCCCTGTATCAATCCCAAACTAATCGCACTGCCCCGCTTTCTCCCCTCCCCATAGCCCTGTATCAATCCCAAACTAATCGCACTGCCCCGCTCTCTCCCCATAGCCCTGTATCAATCCCAAACTAATCCCACTGCCCCGCTCTCTCCCCGTAGCCCTGTATCAATCCCAAACTAATCCCCCTGCCCCGCTCTCTCCCCATAGCCCTGTATCAATCCCAAACTAATCGCACTGCCCCGCTTTCTCCCCATAGCCCTGTATCAATCCCAAACTAATCGCACTGCCCCGCTCTCTCCCCATAGCCCTGTATCAATCCAAAACTGATCCCACTGCCCCGCTCTCTCCCCATAGCCCTGTATCAATCCCAAACTAATCGCACTGCCCCGCTTTCTCCCCATAGCCCTGTATCAATCCCAAACTAATCGCACTGCCCCGCTCTCTCCCCATAGCCCTGTATCAATCCCAAACTAATCCCCCTGTCCCCCGCTCTCCCCATAGCCCTGTATCAATCCAAAACTAATCCCCCTGCCCCGCTCTCTCCCCATAGCCCAGTATCAATCCAAAACTAATCCCACTGCCGCGCTCTCTCCCCATAGCCCTGTATCAATCCAAATATAATCCCCCTGCCCCGCGCTCTCCCCATAGCCCTGTATCCATCCAACTATAATCCCACTGCCCCGCTCTCTCCCCATAGCCCTGTATCAATCCAAAACTAATCCCACAGCTCAGCTCTCTCCCCATAGCCCTGTATCCATCCCAAACTAATCCCACTGCCCCGCTCTCTCCCTATAACCCTGCATCAATCCCAAACTAATCCCACTGCCCCGCTCTCTCCCCATAGCCCTGTATCCATCCCAAACTAATCCCACTGCCCCGCTCTCTCTATTAGAGATCATGAAGGTAATCTGTGTGTGGAGGCGGGAGGTGTCGGTAGGGTTCTTAATGAATACTTTGCGTCTGTTTTCACAAAGGAGAGGGGTGCAGCAGACATTTCTATCGGGGGAGGAGTGTGAAATATTAGATGAAATAAACATAGTGAGAGAGGAAGTATTAAGGGGTTTACCAACTTTAAAGGATGAAATGTATCCCAGGCTGTTAAGCGAAGCAAAAGAGGAAATAGCAGAGGCCCTGACCATCATTTTTCAACTCTCTCTGGCTTCAGGTGTGGTGCTGGAGGACTGCTAATGTGGTACCCTTGTTTAAAAAGGGAGAAAAGGATAGACCGAGTAATTACAGGCCAGTCAGCCTAACCTCGGTGGTGGGAAAATTATTGGAAAGAATTCTGAAGGACAGGATAAATCTTCATTTCGAAAGACACAGATTAATCAAGGATAGTCAGCACGGATTTGTTAAGGGAAGGTCGTGTCTGACAAACTTGATTGAATTTTTTGAGGAGGTAACAAGGAGGGTAGATGAGGGTAGTGCATTTGATGTAGTGTATATGGACTTTAGCAAGGCTTTTGATAATGTTCCACATGGCAGACTGGTCACAAAGTTAAAAGCCCATGGGATCCAGGGCAAAGTGTCAAGTTGGATTCAAAACTGGCTCGGAGACAGGAAGCAGAGGGTAATGGTTGATGGGTGTTTTTGTGACTGGAAGGCTGTTTCCAGTGGGGTTCCGCAGGGCTCAGTACTGGGTCCCTTGCTTTTTGTGGTATATATCAATGATCTAGACTTGAATATAGGGGGTATGATTAAGAAATTTGCAGATGATACTAAAATCTGCTATGTGGTTGATACTGGAGAAGGAAGCTGTAGACTGCAGGAAGATATCAATAAATTGGTCAGGTGGGCAGAACAGTGGCAAATGGAATTCAATCCGGAGAAGTGTGAGGTAATGCTATGGGGGAGGGCTAACAAGGAAAGGGAATACACATTAAATGGTAGGACACTGAGTAGCGTAGAGGAACAAAGGGACCTTGGAGTGCATGTCCACAGATCCCTGAAGGTAGCAGGCCAGGTAGATAATGTGATTAAGAAGGCATACGGAATGCTTGCCTTTATTAGCCGTGGCATAGAATACAAGTCTTCTACTGCCTCCCAAAGATACACAAAGCCAACACACCCGGACGTCCTATCGTATCAGGCAATGGAACCCTGTGTGAGAACCTCTCTGGATACGTCGAGGGCATTCTGAAACCCATCGTACAGGGAACCCCCAGCTTCTGTCGCGACACTACAGACTTCTTACAGAAACTCAGCACCCACGGACCAGTTGAACCAGGAACACTCCTTGCCACGATGGACGTATCGGCACTCTACACCAGTATCCCCACGATGACGGCATCGCTGCAACAGCCTCAGTACTCAACATCAACAACAGCCAATCTCCAGACGCCATCCTACAACTCATCCGCTTCATCCTTGACCACAATGTCTTCACCTTCGACAACCATTTTTTTACCCAAACACACGGAACAGCCATGGGGACCAAATTCGCACCCCAATACGCCAACATCTTCATGCACAAGTTCGAGCAAGACTTCTTCGCTGCACAGGACCTCCAGCCAACGCTGTACACCAGATACATCGACGACATTTTCTTCCTTTGGACCCATGGCGAAGGATCACTGAAAAGACTACACGATAACATAAACAAGTTCCATCCCACCATCAAACTCACCATGGACTACTCCTCAGAATCGGTCTCATTCCTGGACACACGAATCTCCATCAAAGACGGACACCTCAGCACTTCACTCTACCGCAAGCCCACGGACAACCTCACGATGCTCCACTTCTCCAGCTTCCACCCTAACCATGTTAAAGAAGCCATCCCCTATGGACAAGCCCTGCGATTACACAGGATCTGCTCAGACGAGGAGGAACGCGATGGACACCTACGGACGCTGAAAAACGCCCTCGTAAGAACGGGATATGACGCTCGACTCATCGATCGACAGTTCCGACGGGCCACAGCGAAAAATCGCATAGACCTCCTCAGAAGGCAAACACGGGACACAACCAACAGGGTACCCTACGTCGTCCAGTACTTCCCCGGAGCGGAGAAACTACGCCATGTTCTTCGCAGCCTTCAACATGTCATCGATGACGACAAACACCTCGCTAAGGCCATCCCCACGCCTCCACTACTTGCCTTCAAACAGCCGCCTAACCTCAGAAGTACCATCGTTCGCAGCAAATTACCCAGCTTTCAGGATAACAGCGACCACGACACCACACAACCCTGCCATGGCAAACTCTGCAAGACATGCCAGATCATCAACACAGATACCACCATCACACGTGAGGACACTACCCACCAGGTACATGGTACATACTCATGTGACTCGGCCAACGTTGTCTACCTCATACGTTGCAGGAAAGAATGCACCGCGGCATGGTACATCGGCGAGACCATGCAGACACTGAGACAACGTATGAACGAGCACCACGCAACAATCGCCAGGCAGGATTGTTACCTCCCAGTCGGGGAACACTTCAGCAGTCAAGGACATTCAGCCTCGGATCTGCGGGTAAGCGTTCTCCAAGGCAACCTTAGAAACACACGACAACGCAAAATCATCGAGCAGAAACTGATAGCCAAGTTCCGCACTCATGAAGACGGTCTCAACCGGGATCTTGGGTTTATGTCACGATACATGACGTGATCCGGACTCGAGTCGTCGTTGGCTTGTTCACAGATGTGATTCCCAGTAAAAAAGTAAAAATTTTCCCAGTAAAAAACTAAAAATTTTAAAGCTTTTCGTTTTACATACAGACAGCAGCTTTTGACACGTTAGAACCCCTGCGACTACACCTCATTGTCTCAGTTGTATCTTGCTATGTCTTTGATGTGGTACCTTCCTGGCTGACTTGATTAACTTTATCACACCTCGGCAGATAGTCAGGATGATTTAATTTAGTGGTCTGCAATTGTAAGGTACACATGCTTTGTTCTCTATCTATATATGCTTTGGCGATTCTGTATCTAATTTACTTCACCTGAGGAAGGAGCAATCGATAGCTCCGAAAGCTTGTGATTTCAAATAAAACTGTTGGACTATAACCTGGTGTTGTGCGACCTCTCAATAGAATACAAGAGCAGGGGGTTATGCTTCAACTGTATAAAACACTAGTTAGGCCTCAGCTAGAGTACTGCGTGCAGTTCTGGTCACCACATTACAGGAAAGATGTGATTGCACTAGAGAGGGTACAGAGGAGATTTACAAGGATGTTGCTGGGAGTAGAGAATCTTAGCTATGAGGAAAGACTGGATAGGCTGGGTCTTTTTTCCTTGGAACAGAGGAGGCTGAGGGGAGACCTTATTGAGGTGTATAAAATTATGAGGGGCATAGATAAAGTGGATAGAAAGGACCTATTTCCCTTCGCAGAGGGGTCAAAAACCAGGGGGCACAGATTTAAAATAATTGGTGGAAGGTTTAGAGTAGATTTGAGGGGAAATTTCTTCACCCAGAGGGTTGTGGGGGTCTGGAACTCACTGCCTGAAAGGGTGGTAGAGGCAGGAACCCTAACCACATTTAAAAAGTACTTGGATGTGCACTTGGGATGCTGTAACCTGCAGGGCTACGGACCAAGAGCTGGGAAGTGGGATTAGGCCGGATAGCTCTTTGTTAGCCGGCGCGGACACGATGGGCCGAAATGGCCTCCTTCCGTGCTGTAACTTTCTATGATTCTCTCCCCACAGCCCTGTATCAATCCCAAACTAATCCCACTGCCCCGCTCTCTCCCCATAGCCCTGTATCAATCCCAGACTAATCCCATTGTCCCGCGCTCTCCCCATAGCCCTGTATCAATCGCAAACTAATCCCACTGCCCCGCTCTCCCCATCGCCCTGTATCAATCCCAAACTAATCATAGGGGTGCGACAATTTTAATGATTCATTCTCGGGATGTGGGCGTCACTGGCAAGGCTGCATTTATTGCCCATTCTTCGTTCCCCTATGGGCCTACTCCTTCAACTGCTGCAGTCAGTGTGCTGATGGTGTTAGGTAGGGAATTTCGGTTCATTAACCCAGTGACGATGAAGGAACATCGATATTTGTGCAAGTCAGGATGACGTGTGATTTGGAGGTGATGGTGTTCCCAAGACATGGCTGCCCTTGTCCGACTCGGGGTGGGGAGGGGTGTGGTTGCAGGGCTGGGAGGTGCTGTTGAAGTAACCCCGGCGAGTTGCTGTGGTGCATCCTGTAGGTAGTGCACACTGCAGCCACGGTGCGCCAGTGATGGGGGTGGAAGATGAGGCTGGTAATAAGGGTGCCAGTCAAAGAAACTGCTTTGTCCTGGTTGGTGTCGAGCTTCTTGAGGATTGTTGCAGCTGCAACCATCCAGGCAAGTGGAGAGTATTCCATCACACACCTGACTGTGCATAGGGTTTGAGGGGTCAGGAAGTGAGCCACTTGCCACAGAGCACCCAACCTCTGCCCTGCTCTTGTAGCCACAGTGTCAAAGTGGCTGGTCCAGCTTCTCACTAATGGTGACCCCCCCCCCCCCCCCAAGATGTTAATGGTGGGAGACTTGGTGATGGTGGTGCCCTTAAAGATCAGGGGGAGATTGTTGGGCTTTCTTTTGTTCAAGATAGTCATTACCTGCCATTTATGTGGTGTGAATGTTACCTGCCACTGTTCAGCCCAAGTCTCACCTGATCCATTATTCTGCTGATACTCTGACCTTCAGGTCCGATTTCACGTTTGTGTAAAGTTTCTAGAGATTAAGACCCTGGATAGTGACCTCTCCTGGTGTTAAAACCGAGCAGGCAGCAAGAGATGGACCTGTCTTTCGGATGAGACAATAAACCGAGGCCCCATCTGCCCTCTCAGGTGGACGTAAAAGATCCCGTGGCACTATTTGGAAGAAGAGCAGGGAAGTGCTCCCGGGTGTCCTGGCCAACATTTATCCCTCAACATAACTAAAACAGATTAACTGGTCATTATCACATTGCTGTTTGAGGGATCTTGCTGTGCGCAAATTGGCTGCTGCGTTTCCTACATTACAACAGTGACTGCACTTCAAAAGTACTTCATTGGTTGTAAAGCGCTTTGGGATGTCCTAAGGTCGTGAAAGGCGCTATAGAAATGCAAGTCTGTCGTCTTTCAGTAACATCTTAAAACAAATGTGTCAGAGGTGCATGGGCCCTGCCCTGGTTGTACGAGACTCTTAGCCTCACTGCTCCTGTGAACTTTTGATTCATACTGATACCGAGCGTGCTGTAATCCGTGATGTTACAGATGCAGGGAGTTGGGCACTCGAAGTGAGCCCCTCCCCGCTTATAATTACTGTGTTGGGTGTTAGTACTACGACCGGCGCAGACTCCATGGGTCGAATGGCCTCCTTCTGTGCTGTGCTATTCTATGATTCTACTAAGCGGCCTGCCCCCCCCCCCCCCCCCCGTGCTATTACGGCGATGCTGTGTTGGGCGTTAGTACTCAGGCCCCCCCTTAGTGTTACTGCGATAATGGCCCAAACCTTCCTGGAAAACTAATGGTGAGTTCACACTGCACGCCGTTATTAAAGCACAAATCAGATTTGCACATTCATTGCCCATTCGACTCAGAAAATAATTAAGAGTGTAATAACCTTTTCAACGTATTGATAATTGTTAATGCAATGCCTATCAACCTCTCCAACCCAGAAAGGGAACAATTTAAACTGTTCACTCTCATTCGTGCTTGTAGTCAATTCTTCTTAGAGATTTAAAAATGTTAATTTTTTTTCTTACTTTTCCTCTCAGTCTCTTTCTTCTCTTTCTTAATCCAATCTTTTTTCCCCCTCTTTATTTCTCTTTCTGTACCTGATTTGACTCTAAATCACCCTCCTCACCCGTCGTTCCTCTGTTTTATTCTCGATCCTTAAATCTCATTGGGTAAGGAGATAGACTGTTGGCCCCGTCGTTCACCAAGGTCGCAGATGCCCCATTATCAGCTCGCACTTCCAGCAACTTACAGGGCAATAAAAATCTAACCTTGCACACACACCGCGAGATGCCTCGCTCCTGCAAGATTTGGGCTCTTGTGTTGAGCGTCAGTACTCAGAGCACACGCACTGCTGCGACACTGTGTATTGGTAATACATTCAGGGCAATAAATTGAGGCTGTTACCTGGTATAACTGCCTCAAATGTTTTCACCCTCTCGCGTTGGAGTTTCTTGCCAGAACGTCTTTAGTTTTACTGGCCCCTTTTGCCAGTGTGCAGCTGAACAGCCACCTTCTTTTCCCCTCACTAACTCTTAACTCTTTACAAAGCCCAAGGCTGTCCAGGAAGCAGGAAATTCGCTTGATGTCTTGGCCAACATTCTTTCCCTCAACCAACAGTGCCAAAATGGATGAACTGCTTATGAGCTAATGCTGTCCACAAAATGGCTGCTGACTCAAATGCTTAACAGCAGTCGGTGTGGGACATTTGGGCCCTTCTGCTCGCTGACCTACATTGGCTCCTGGTCCACTAAATCTTTCATTTTAAAATTCTCATCCTTCTGTTCAAATCCCTCCATGGCCTTGCCCCTCCCTATCTCTGTAACCTCCTCCAGCCCGACAACCCTCCGAGATCTTGACATTCCTCCAATCCGAGACTCTTCTGCATCCCTGATTTCCTTCACCCCACCATTGGCGGCCGTGCCTTCAGCAGCCTCGGCCCTAAACTCTGGAATTTCCTCCCTAAACCCTCCACCTCTCTCCTCCTTTTAAGATGCTCCTTAAAACCTACCTCACCTGTCCTAATATCTCCTTATGTGGCTCTGTCAATTTTTGTCTGATTGCGCTCTTGTGAAGCACCTTGGGATGTTTTACTGTGTTAAAGGCCTATCTAATGTTGTTGTGCTACGTTGGGTCGGTCCATTGCTAGGTTACTCGGGGACTTTTTTTGTAAAACAAGTCTTGTTTTCTCAGTGTTTCAGGAAATAATTTTTGTTTTGAATTCCCCATGGAGGTGGGGGTTCTGTGAATGAATTGCATGCAGCGCCATTGAATAGTTCTGTCGCACTAGTTTTAAAGATGACTCTTGAGGTCATGATCAACGACCACAGCCAACTTCCTCGGTTGTGTGGAGAGTGCAATTGACTTCGAAACTTGGCCGCAGCCTGGCCCACTGTGGGCTGCGACAACCTGCCTGAATCATCGCTGGCACCAAGTCAGCTGTCCGCCAGTATACCTCCCCCAGCGGCTCAATGGGGACACAAGCTGCCCCTCATAGGCCGTACACATCGAGAAAGGTCAGCAGTTCAATCCCCGGTCCGTGCTGAGTGATCTCCGCTCGGATTCTGCAGTTGGCACTCAGCAATCAGCCTCTGCTTTGCTGCCAGTAAGCCTGGGTGTGGACATGGCCTGAGGTCAGGATCTCCATTCTTGCCAGTCTTACTGTCGCTCGCTGCTGGCTTCACTGAGCGAGAAACCCCTTCTGAGGTGGGACTTGGTGCCTCGCACAGTCTCGTGTACAGGCTACGCTGCCGAGTGCTTCGCTGTCCAGGCTGAGAGCTTGTCTTTCCTGTTCTTCCCGAGGCTTGCTAGTTCAAGCAATTACATGGCTTCAATAACAAAAGTAGCGTACAGTAACTGTGAGGGGTTTCGATCGAGTAAATAAGTTTCCACTGGTGGTGGGTCAGTAACCAGAGCACGCAGTTTGAAGATAATTGGCAAAAGAACCAGAGGGGAGATGAGAATTCTTTGTACACAGCGAGTTGTTGTGATCTGGAATGCACTACCTGAAAGGGCGGTGGAAGCAGATTCAGTAACAACTTTCAAAAGGGAATTGGATAAATACTTGAAGGGGAAAAATGTGCAGGGCTGTGGGGAAAGAGCGGGGCAGTGGGACTAATTGGAGAGCTCGTTCAAAGAGCCGGCACAGGCACGATGGGCCGAATGGCCTCCTTTACTGCTCTATAATTCTTCTGTGCATGAACCGGATTAAACGGAAGAAATAGAACTGGGAAGAGGCAGAAAACTTTCACGGAAATATAAACGGAGTTAGGAAAGGCAAACAAGCACAATATTCCTCATTTAATAAGTGCATCGCACGCTCTGACACTGAGTGTACAGACCAGGAAAGCTCCAGGATCCGCTCCCAGTCTGTGCTGAGTTAGCTGATTTCAGGCGGGACTCGACAATTGGACTCTGTGCCCTGGGCTCGGGAGGGGAGAAGAAAATCAGCTAGAGTTCCTGCCCCTGGTAAATCCTGCTGGAGAAGTGCATGTGGCTGTTGAGCGGGATCAGGCTGTGAATACTGTTTCCCCTCTCCCTCCATGGCCTCACCCCGCCCTATGTCCATAACCTCCTCCAGCCCTACAACCATCAAGATCTCTGCGCTCCGTCAGTTCTGACCTCTGGCGCAGCCCCGGTTTTAATCGCTCCACCATTGTCGGCCGTGCCTTCAGCAGTCAAGGCCCTAATCTCTGGAATTCACTCCCTAAACCTCTCCGTCTCTCTACTTCCTTCCTTTTTTAAGACACTCCTTAAAACTCTTTGACCAAGCTTTTGGTCCCCTGTCCTTAAGTGGCTCGGTGTCAAATTTGTCTGATTACGCTCCTGTGAAGCACCTTGGGACGTTTTTAATACAGTTAAAGGCACAAGTTGTTGCTGAGTGTGTTGTTTGTAACCTGAGCACGTCCCGTGAGCCGGGCGGTCCCCGTGAGCCGGACAGGTCCCCGTGAACCGGGCGGGTGGTTCCTGTGAGCTGGGCGGGGGGGGGGGTGGTCCCTGTGAGCCGGGCGGGGGGGGGGGGGGGGGGGGGTGGTGGTCCCTGTGAGCCGGGCGGGGGGGGGGGAGGTTCCTGTGAGCCGGGCGGGGGTGGGGGGGAGGTTCCTGTGAGCCGGGCGGGGGGGGGGGGGGGAGGTTCCTGTGAGCCGGGCGGTGGGGGGAGGTTCCTGTGAGCCGGGCGGGGGGGGGAGGTTCCTGTGAGCCGGGCGGGGGGGGGGGGAGGTTCCTGTGAGCCGGGCGGGGGGGGGAGGTTCCTGTGAGCCCGGGCGGGGAGGGGAGGTTCCTGTGAGCCGGGCGGGGGGGGGGTGGTCCCTGTGAGCCGGGCGGGGGGGGGGGGGGGGAGGGTGGTCCCTGTGAGCCGGGCGGGGGGGGGAGGGGAGGTTCCTGTGAGCCGGGCGGGGGGGGGGGTGGTCCCTGTGAGCCGGGCGGGGGGGTGGGTGGTCCCTGTGAGCCGGGTGGGGGGGTGGGTGGTCCCTGTGAGCCGGGCGGGGGGGGGAGGTTCCTGTGAGCCGGGCGGTTCCCCCTGGGCCGGGCGGGTCCCCGTGAGCCGGGCGGGTCCCCGTGAGCCGGGCGGGTCCCCGTGAGCCGGGCAGTTCCCGTGAGCCGGGGCGGGTCCCCTGGGCCGGGCGGGTCCCCGTGAGCCGGCGGTTCCTGTAACCTCTGTTTCTTGTATTTTGCAGCCAGTGGAGGCCACCGACGATGCATTCTGGGATCAGTTCTGGGCCGACACGGCCACATCCATCCAGGACGTGTTCACCTTGGTGCCAGCAGCCGAGATCCGAGCGGTCAGGGAGGAGTCGCCCTCCAACTTAGCCACCCTGTGCTACAAGGTACAGAGACCATCTTGCCTTTCCTGTGAACTTTCTGCTCAATAAAATGAGGGGTGTTTGTGATGGGGATCGGAATATTGCTCTTTTCTACCACCCAGTGTCGGCATCTAACAAATCCAGGTGACGTACACCACGGGTTAGACACACAGGAAAGTTCCCTCTACACTGTCTTACCAGTGAATCCTCTCGATTTTTAAACTGCTTTATTTGGGGAATAAAACTCCTAACAGGAGCATTGTAGTTTTAAGCAGTTCACCAAGAATCTCTTTATTGTACAATCATTATGAAAAACTGAAACAAACTGGCACTTTGGTATCAAGGGTTTCAGAGGGAATGAGGCACGCTGTCTCTGGTTCATATTTACAATGAGCTGGCTGATTCCAGCACTGGATGGTGGGAGGGGGACGAGCAATGTGATTCTCTTTAACATAATAAAAGATTTTGAGAAACCACAGGACGTGGTTGAGGCAAATAGCTTGGATCCTTTCAAAAGGAAACTAGAGGAGTACATGAGAGAAAAGGGAATAGAAAGATATGCTGAAAAGCTGAGATGAGGTCGATAGAATAGGAGGAGACTCGTTGGTCCGAATGGCCTGTTCCTGGGCTGTATATTCTATGTAATTCTATCAAACACTCCCAGGGCAGGTACAGCACGGGTTAGATACAGAGTAAAGCTCCCTCTACACTGTCCCATCAAACATTCCCAGGGCAGGTACAGCACGGGTTAGATACAGAGTAAAGCTCCCTCTACACTGTCCCATCAAACACTCCCAGGGCAGGTACAGCACGGGTTAGATACAGAGTAAAGCTCCCTCTACACTGTCCCAACAAACACTCATAGTCAGGGGGATAGATACAGTTCTTTGCGGCCAAGAGCGAGAGTCTAGACGGCTGTGTTGCCTGCCCAGTGCCAGGGTTCGGGACATCTGCTCTGGGCTGGAGAGGAACTTGCAGTGGGAGGGGGAGGAGCCAGTGGTCGTGGTCCATGTAGGTACCAACGACATAGGTAGAACTAGGAAAGAGGTTCTGCTGAGAGACTATGAGCAGCTAGGGGCTAAATTAAAAAGCAGAATCTCAAGGGTAATAATGTCTGCATTATTACCTGAGCCAGGACCAAATTGGCATAGGGTAAATAAAATTAGAGAGATGAATGCGTGGCTCAAAGACTGGTGTGGGAGAAATGGGTTTCAATTCCTGGGGCACTGGCACCAGTACTGGGGAAAATGGGATCTGTATCGTTGGGATGGTCTTCACCTGAACCGTGCTGGGACCAGTGTTCTGGCGAGTCGTATAACTGGGGCGGTAGAGAGGGCTTTAAACTAAATAGTGGGGGCAAGGGATCAAATTTGGGAAGATGTGGTAATTCAAAGATTAGAGACAAGGCAATAGAGAAAGGTATTAAATATGGGAAATGATAAACAGACCATGACAGGAAGGGATAGAGAGTACAAATCTAAGAGTAAATCAACAGATAAGGCTAGCAGTTACAAAAATAATAAAAGGACAAAACTAAAGGCTCTGCATCTGAATGCACATAGCATTCGAAAACAAAACAGATGAACTGAGCGTAAAAATAAATAAATAAATATGATCTGATAGCCATTACAGAAACATGGCTGCAGGATGACATAGATTGGGACCTGAATATTGAAGGGTACATGTCATTTCGGAAGGACAGGAAGGTGGGCAAAGGTGGAGGGGTGACTCTGTTAATTAATGATGGTATTAGCACAATAGAGAGGGATGACCTAAGTTCAGGAAACCAGGATGTAGAAGCGGTTTGGGTAGAGATGAAAAATAATAAAGGCAAGAAGTCACTTGTGGGAGTGGTGTACAGGCCCCCTAACAGTAACCACATGGTAGGATGGAGTATAAAGGAAGAAATAATGGGAGCTTGTCAGAAGGGTACGGCAATAACCATGGGGGATTTTAATCTACATATAGACTGGAAAAATCAGATGGGCAAAGGTAGCATAGATGAGTTCATGGAATGTTTTCGGGATAGTTTCTTACAACAGCACGTTCTGGAGCCAACCAGATAGGATTAATTAATGACCTCATAGTGAAGGCGCCCCTAGGTAGCAGCAATCATAATATGATTGAATTTTATATTCAGTTTGAGGGAGAGAAGAGTGGGTCCAAGACTAGGATTTTAAACTTAAATAAGGGCAATTATGAGGGCATGAAATCAGAGCTAGCTAAAGTGAACTGGCAAATTAGGTTAAGGGATAGGTCAATAGAGTTGCAGTGGCAGACATTTAAGGGGATATTTCAAAATACACAGAATATATACATTCCAACAAGAAAGAAAAATTCCAAGGGGAGGACTCACCATCCGTGGTTAACTAAAAAAGTTAAAGATAGTATCAAACTTAAAGAAAAAGCATATAATTGCACAAAGATGGGTGGCAGCTCAGAAGATTAGACAGAATATAAAAAACAGCAAAGAATAACTAAAAGATTAATAAGGAGAGAAAAATTAGAGTATGAGAGAAAGCTAGCTAGAAATATAAAAACAGATAGTAAGAGTTTCTATAGATATTTAAAAAAGAAAAGAGTTAACAAAGTGAGCATTGGTCCTATAAAAAGTGAGTCTGGGGAATTAATAATGGAAAATAAGGAGATGGCAGTTGAATTGAACAGGTATTTTGCATCGGTCTTCACTGCAGAGGATACAAGTAACATCCAGAAATAGCTGTAAATCAAGAAATGGAAGGGAGGGAGGAACTCAACAAAGTTACAATCACCAGGGAAGTGGTACTGAGCAAATTGTTGGAGCTGCGGGCTGACAAGTCCCCGGGTCCTGATGGACTTCATCCTAGGGTCTTAAAAGAAGTGGCTAGTGAGATAGTTGATGCGTTGGTTTTAATTTTCCAAAATTCCCTAGATTCGGGGAAGGTTCCATTAGATTGGAAAATAGCGAATGTAACTCCTTTATTCAAAAAGGGAGGGAGACAGAAAGCAGGAAACTACAAGCCAGTTAGCTTAACATCTGTCATAGGGAAGATGTTAGAAGCGATTATTAAAGACGTTATAGCAGGGCACTTAGAAAAGTTCAAAGTAATCAGGCAGAGTCAACATGGTTTTGTGCAAGGGAAATCATGTTTAACCAATTTATTGGCGTTCTTTGAGGAAGTAACATGTGCTGTGGATAAAGGGGAACCAGTGGATGTACTGTATTTAGATTTCCAGAAGGCATTTGATAAGGTGCCACATCAAAGGTTATTGCGGAAAATAAAAGCTCATGGTGTAGGGGGTAACATATTGGCATGAATAGAAGATTCAGAGAGTAGGCATAAATGGGTCATTTTCTGATTGGCAAGATGTAACGAGTGGTGTGCCACAGGGATCAGTGCTGGGGCCTCAACTTTTTACAATTTATATAAATGACTTGGATGAAGGGACCGAAGGTATGGTTGCTAAATTTGCTGATGACACAAAGATAGGTAGGAAAGTAAATGATGAAGAGGACATAAGGAGGCTACAAAGGGATATAGAGAGGTTAAGTGGCAAATGGAGTATAATGTGGAAAAATGCGAAGTTGTCCATTTTGGCAGGAAGAATAAAAAAGAAGCATATTATCTAAATGGTGAGAGATTGCAGAGCTCTGAGATGCAGAGGGATCTGGGTGTCCTAGTGCATGAATCACAAAAGGTTACTATGCAGGTACAGCAAGTAATTAGGAAAGCTAATAGAATGTTATTGTTTATTGCAAGGGGACTGGAATACAAAAGTAGGGAGGTTATGCTTCAGTTATACAGGGCATTGGTGAGACCACATCTGGAGTACTGTGTACAGTATTGGTCTCCTTATTTAAGGAAGGATGTAAATGCGTTGGAAGCAGTGCAGAGAAGGTTTACTAGACTAATACCTGGAATGGGCGGGTTGTCTTATGAGGAAAGGTTGGACAGGCTAGGCTTGTATCCGCTGGAGTTTAGAAGAATAAGAGGTGACTTGATTGAAACATATAAGATCCTGAGGGGTCTGGACAGGGTGGATGTGGAGAGGATGTTTCCTCTTGTGGGCGAATCTAGAACTAGGGGTCACTGTTTAAAAATAATTGGTTGCCCATTTAAGACAGAGATGAGGAGAAATTTTTTCTCAGAGGGTCGTGAGTCTTTGGAACTCTCTTCCTCAGAGGGCGGTGGAAGCAGAGTCTTTGAATATTTTTAAGGCAGAGGTAGATAGATTCTTGATAAGCAAAGGGGGTGAAAGGTTATCGGGGGTAGGCGGGAATGTGGAGTAATCGGATCAGCCATGATCTTATTGAATGGCGGAGTAGGCTCGAGGGGCCGAGTGGCCTACTCCTGCTCCTAATTCATATATTCGTATGTACTCCCAGGGCAGGTACAACACGGGTTAGATACAGAGTAAAGCTCCCTCTACACTGTCCCATCAAACACTCCCAGAGCAGGTACAGCGCGGGTTAGATACAGAGTAAAGCTCCCTCTACACTGTCCCATCAAACACTCCCAGGGCAGGTCCAGCACGGGTTAGATACAGAGTAAAGCTCCCTCTACACTGTCCCATCAAACACTCCCGGGGCAGGTACAGCACGGGTTAGATACAGAGTAAAGCTCCCTCTACACTGTCCCATCGAAACACTCCCGGGGCAGGTACAGCACGGGTTAGAAACAGAGTAAAGCTCCCTCTGCACTGCCCCATCGCTGGTATACCCAGGACCCTGGAATCCTGTTGTGCCGCAAAGCAAAGTTCTGCAACAAACCCGACCAGATGCTGGGGCATGAGTCTGTGATTCTGTCACATCTGTCCTGGGTTTGGAGAAACCTCAATCTGAATATAATGAAATATATCTTTAAAATACTGTATAAAACCAATCCTTTTTAGAAAGATTGTGTATTTTAAATCGATTAAAAGCAGTTTTCTGTGCTCATTTACTGGCGATGGGAGTCATCTAGCCCCTGGGTATCTCAGCTGGGCTATCACTGAGAGGCGAGAGAGCGAGGTGCTAATTGGCTGCAAGGTGTAAATTAGTTGGTAACCAAAACCTGGTGCATCAATTCATGGCATCGTCAATCAGAAAGGTGTTAGGAAACACTAATCTTCAAATACCCATTGATTAGCAGCTCATTACTACCCATTTCTATCACTGATCATGGGAGTAATTGGAGGTGATTAATTAAGACGAACATGACGCCAGTTTAATACGGATTTACTGAACTGCTTTTTCCTGCTGACATACTGGTACCAGCTTGCTCAGTAAACCTAGTGACAGCGCAGACCAGCCCATTAACCGAGTTTAAAATCATCCTCCTGCATAGTCCTTCGTTATTCTTGCAAGAAAAAAGAATTTGAGAGTGCCAGGCCAGAGGCGGGCCCCATGATCAGCGTCCGTGTCACCGCACTGTGTTCAGCATCCACCTTCCCGCCCAGCCCAGCCCACCACACTGACGGAGAGCTTGCTCCCCCCCTCCCCCTGCAATGACTGTGAGCTCGCCCCCCCCCTCCCCCTGCAATGACTGTGAGCTCGCCCCTCCCCACATCGGCTCCCCCCGGGGGTCAGCAGTCTGTTTTTATAATCCCTCCCCTCCCCCGATTCTACATGGTCACTGGTTCCGCTGTGACTGAATCTGCCTGCCAGTATAAATGGGGATGCCACGGGAGCAAGTGGAAGCAGCCCATTAATAAACAGGGTGTCTGCCTGTTTCACAATCTGCCAGCAACGTTGGAAGGGGGATGAGATCAGGGTGCGGTGGAGCGGTGCGGAGTGTTGCGGCGTTTTACCCAATGATGTTTCACTGATATTTCAGTTCCATGGTCAGCGAAAGTCAATGTGCCAGTTGGTGTTGCTCTTGTGTCGGGAGTTGTGGGTTCAAGCCCCACTCCGGCACGTGTTCTAGGTTGTCGCTCTAGTGCAGTACCGAGGCAGTGCTGCTCTGTCGGTGATGCCATTCTTTGGATCAGACGTTCAAACGTCTGCCTGTTGGGGTGGATGTTGGAGATCCCACCTCACGTTGGAAGAGCAGGGAGTTCTCTCGCTGTCCCGGCCAACATTCCCCATGACTATCGCCACCAAAATCACATGACCTACTCATTGATGTTTGTGACACCAGACTGCTGCATCGACCTACATAACAACAGTACCTGCACTTACTAATTCATCGTACCTGAAGCACTTTGGGGCGTTAAGAGAGATTGATAAGTCGCGGTGTATGTGCAAGTTCCATCTTTCCTTAAAAGCATGGAGAAACACAATTTCTCACAAGCCACATTACAATTACCCTCCTCCCTAAGGATCTGACGCACATTTTTTGGGGGGGATGGGTAAAAGCCTCGAGTGAGTCTGTCAGTCACTGACACCAATCCCCTTCTATATGTCGCAAGTCAATCTCACAACCCAAGGAAGACTGCTCTGACTGTCTGTTCCGTACTGTACTTGCTTTCAATCCCGTGCTGAGGGCACCACAAACAAGATCAAGGCACGTTCCACCAATTTGCATTGTCCTCCCCCCCCCCCCCCCCCCCCCCCCCCCGGTTCCCCTCCATTATAGCGGACATTGGGGTTGTCGCTTTAATGCTGTTCATTTCTGTTCGTCACTCATGGAATCATACAGCACAGAAAGAGGTCATTCAGCCCATCGTGCCTGTGCCGGCTCTTTGAAAGAGCTCTCCAATTAGTCCCTCTCCCCCCTGCTCTTCCCCACAACCCTGCAAATTTTTCCTTTTCAAGTATTTATCCAATTCCCTTTTGAAAATCTGCTTCCACCGCCCTTTCAGGCAGCGCATTTCAGATCACAACAACTCACGTAAAAAAATGTTTCCTCATCTCCCCTCTGGTACTTTTGCCAATCACCTTAAATCTGTGTCCTCTGCCAGTTTCTTCTTATTTACTCTATCAAAACCCTTTATGATTTTGAACACCTCTATTAAATCTCCCTTTAACCTTCACTGGTCTAAGGAGAACAAGCCCAGCTTCTCCAGTCTCTCCACATGACTCAAGTCTCTCATCCCTGGGACCATTCTGGTAAATCTCCTCTGCACCCTGTCTACTCTTGCTGTTCTGTGCTCTCGTTTCTTTGCTGCCCTTGTTATTTGCTGTATTTGTGGCTGCTGCTTTCTGTGGAGACCAGTGTGTGGTTTGGGGAAACCTCAGCCCTTCTGTAACAGGAAGTATCTCGAGGGAGTGTTTCCTTCCTCAGTACCACCGCTGGCCCCAGCGTCCGCAGATACAGTACGTTGCAGTTCTCAGAGAACTACTCAGACTGAAAAATAATGTCTAGTTTCCCCGGTGTCCTGGCCAATATTTATCCCTCAACCAACAAAACAAAAACTGATTCTCTGGTCATTATCACATTGCTGTTTGTGGGACCTTGCTGTGCGCAAATTGGCTGCCGCGTTTCCCACATTACAGCAGTGACTCCACTTCAAGTAGTACTTCATTGGCTGTAAAGTGCTTTGAGACGTCCGGTGGTCGTGAAAAGCGCTACAGAAATGCAAGTCTTTCTTTCACGATACAGAACGTGACTTGACATCATGGCCGGTCTTCCCAGGTGTTTTTTTTTTAAAAAGACTAACACAAGAACACAAATTGACAGGATATGCAGCCAGCAGGTGGTTTGACACGTTGGACCCCCTGGGACACATCTCATTGTCTTGGCTGTGCTCTTTGTTGTAGGGAATAATATGAATAGATTTTGTCTGGGTTTAAATTGTGAATTCTGGGAGATTCTCTCATTGCTAACTTACCTGACGAAGGAGCGAACTGCTTCGAAAGCTTGTAAAATTAAATAAATCTGTTGGACTATAACCTGGTGTTGTGCGACTTCTCATTTTTTCTTTAAGTAAACCAGTGATGGTCCAGGGAGTGCAGTGGTTATGTTACCGGGCTAATAATCCCGAGGTCTGCACGAAATACCCAGAGAGTTCAAATCCCACCGTGCCAGTTTGAGAATTTGAATTCAGTTTTAAAAAGTAAATCTGGAAATAAAAAAGCTGCTCTCAGTAAAAGTCATGATGTGGAGATGCCGGTGTTGGACTGGGGTGGACAAAAGTGAGAAGTCGCACAACACCAGGTTATAGTCCAACAGCTTTATTTGAAATCACAAGCTTTCGGAGCGCTGCTCCTTTGTCAGGTGAAGTGAAGAGATGCATATAGGCACAGCATATATAGTCAGAGAACACTGCCAGATGATTACAGTTAATCTTTCTAACTGCCGAGGTGTGATAAAGGGCAGTTAGAAAGATTAACTGTAATCATCTGGCAGTGTTCTCTGACTATATATGCTGTGCCTATATGCATCTCTTCACTTCACCTGACGAAGGAGCAGCGCTCCGAAAGCTTGTGATTTCAAATAAAGCTGTTGGACTATAACTCAGTAAAAGTGACCAACCATGAAGCTGTTAGATTGTCATAAAAATCCAACTGGTTCATTGATGTCCTTTAGGGAAGGAATCCTGCTGTCCTTACCCGGTCTGCCCCTATATGTGACTCATTTCAACACCAGCGTGGTTGACTTTTAACGGCCCTGTGAAGTGGCCGAGCAAACCACTCCGCTGTATCAAACCACTACCTGCGGCTGAAGGAGAAGGCCTGACACCAGCTTCTCGGGGCAGCTGGGGATGGGCAATAAACGCCGGCCTTGCCAGCGACATCCCCAGAATAACTCTAAAAAAGGATGGTGTCTCTGAAGGAACTATTCCGCTGGCAGTGTGCTGTTGCAGCAGCTGTCACTGAACGAGCTGAGCTCTGCCTCCGAGATCTCTGCGCTACTGCAACTCTGGCCGCTTGAGCATTTCCAGTTTCCTTCATTCCACCGTTGGTGGCCGTGCCTTCAGCTGCCGAGGCCCTAAGCTCTGGAATTCCCTCCCTAAACCTCTCCGCCTCACTGCCTCGCTCTCCTCCTTTAAGACGCTGCTTTAAACTGACCTTTTTGACCAAGCTTTTGGTCGCCTGTCCTAAATATCTCCTCAGGTGGCCATTGGGGTCAATTTTTATCTGATTACGCTCCTGTGACGTGCCCTGGGACGTTTTACTGTGTTAAAGGCGCTATATACAGTAAATGCAAGTTGTTGTTCTTGTTCCCTGGCAGCTGACTTGTTGTGGATCTGGAGATGGCAGATCCCACTGCCCAAATCGAGCCCCTTTTTTCCTATTGGTAGCATGCGGGAGGTCAGAGGTCACAGGTCTGTGCTTCAGCACCAATGCGGGAAGTAAAGGGTCTGCTTTACAACGGTGTCCATTCACACTTCAGTACTGTGTGACACGCTGCTGGTGGGAACTACATCCCAGCATTTACACAGCACCCCATCCCGCATCAAAACATTGCAATGCACTTCACGCTACTTTGACATGCAAATTTTACGCACAGCAAGATCCCACCAAAAAGCGCTTTCAGATGAATGACCAATTAATCTGATCTTGCTTTTATTGGTTATGTCTGGCCACTGAAGCAGCAGGTTTGCCTCCGACTGCACTATTGCAGCTGTAGGTGACCTGCTATCAGTGGGCACGAGATCTGGTTCTTAGAAGTGTTCTCTGATAAGGGAACAAAGGCTTTATCTGAGCTACTGTTATCACACTCCTGTTTTTATGACACTTATATAATCCTCTTAATTCCTCACCTCAAACAGCTCTCACCACCAGTGAACACCTTATACCTCAGCCCAGTGTTATACAGTGCCAGACCTGTACCCACCAGTACTGTACCCCAGTGTTATACAGTGACAGACCTGTACCCACCAGTACTGTACCCCAGTGTTATACAGCGACAGACCTGTACCCACCAGTACTGTACCCCAGTGTGTGTGTATATTATATTTATAAATAATTGATATTTTGTTGCCCCTCCAGGCGGTTGAGAAGTTGGTCCAAGGAGCAGAGTCGGGCTGTGCGAGCGACAAGGAGAAGCAGGTTATTATAAACTGCACCCAGCTGCTGACCCGCATCCTGCCGTATATCTTCGAGGACCCGGATTGGAGAGGCTTTTTCTGGTCGACGGTCCCGGGGGCGGGACGTGGTGGGGTAGGTCTATACTGGGCCCTTTCCTCAGACTGCAGTGTAACAGGCTGGGTTGGTGCTGCCATCTGGGCAATTGCTGAGTTTTACTCACCAACAACAACTCGCACTGCACCTGCAAAATGTCCCAAGGACCAGAGTGTAAGAGACGAGACATTGAGCCATGGAGGGAGAGATTGGGAGGAGGTGATTGAAAGCTTGTTCGTAAAGATAATAAAATATACAAGGCTACGGGGAAAGGCAGGGAAATGGGATTAGAGTAGACGGCTCCAGTTGAAGAGCTAGCACCAGCACAGCACGATGGGCCGATTGGTCTACATCTGTGCTGTAATTTCTATGATCTTTGAAACAGAAGAGGAGTTGAACTGGCCATTGATCTTTCCATCTTTGCTGTCAGTGTTCATTATCAGCATGTTGCAGAGGCACTGAAATGACCTGGGCTTGTCCTTACTGTTCTACTCCTCAGTTCCCCCACCCACCCCGCCCCCCTGCTCCCTCTGTACTGCCGTGTATATAGTACAATCCTGATGCTGGAGGGGGCTTGGACTCCTTTGCTAAATCTGCACAGTGTGGCAGTGTGGGTCTCACACCGTTACCCTGGACAGTGTGGGTCTCACGCCGTTACCCTGGACAGTGTGGGTCTCACCGTTACCCTGGACAGTGTGGGTCTCACGCCGTTACCCTGGACAGTGTGGGTCTCACGCCGTTACCCTGGACAGTGTGGGTCTCACGCCGTTACCCTGGACAGTGTGGGTCTCACGCCGTTACCCTGGACAGTGTGGGTCTCACGCCGTTACCCTGGACAGTGTGGGTCTCACGCCGTTACCCTGGACAGTGTGGGTCTCACGCCGTTACCCTGGACAGTGTGGGTCTCACGCCGTTACCCTGGACAGTGTGGGTCTCACGCCGTTACCCTGGACAGTGTGGGTCTCACGCCGTTACCCTGGACAGTGTGGGTCTCACGCCGTTACCCTGGACAGTGTGGGTCTCACGCCGTTACCTGGACAGTGTGGGTCTCACGCCGTTACCCTGGACAGTGTGGGTCTCACGCCGTTACCCTGGACAGTGTGGGTCTCACGCCGTTACCCTGGACAGTGTGGGTCTCACGCCGTTACCCTGGACAGTGTGGGTCTCACACCGTTACCCTGGACAGTGTGGGTCTCACCGTTACCCTGGACAGTGTGGCAGTGTGGGTCTCACACCGTTACCCTGGACAGTGTGGCAGTGTGGGTCTCACACCGTTACCCTGGACAGTGTGGCAGTGTGGGTCTCACACCGTTACCCTGGACAGTGTGGCAGTGTGGGTCACACACCGTTACCCTGGACAGTGTCGCAGTGTGGGTCTCACACCGTTACCCTGGACAGTGTGGGTCTCACACCGTTACCCTGGACAGTGTCGCAGTGTGGGTCTCACACCGTTACCCTGGACAGTGTGGCAGTGTGGGTCTCACACCGTTACCCTGGACAGTGTGGCAGTGTGGGTCTCACACCGTTACCCTGGACAGTGTGGCAGTGTGGGTCTCACACCGTTACCCTGGACAGTGTGGCAGTGTGGGTCTCACACCGTTACCCTGGACAGTGTGGCAGTGTGGGTCTCACACCGTTACCCTGGACAGTGTGGCAGTGTGGGTCTCACACCGTTACCCTGGACAGTGTCGCAGTGTGGGTCTCACACCGTTACCCTGGACAGTGTGGGTCTCACACCGTTACCCTGGACAGTGTGGCAGTGTGGGTCTCACACCGTTACCCTGGACAGTGTGGCAGTGTGGGTCTCACACCGTTACCCTGGACAGTGTGGCAGTGTGGGTCTCACACCGTTACCCTGGACAGTGTCGCAGTGTGGGTCTCACCGTTACCCTGGACAGTGTGGCAGTGTGGGTCTCACCGTTACCCTGGACAGTGTGGCAGTGTGGGTCTCACACCGTTACCCTGGACAGTGTGGCAGTGTGGGTCTCACTGTTACCCTGGACAGTGTGGCAGTGTGGGTCACACCGTTACCCTGGACAGTGTGGCAGTGTGGGTCTCACCGTTACCCTGGACAGTGTGGCAGTGTGGGTCACACACCGTTACCCTGGACAGTGTGGCAGTGTGGGTCACACACCGTTACCCTGGACAGTGTGGCAGTGTGGGTCTCACCGTTACCCTGGACAGTGTGGCAGTGTGGGTCTCACCGTTACCCTGGACAGTGTGGCAGTGTGGGTCTCACCGTTACCCTGGACAGTGTGGGTCTCACCATTACCCTGGACAGTGTGGCAGTGTGGGTCTCACACCGTTACCCTGGACAGTGTCGCAGTGTGGGTCTCACACCGTTACCCTGGACAGTGTGGCAGTGTGGGTCTCACACCGTTACCCTGGACAGTGTCGCAGTGTGGGTCTCACACCGTTACCCTGGACAGTGTCGCAGTGTGGGTCTCACACCGTTACCCTGGACAGTGTCGCAGTGTGGGTCTCACTGTTACCCTGGACAGTGTCGCAGTGTGGGTCTCACACCGTTACCCTGGACAGTGTCGCAGTGTGGGTCTCACACCGTTACCCTGGACAGTGTGGCAGTGTGGGTCTCACACCGTTACCCTGGACAGTGTCGCAGTGTGGGTCTCACACCGTTACCCTGGACAGTGTCGCAGTGTGGGTCTCACTGTTACCCTGGACAGTGTCGCAGTGTGGGTCTCACACCGTTACCCTGGACAGTGTCGCAGTGTGGGTCTCACACCGTTACCCTGGACAGTGTCGCAGTGTGGGTCTCACACCGTTACCCTGGACAGTGTCGCAGTGTGGGTCACACCGTTACCCTGGACAGTGTGGCAGTGTGGGTCTCACTGTTACCCTGGACAGTGTGGCAGTGTGGGTCTCACACCGTTACCCTGGACAGTGTCGCAGTGTGGGTCTCACACCGTTACCCTGGACAGTGTCGCAGTGTGGGTCTCACACCGTTACCCTGGACAGTGTCGCAGTGTGGGTCTCACACCGTTACCCTGGACAGTGTGGCAGTGTGGGTCTCACACTGTTACCCTGGACAGTGTGGCAGTGTGGGTCACACACCGTTACCCTGGACAGTGTGGCAGTGTGGGTCTCACACCGTTACCCTGGACAGTGTGGCAGTGTGGGTCTCACACCGTTACCCTGGACAGTGTCGCAGTGTGGGTCACACACCGTTACCCTGAACACCGGCCCCCCCCCAACGACTGCTGCTGTTCTCCCTCTCGACACCAAAAGCCTTCAGCTTCTCATCTTCAATGTTGAGTTTATCAGAGAGAGTGGACTTCATGAAATCATTCTGAAATAAACTCCCCAAAGCCTTTCCACCATCTACAAGGCACAAGTAAGGAGTGTGATGGAATACTCTCAACTTGCCTGGATGAGTGCAGCTCCAACAACACTCAAGAAGCTCGACACCATCCAGGACAAAGCAGCCCGCTTGATTGGCACCCCATCCACCACCTTAAACATTCACTCCCTCCACCACCGGCGTACTGTGGCTGCAGTGTGTACCATCTACAAGATGCACTGCAGCAACTCGCCAAGACTTCTTCAGCAGCATCTTCCAAACCCGTGACCTCTTCCACCTAGAAGGACGAGGGCAGCAGGCGCATGGGAACACCATCACCTCCAAGTTCCCCTCCAAGTCACACACCGTCCTGACTTAGAAATATATCGCCGATCCTTCATCTTCGCTGGAATAGGAACCTCCCTACCCAACAGCACTGTGGGAGCACCATTTCCACATGGCTCACCACCACCTTCTCGAGGGCCATGAGTGATGGGCAGCGACGCCCACATCCCATGAATGAATATGTTTTAAAATATATTGCATCTCCTCTTTGACCAAGCTTTTGTCGCCACTCCTAATCAATCTTTTGTCTCAGCATTTGTTTTTCTTCCTCATCCCTCCACCTTGGGACAAGAGTAGAGACCTAATGCTAAACCCCATTCTCGTCATTTTGATAGCAGCTGGCAGAGCAAGTGTCTGAGGGACTGCTGCACTGTCTGAGGTGTCATCTATCGGATGAGACGTTAATCAGAGACCCCGTCTGCCCCCTCAGGTGGACGTAAAAGATCCCAGGGCACTTTTCAAAGAGCAGGAGAGCTCTCCCCGGTGTCCTGGCCAATATTTACTCAACCAACATCACTAAAACAGATGATCTGGTCATTATCACATTGCTGTTTGTGGGATCTTGCTGTGCGCAAATTGGCTACCCCGTTTCCTACATTACAACAGTGACCACACTTCAAAAGTACTTAATAACAACAGAAAACGCTGGAAAAACTCAGCAGGCCAGGCAGCATCCGTGGAGAGAGAAAGAGAGTTAACGTTTCAGGTCGATGACCTTTCATCAGAACTGGGAAGAGCCGGAAATCAAATAGATTTAAGGCCAGGGTAAAGCACTTTGGGATGTCCTGAGGTGGTGAAAGGTGCTGTAGAAATGCAAGTTCTTTCTTTCTTTCTTCCATGACTGGTGTAGTTTTAGTAAATTGTAACAAGGCAGCCTCCGAAATTCCAGGTGCCGTTTAAACAAGTTCCATGGATTTTGAAATGTATTCACATTAAACAGCCAGCTCTTTGTCTCTGAGTGTGAAAACCTTGGAGTCTGGAAAGTATTATTGCTCCATTAGCAGACGAAAGCTGAATACACGTGGACGAGCTTCTATTTCAGTGAAGGCAGCTCCCCATTTATTTTAAACTGGTTCACACCTCCATGAAAATGGCTGAGATCGGAATGTTATGAGTGTGTTGCGGTGTCAGTGCGGCTTGTTTCCACCTCTGAGTCAGATTTTCATGAGGTCAAGCCCGACCACAGATTTGAGCACATAATTTAGGCTGAGGCTACAGTGCAGTACTGAGGGAGCGCTGCACCGTCAGAGGTGCTGTCAGCCTGCTCGAGTGAACGCAGAAGATCCCACTGAGCTATTCAAAGAAGGGCAAGGAGTTCCACCGGTGTCGTGGCCAAATTCGTCCCTCAGTCAACGCCAGCAAAAAAAACTAGATTAAATGTTCATTTATCCCAATGCTGTTTGTGGGATCTTGCCGTGCACAAATTGGCCGCCACATAATAATAAATCACTGAACTTCAAAAATTGCTTCATGGGCTTGAAGCGCTTTGCGGCGTCCTGAGGACATGAAAGGTGCTGCACAAATACAAGGTGCTTCTTCGTGGACTGCTGATACACCTGCAGCCTAACGTCCATCGCCACTTGCTGCATCGCCAGCTGCCTGAGCTCGGACAGACTCTTGTTCTGCCCTCTTGAGGATCCCTGATTATAATCATCAACCATTGGTGGCCGTGCCTTCTGTTGCCTCGGCCCTAAGCTCTGGAAGTCCCTCCCTAAACCTCTCCGCCTCTCTCTCCTCCTCTAAGACGCTGCATAAAACCTACCTCTTTGACCAAGCTTTTGGTCACCTGCCCTAATTTCCCCTTACGTGGCTCGGTGTCAGATTTTTTGTCTTTTAATACTCCTGTGCAACGCCTTGGGACGTTTTACTGCGTTAAAGGCGCTATATAAATACAAGTTGTTGTTTATGGGACCGCCTGAGCCCAGGAGGAGACGGGGGAGGTTTGCCTTGGTCCCTCCAGGACCCGTCGCCCACAGAGGCTTTATTACACCGATTACCACAACACTAACGCAGGACGTGTCAGCTCTTTCTCAGTGTCAGTAGTAATGTTCCCTGTGAGCTGCGATTTGTTCTGCGCGGCCTGTTTCTTTTAGTGCGGGGTCCCTGTAAATTTCTGCGCACGCGTGCTATTTCCAATGTAAAAGCCGGTGGCCCCGCACAGCCTAGAGGGAATGTTGATCA
The DNA here is from genome assembly GCA_030390025.1 of Squalus acanthias. NCBI lineage: Eukaryota > Metazoa > Chordata > Chondrichthyes > Squaliformes > Squalidae > Squalus > Squalus acanthias. The sequence goes on along the minus strand of CM059447.1, from coordinate 45,363,304 downwards.
CCAGTGCCTGTGGCTCATTCTTTGTTGTGTATAATAAACTCCCTGCATCTAAAATAACAGACTGTAATCTCTTGTAAACAAATTTAGAACATTGCTCTTCTCCTGTGCCTGCCTACTGCACCAACAAAGCAGTGAGCATCATGCACAGTTTAACTAATCATTGCGTTCAGATAGAAACAGAAGAAGGAGGCCATTCAGCCCCTCGTGCCTGTTCTCCTATTCAATTAGATCATGGCTGATCTGTACCTCAATTCCATTAAATCGCCTTTGACCCCTATCCCTTGATATTCTTACCCAACAAAAATCTATTGATCTCAGTGTTGAAAGCTCCAATTGACCCCCAGCATCCACAGCCTTTTGGGGAGAGAATCCCAGATTCCCACTACTCTTTGTGTGAAGAAGTGCTTCCTGATTTCACTCCTGAACGGCCTGGCACTAATTTTAATTATGTCCCCTTGTTCTGGACTCCCCCACCAGAGGAAATAGTTTCTCTCTATCTACCCTATCGAATCCCTTTATCATTTTAAATATCTCAATCAGATCACCCCTCGACCATCTAAACTCAAGAAGATATTTTTGTTTTCCTTGACTTTATTAACCTCCTAATTCTCTGGAAAGTATCGAGCGACAGCCACGCAGAGCGAGGCATTTCAAAGTGGTTATGCAAATTATATCATTCAATTTTTCAAGATTTTTTTTTTTAGCCTGCTTGCCAAGCCCCGACAACCAAGTGGCTGACCACAGCTCACCTGGGGGCACAGCTCACTTTCAGGAAACAGAATGTGATCAGGCAAGATTTATCCGGCTGACTAGAAAACCTCATGTTGCTAAAGGCTTGTATTGTGGCTCCCCATGGCCGAGTGGGTGAAGGCACTGCCTGGTCCAGACTGCAGCCCCACAACAATAACTTGTCTTTACAGAGGAGGGAGGACCCACATTCCGTTCAGTCAGGTTAATACGGCCATAAAAAAAGCAAACCAGGCGCTGGGGTTCATTTCGAGAGGAATGGAATTCAAAAGCAGAGAAGTTCTGTTAAACTTGTACCGAACCTTGGAGTACTGAGAACAGTTCTGGTCTCCATATTGTAAAAAGGATATGGAGCCACTGGAGAAGGTGTAAAAAAGATTTACAAGGATGATGCCAGAACTGAGAGGTTCCGAACTATCAGGAAAGATTGAGCAGGCTGGGCCTCTGTTCTCTGGGAAGGAGAAGGCTGAGGGGTGACCTGATGGAAGTCTTTACAGTTATGAAGGGTTTTGATAGGATAGACGTAGAGAAGATGTTTCCACTTGTGGTGGAGTCGAAAACTAGGGGCCATAAATATAAGATAGTCACTAATAAATCCAGCAGGGAAATCAGGAGGAACTTCTTTATCCAGAGAGTGGTGAGAATGTGGAACTCGCTGCCACATGGAGTGGTTGAGGCGAATAGCATTGATGCATTTACGGGGAAGCTGGATAAGCACAGGAGGGAATAGAAGGATCTGCTGATAGGGTGAGATGAAGAAGGGTGGGAGGAGGCTAATGTGAAGCATAAGCACCGGCATGGACCAGTTGGGCCGAATGGCCTGTTTCTGCTGAGTTAGGTAAGCCTATTTGTAGTGTCTGACTGAGGTCAGCGTCCTAAGGATGGGAGACATCAGCCATTATTCTTGCTTCTGATTACTGTCTAGTGATCCCAGCTGAAAGGTGTCGGTTGAGGATAAGATTGGGCTGTGCTGTGATTCCCCATGTGGGCGAGTGACCCACTGGCATTCTTTGTCGAGGCTCCCACAATGGTCACTTAAGGCACATCCAGCCCTGGCAGCTCATTGCCATGTGTGTTTATATTTCTTATTCACTGGCAGCTGTTGAACAGATTGAGAGACACACAAACTATCTTTGAAGAATTGAAAGAAGCCAAATTTTCATTGCCCCATCAAAAATGCGATGAGAATGATGAGTGGGGTTAGGTTTCCAACTTGGCCCTTCTGCCAGAGGGCTTCACCAGTCGAGAGCGAAATTCCGAAATGTGGGTGGGCACTGCCCAGTGTTTGTGGTTCATATAAAGAAAGAAAGACTTGCATTTCTGTAGCGCCTTTCACCACCTCAGGAGGTTCCAAAGCGCTTTACAGCCAGTGAAGTATTTTTGAAGTGTAGTCACTGCTGTAATGGAAACGTGGATGCCACAGCAAGCTCCCACAAACAGCAATGAAATAAGATAAATAGCCAGATCATCTGTTTTTTAGGTGTTGGATGTGAGATAAATGTTGGCCTGTCTGGTTTAATTCCAGGCTGCCTTGTTCTTTGCATGGAGCTCAACCTCCATATACAAACCTTCTCCCTATTTGCCTAAGGGTTCCATTAACCTTAACTCAACCATAGTGCCTGTATGTGTGCGTTTGCATTAACGTGATCCCTGCTGCATTTAAGCAAAGCGTGCCAACTGTTTGTTATAAGAGTTAATTTGCAGCCTGGCGGTGCCTGCTCTGAGCACCGCACTCACCCTCTGGGCATGTTGCTGAAAGCTTCTCTTCAGTGTTACTGAAGATTGTCGAAGGCACCAGGAGGGAGACTCACCTTCAAAATGTGTGAAGCTGAAAAATCCAGGAGTAAGAACGAGCCCAAAATGGAAATGTTCTTTTAAACCTCTGCAGGCGGTGAGACCAGCAGCCACCTGTGTGTGTGTCTCACTGTGATCCAAGGTGAGGCCTACTTCCCATATGGTGTGTCTCATTGACTCTCAGCCAATTCAGGAGCAGAATTATTTACACTTGCAGTGGCTGCATTTCAGAAGCTATGAAAAATTCAGTAAATAAGGCACGAATACAATTCACCTGAAATTAAGCTCTGGATTTCCCTCCCCAAACATCTCCGCCTCTCTACCTCTTTCTTCTCCTTGAAGACCCTCCTTAAAACCTACTTCTTTGACCAACCTTTTGATCACCTGTCCTAATAGAATCTTAGAATAGTACAGCATGGAAGGAGGCCATTCGGCCCATCGAGTCTGCGCCAGGGCTTTCGAAGAGCAATCCAGTCAGTCCCACTCCCCCGCTCTTTCCCCATATCCCTGCAATTTTTTCTCCATCAAGTTTTTATCCAATTCCCCTTTGAAGGCTACTATTGAATCTGCCTCCACCGCCCTCTCAGGCAGTGCATTCCAAATCCTAACCACTCGTTGCGTAAAAAAGTTTTTCCTCATGTCGCCTCTGGTTCTTTTACCAATCACCTTAAATCTGCACCCTCTGGTTATCGACCCTTCAGCCATTGGAAACAGTTTCTCTTTATTTACTCTAACTAAACCCTTCATGATTTTGAACACCTCGATCAAATCTCCTCTCAGCCTTCTCCACTGTAAGGACAACAACCCCAGCTTCTCCAGTCTATCCACCTAACTGTAATCCTTCATCCCAGAAATCATTCTAGTAAATCTCTTCTGTACCCTCTCCAAAGCCTTCACGTCCTTCCTAAAGTGTGGTGCCAGAATTGGACACAATACTCCAGCTGGGGCCGAACTAGTATTTTATAAAGGTTTAGCATAACTTCCTGGCTTTTGTACTCTATGCCTCTATTTATAAAGCCCAGGATCCCATATGCTTTGTTAACCTGCCCTGCCAACTTCAATGATTTGTGCACATATACCCCCAGGTCTCGCTGTTCATGCACCCCCTTTAGAATTGTACCCTTTAGTTTATATTGCCTCTCCTCATTCTTCGTACCAAAATGTATCATCTCACACATTTCTGCGTTGAATTTTATCTGCCATGTGTCCGCCCATTCCACCAGCCTGCCTATGTCTTCTTGAAGTCTATTACAATCTTCCTCACTGTTTACTGCACTTCCAAATTTCGTGTCATCTGCAAATTTCAAAATTGTGCCCTGTAGCCCCAAGTCCAAGTCATTAATGTATCTCAAGAACAGCAGTGGTCCTAGTATTGAACCTTGGGGAACGCCACTGTCTTCTTCCGTCCAGTCCGGAAAACAGCCATTCACCACAACTCTCTGTTTTCTATCCCTTAGTCAATTTTGTATCCATGTTGCTACTGCCGCTTTTATCCCATGGGCTTCAATTTTGGTAACAAGCCTAGTAAGTGATACTTTATCAAACCCCTTTTGAAAGTCCATATACACAACATCAACAGTATTCTGACAACCTCTTCGTTTACCATAGCTTTGGCAAAGTCCTCTTCCTTGGTAAACACCGATGCATAGTACTCATTTAGTACCTCGCCATGCCTTCTGCCTCCACCAATACATCTCCATTTTGGTCCCGAATCGGTCCCACCGCTCCTCTGGCAACCCTTTTACTGTTAATATGCCTATAGAAGACCTTTGGATTCCCTTTTATGTTAGCCGTCAATCTATTCTCATACTGTCTCTTTGCCCCTCATATTTTCTTTTTCACTTCTCCTCTGTACTTTTTATATTCAGCCTGATTCTCCCTTGTATCATCAAGCTGACATCTGTCATACGCCCCCTTTTTCTGCTTCATCCTACTCTCCGACTCCTTCGTCATCCAGGGAGCCCTGGCTTTAGTTGCCCTCCCTTTCCCTTACAGGGCTCGGTATCAAATTTTGTTTGATAATCGCTCCAGTGAAGCACCTTGGGACATTTTGCCACGTTAAAGGCGCGATATAAATGCCAGCTGTTGTTGAAATGTGAGCAATTCACCCTTACTGCAGGGAGAGCTTTTCTACCCTGCGATGAACCTGTCTCCAGTGCCATCGGAGGCACAAAACCTCCCCCTGTAGTGCCTGGCAGATGTTTAGCGCTGCATTTTTATTTGCACATTTTATTTAACGTCAGTCTGTGCGATGGCCGGGGTTGTTCACTCCACATCGCTGGGCTGTCGAATGACGTCAAAGACTGACAAACTCTCGGGTGAAACTTCGCACTAACTCCTCCTTGCACGAGGTCCACGTGTGCACAGTGGCCTTAAACTCGAGAGTGACTTCAGAGCATTGGCACGCGTGCGGTTTGCCTGTTGTCGAATCTGCACCGATGAGAACTGACTCGGTTCCAGAACTGCTTCATGTGAAAGGGGTATTGGAGAACAGTCCACACCACACACACGCACTCTGCTCCTGCCACAGTCTCGTTACTTTTTACGCAGAGTTCCTGGTGTTCAACACTGTAGATAACACATCTTATCAGTCTTAATGAAATAATACTGCCCTAATAGATAGCACATTTTATAGTTCACAATTGCATGTGGGCGCAAACCATTTGGAGTTGTTTATTAACCACAAAAAACAACCCAACCCACAAGAACCACACATCCTGTATGGTTTGCGGACACAGCTGGAGTGTGTCTAACCTCTTCCACTTTTATACGCTGTGATGAACCTGTCTCCAGTGCCATCGGAGCCACAAAACCCCCCCTGTCGTGCCTGGCAGATGTTTAGCGCTGCATTTTTATTTGCACATTTCATTTAACGTCTGTGGTGATACTGGCCTACACGTCATACCGAGAGTAAATCAAAGGGTTTTCCCTTGCGTGTTTTCAATTTTACGGCTGAAAGACACTTCTCACAAGATTAAATCAGATTTTCCGCAGTTTGAGGGTTTGATTGCAGATTTATTTATCGTTACTTCAGTAGGGGGTTAAGACAAGCTCGCAGGACTGATTACAGCATCCTCCTCCGATTGAAGAGTGTGTAGAATGTGGGCTCAGAGCCTGAACTGCAGGACGGGGAGTCTCTTCAGTGCGTGTCTCGCATGAGTGCGCTGCCAGTGATCTGCGAGTCACTGCGGCTTCGCTTCCTGTCTGAAACAGCAAGTTACAGAGAAACGCGGATATTGTACTTGCCCCCACTCCCCTAATTAAACAGGACTGCAGTGAAAAGGCAGGGGTCAGCTTCTCTGCCATACGGTTCATTCAGGCAAAGGGCAAATGGCAGCGACATCTGAATAAAAGGGATGAAAGCCTGCGGACCCTGACCATACCAGCTCAAGTCCTCCATCCCAGGAGATTTTTTAAATTCATTCTCGGGATGTGGGCGTCACTGGCAAGGCTGGCATTTATTGCCCATCCCTAGTTGCTCTGATCCATCTGAGCAGCTTGTTCGGCCCCTTTGGAGCACAGTTGAGAGTCAACCACATTGGTGTGGGACAGGAGTCACATATAGGCCCATATAAGGACGGCAGATTCCGCTCCCTAAAGCACATTAGTGAACCAGTTGCCTTTGAGGACAATCCAACAGCATCATGCTCACTTTTACTGAGACCGGCTTTTTATTTACAGATTTTGTTCCTGTTCTCAAATTGCCATAAAGTAAAGTTTCTGTCAGCTCCCACCGACTGCTGGTTGTGACTTCTTCCCCCTGCTCGGTCTGAGTCGCAGTGGATTCACAAACTGCTTCTTCAAAAAAATTTCCACGCTGTGTTTTGGGGAGACCCTCGGTCGGAGTCTCGCTGTTTGGGGAGACCCTCGGTCGGAGTCTTGCTGTGTTTTGGGGAGACCCTCGGTCGGGGTCTCACTGTGTTTTGGGGAGACCCTCGGTTGGAGTCTCGCTGTGTTTTGGGGAGACCCTCGGTCGGAGTCTCGCTGTGTGTGTTTTGGGGAGACCCTCAGTCGGAGTCTCGCTGTGTTTTGGGGAGACCCTCGGTCGGAGTCTTGCTGTGTTTTGGGGGACCCTCGGTCGGAGTCTCGCTGTTTGGGGAGACCCTCGGTCGGAGTCTCGCTGTGTTTTGGGGAGACCCTCGGTTGGAGTCTTGCTGTACCTCTGCAGCATTTTCTGTTTCGTTTTCAAATTTCCAGCGAGACTCCGACCGAGGGTCTCCCCAAAACACAGCGAGACTCCGACCGAGGGTCTCCCCAAAACACAGCGAGACTCCGACCGAGGGTCTCCCCAAAACACAGCGAGACTCCGACCGAGGGTCTCCCCAAAACACAGCAAGACTCCGACCGAGGGTCTCCCCAAAACACAGCAAGACTCCGACCGAGGGTCTCCCCAAACACACAGCGAGACTCCGACCGAGGGTCTCCCCAAAACACACACAGCGAGACTCCGACCGAGGGTCTCCCCAAAACACAGCGAGACTCCGACCGAGGGTCTCCCCAAAACACACAGCGAGACTCCGACCGAGGGTCTCCCCAAAACACAGCGAGACTCCGACCGAGGGTCTCCCCAAAACACAGCGAGGGTCTCCCCAAAACACAGCGAGACTCCCACCGAGGGTCTCCCCAAAACACAGCGAGACTCCGACCGAGGGTCTCCCCAAAACACAGCAAGACTCCGACCGAGGGTCTCCCCAAAACACACAGCAAGACTCCGACCGAGGGTCTCCCCAAAACACAGCGAGGGTCTCCCCAAAACACAGCGAGACTCCGACCGAGGGTCTCCCCAAAACACAGCAAGACTCCGACCGAGGGTCTCCCCAAACAGCGAGACTCCGACCGAGGGTCTCCCCAAACACACACAGCGAGACTCCGACCGAGGGTCTCCCCAAAACACAGCGAGACTCCGACCGAGGGTCTCCCCAAAACACAGCGAGACTCCGACCGAGGGTCTCCCCAAAACACAGCGAGACTCCGACCGAGGGTCTCCCCAAAACACAGCGAGACTCCGACCGAGGGTCTCCCCAAAACACAGCGAGACTCCGACCGAGGGTCTCCCCAAAACACAGCGAGACTCCGACCGAGGGTCTCCCCAAAACACAGCGAGACTCCGACCGAGGGTCTCCCCAAAACACAGCGAGACTCCGACCGAGGGTCTCCCCAAAACACAGCGAGACTCCGACCGAGGGTCTCCCCAAAACACAGCGAGACTCCGACCGAGGGTCTCCCCAAAACACAGCGAGACTCCGACCGAGGGTCTCCCCAAAACACAGCGAGACTCCGACCGAGGGTCTCCCCAAAACACACACAGCGAGACTCCGACCGAGGGTCTCCCCAAAACACAGCGAGACTCTGACCGAGGGTCTCCCCAAAACACAGCGGGACTCCGACCGAGGGTCTCCCCCAAACACAGCGAGACTCCGACCGAGGGTCTCCCCAAAACACAGCAAGACTCCGACCGAGGCTACTTATGGGGGTGTCATGGTCATCAAGGGAAGAGGCTGCTGTCGGAGCAGAGGCTTTCCAGGAGCCAGTTAGGCCACAGCTCTGTCCCTCCTGATGCTGTGCTTCATTCAGCTGTCAGGAGTCAGTCACACGAAGATAGAACAAACCTGCATTTCTATAGCACCGTTCACATCCTCGGGACCTCCCAAAGTGCTTTCCAGCCAATGAAGAGCTTTAGAAGTGCAGTCATACATTGCCCTTTATCGGAATAGGGAAGATCTTGTGCTGCCGTCAGTAATGGATGTCTTTCTCCTCTTTTTGTGTGTTCAGGCTGATGAAGGAGATGATGAGAATGCCCGGCCCCTCGCTGAGTCCCTGTTACTGGCCATCGCTGATCTGCTCTTCTGTCCCGACTTCACTGTCCAGAGTCACAGGAAAACCGGACCGGTACGTCTGCCCTGGCAGCTTCCTGCCACTTAATGTTTGGGGTCATTTTTGTGTTTGTCAAGGTGAGGGATGTTAGTGCTGGGGAATGAAACACTTTCCATTTCAGGTTCCCAGTGCCAGCATCAAACACTCCCAGGGCAGGTACAGCACGGGTTAGATACAGAGTAAAGCTCCCTCTACACAGTCCCATCAAACACTCCCAGGGCAGGTAGAGCACGGGTTAGATACAGAGTAAAGCTCCCCCTACACTGTCCCATCAAACACGACCCGAGTGTTATACAGTGACAAACCTGTCCCCACCAGTACTGCACTCCAGTGTTATACAGTGACAGACCTGTAACCACCAGTACTGTACCCCAGTGTTATACAGTGACAGGCCTGTACCCACCAGTACTGTACCCCAGTGTTAGTGACAGACCCATACCCACCAGTACTGTACCCCAGTGTTATACAGTGACAGGCCTGTACCCACCAGTACTGTACCCCAGTGTTATACAGTGACAGACCTGTACCCACCAGTACTGTACCCCAGTGTTATACAGTGACAAACCTGTCCCCACCAGTACTGTACCCCAGTGTTATACAGTGACAGACCTGTCCCCACCAGTACTGTACCCCAGTGTTATACAGTGACAGACCTGTACCCACCAGTACTGTACCCGTGTTATACAGTGACAGACCTGTACCCACCAGTACTGTACCCCAGTGTTATACAGCGACAGACCTGTCCCCACCAGTACTGTACCCCAGTGTTATACAGAGACAGACCTGTACCCACCAGTACTGTACCCCAGTGTTATACGGTGACAGACCTGTACCCACCAGTCCTGTACCCCAGTGTTATACAGTGACAGACCTGTACCCACCAGTACTGTACCCCAGTGTTATACAGTGACAGACCTGTACCCACCAGTACTGTACCCCAGTGTTATACAGTGACAGACCTGTCCCACCAGTACTGTACCCCAGTGTTAGTGACAGACCTGTCCCACCAGTCCTGTACCCCAGTGTTATACAGTGACAGACCTGTACCCACCAGTACTGTACCCCAGTGTTATACAGTGACAGACCTGTCCCACCAGTACTGTACCCCAGTGTTAGTGACAGACCTGGACCCACCAGTCCTGTACCCGTGTAATACAGTGACAGACCTGTACCCACCAGTACTGTACCCCAGTGTTATACAGTGACAGACCTGTACCCACCAGTACTGTACTCCAGTGTAATACAGTGACAGACCTGTCCCCACCAGTACTGTACCCCAGTGTTATACAGTGACAGACCTGTACCCACCAGTACTGTACCCCAGTGTTATACAGTGACAGACCTGTACCCACCAGTACTGTACCCCAGTGTTATACAGTGACAGACCTGTACCCACCAGTCCTGTACTCCAGTGTTATACAGTGACAGACCTGTCCCCACCAGTACTGTACCCCAGTGTTATACAGTGACAGACCTGTACCCACCAGTACTGTACCCCAGTGTTATACAGTGACAGACTGTTGGTTTTCCTCCCTACGTGGGGTGCTGAGGCCAATCCTGACACTATCACTGTTATTGAAATCGGCCGTGTCCGCTCAGATGTGGGATGAGCCCTGATCGTTGTGGTCCTGGGTCTACACCTGACGGTGCACTGACCAGCTGGGCCACTGGGGAGCTCGAGGTTGAAATGTTCCATCAGCACATGTTAAGTTAGTGAGGCTGTTTATGTGCAGAGTAAGTGGAGCAGAAAACAGAGAGAGATATTCTGGGTACAATGCAAATGAGCACTAAGATGCAAAGTGTGGTTGTATCTGAAGGAGGCAGTGCCTGATAGATATGCAAAGCAATTGCTGCGGGTCCCTCCACCGTGCCTTTCGAGTGCAGCCCTGGATATCTCTAAACTACTACTGAACATGCCGCTCAGTACAGCGTATGTGGCTCTCTGACCCCTGCCCATTATACAAAACAAGCAGACCTGCATCCGCTCAAAGTTCCCCTTCAGGCCTTTGCTGTCGGGCTGCGGACTTTGCCTGAATTTGGGCTGAGGGGGGGGTCGCCAACTCTGGTTGGACGTCTTCTGGGCTTTCATCACATGACCGCCCCCACCCCACAGTCTCTCGGCATTGGTTAACGAACACACACATCCGCGCGGTGCTCCGCCTTCCCTCGCCAATTGGAAGGTGAGCAGACTCTTGGTTACCCGATTGGATGATTCTTGACTGTCAGTCAAACAGTCTTTTCTTTGTCCGTATCCGATATTTTTCTAACAAATCAAAAGTGTACAAAGAAAATGGAAAAACAAAACACTTTTTTTATTGCCCCAATAATTTCGCAGCATTGTCCTGGAGATTAATCTTCAATCCGCGCAGACTGCAGGATAAGCACTATTTCGAAGAAGAGCAGGGGAGTTATCCCCAGTGTCCTGGGCCAGTATTTATCCCTCAATCAACATCAGTAAAACAGATTATCTGGTCATTATCACATTGCTGTTTGTGGGAGCTTGCTGTGTGCAAATCGGCTGCCACGTTTTCCACATTACAACAGTGACTACACTTCAAATTGTACTTCATCGGCTGTAAAGCGCTTTGAGACGTCTGGTGGTCGTGAAAGGCGCTATAGAAATGCAAGTCTTTCTTTTCTTTCTTTAATCCTGGAGGGTTGGCGATCCGAGCTGACGATCTGCAGGATAATCACAGAGCAGGCCTGTACGGGGAAGCTGAGACCTAACCGAGCCCATGGGCCGGAATAAAATGGCACCCAGCACCAGCAGCATTTCCATTTGCACCTGGTGGTTGCTCTGTGCCGTGGTGTGCCGGCTGCCTCCTTTATAGGCTGACTCTAGAACAACACACCGGGTATGACTGGAGCACATCCTCCCGATCTGGGGAGAGCCGCTGTCCTGAGTGTTTGGGAGCATCCCGTTTCCAGGGTGCTCCCGCCACTGCCTGCTTCCTCTGGTTGTCGCTGCTCTCAGCTGGTAGCTCGGTCAGGGACCGACTTGGGCAGCCTCAACGGGCAATGTGCCCGGTCTCGAAGAGGGAAGTTGGTAGGCGGGGGGGGGGGGGAGAAGGGAATAACATTTTTTCTGTTCTTTCCTCACTCGAAGGTGCTGACTCCTGTTGGGGTATAGTGTCGCTTGCACTGGCACTCTGCCACTTCACCCGTGAGCCTAGACAGGGGGAATTGGCTGACTATTCCACCATGGAGTGTTTCACATCGGGTCCAATCCTATCCTCACTCACAGTACTTTCCAGCAAGGGTCACTGGGCTGCGATCAGGAGCAGGAACCCTCTCTAACCCAGGGGTCACTGGGCTGTGATCAGGAGCAGGAACCCTTTCTAACCCAGGGGTCACTGGGCTGTGATCAGGAGCAGGAACCCTCTCTAACCCAGGGGTCACTGGGCTGTGATCAGGAGCAGGAACCCTTTCTAACCCAGGGGTCACTGGGCTGTGATCAGGAGCAGGAACCCTCCCTAACCCAGGGGTCACTGGGCTGTGATCAGGAGCAGGAACCCTCCCTAACCCAGGGGTCACTGGGCTGTGATCAGGAGCAGGAACCCTTTCTAACCCAGGGGTCACTGGGCTGCGATCAGGAGCAGGAACCCTCCCTAACCCAGGGGTCACTGGGCTGTGATCAGGAGCACGAACCCCCCCCCTAACCCACGGGTCACTGGGCTGTGATCAGGAGCAGGAACCCTCCCTAACCCAGGGGTCACTGGGCTGTGATCAGGAGCAGGAACCCTCCCTAACCCAGGGGTCACTGGGCTGCGATCAGGAGCAGGAACCCTCCCTAACCCAGGGGTCACTGGGCTGTGATCAGGAGCACGAACCCCCCCCCCTAACCCACGGGTCACTGGGCTGTGATCAGGAGCAGGAACCCTCTCTAACCCAGGGGTCACTGGGCTGTGATCAGGAGCAGGAACCCTCCCTAACCCAGGGGTCACTGGGCTGTGATCAGGAGCAGGAACCCTCCCTAACCCAGGGGTCACTGGGCTGTGATCAGGAGCAGGAACCCTCGCTAACCCAGGGGTCACTGGGCTGTGATCAGGAGCAGGAACCCTCCCTAACCCAGGGGTCACTGGGCTGTGATCAGGAGCAGGAACCCTCTCTAACCCAGGGGTCACTGGGCTGTGATCAGGAGCAGGAACCCTCCCTAACCCAGGGGTCACTGGGCTGTGATCAGGAGCAGGAACCCTCCCTAACCCAGGGGTCACTGGGCTGTGATCAGGAGCAGGAACCCTCGCTAACCCAGGGGTCACTGGGCTGTGATCAGGAGCAGGAACCCTCCCTAACCCAGGGGTCACTGGGCTGTGATCAAGTGTGAAATCTTGGTGTCCTGTTTGACCCGGAGCTGAGCTTCAAACCGCATATTTCTGTCCATCGCTAATCCACCCATCAGCCACCTCCCCCCACCCCCCCTCCCCCCTTGCTCCGCTGCCACTGAACCCCTTCATCACACTTTCAGCACCCCAAACCTGATTCCTCCAATGTTCAGTTTGCCGTGCTCCCCCTCCCATCCCCCGTCCTCCGCCCTCCAGAAGCTCCAACTTGTCCAAACCTCGGCTGCCCGTATCTCACTGACTTCCCTTCCCCCGCACTGCATTGAATTTAAAACCCAGGCCCTTGTCTTCAAATCCCTCCATGTCCTTGCTCCACCTTGTCCCTGCAATCTCCTCAACGTTCCCTCCCTCACTCTGACCTCAGCCTTTTCTGCCCCCGTCGCACCACCATTGGTGATCGAGCCCTCAGCTGCCTTGAACCTGCTCTCTGGGGCTCCCCAACACACACCCCCACCCCCAAACCCCACTCCACCCTTAAAGACTCACTGAAAACCCGTCTTTTCAACCTCGCTTTCCGTTCCAACCCCCCCCCCTCCTAATCTCTCCCACCTTGGCTCAGAAGGAGATCCCTTATTCCTTCTTCCCCCATAATGTGCTTGGGATGTTTTTTTTTTCTACAGTAAAGGTGCTTTCTGTCAGCTGTGGCTCAGTGGGTAGCACTCTCGCCTCTGAGTCAGAAGGTCGTGGGTTCAAGTCCCACTCCAGAGTCTTGAGCACAAAAATCTAGGCTGACACTCCCAGTGCAGTGCTGAGGGAGTGCCGCACTGTCGGAGGTGTCGTCTATTGGATGCGACATTGAACCGAGGCCCGATCTGTTCCCTCAGGATCCCACGGCACTATTCGAAGAAGAGCAGGGGAGTTCTCCCCGGTGTCCTGGCCAATATTTAACCCTCAACCAGCATTACTAAAAACAGATTATCTGGTTGTTATCGCATTGCTGTTTGTGGGAGCTTGCGAGCTTACAGCGCATAAATTGGCTGCTGCATTTCCTACATTACAGCAGTGGCTACACTTCAAAAATATTTCATTGGCTGCAAAGAGCTTTGGGACGTCCTGAGGTCGTGAAAGGTGCTATCGAAATGCAAGTTGTTGCTGCTGTTCGCTCTCTCTCTCAGTCCAGTGTATTGTTGGGTTTAAGTGCCCCCTGCTGTTTGATACACTGAATAAAACTAATTATGATTGTGGCTGTATGTACTGCATGGATTGAATCTCTGTGAAGTCGAGGTACCCCCCCCCCCGGTATTTCATAGAACTGTTCTCCAGTCTGGTACTGAGGGCATGGTAGCCTAGTGGTTATGATTGTGGACTAGTAGCCCGGGGTTCAAACCCGACCATGACAAGTTGTTAAACTGAATCTGGTCAGGCAAAGTGACCATGAACGTGTCGGATTGTTATAAAAACCCCTCATGTCCTTCAGGGAAGTGAACCGGTCACCCCTAACCAGTCTGGCCCACATGTGACCAAGTTGACTCTTAATGCCCTCGGGGCAACATGGGATGGTCAATAAACACTGCCCTCCCAGTGTCACCCACGTTCCAAGAACAACATTTAAAGAAAGCTGTGGTTCTACAGCACCACCTAGTCCCTGGTACCGCCCCAAGTCTCCATTCTTCATGTGTGAATCCAGACAATGCGTGTCGGTGAGCTCTGCGACCGTGCTGGGCATCACTTGCCTGCACTTCTCAGCCGGGATCACGGCAAGAACTCTTGTCTGGTTTTGCCTTCTCTTGGCCACCTGTAGCCCCCTAACTAAAACCAGCTAACTTAGCACAGACTTAACTTGGGACCTACCGGTCTGGGTGTCTCCGTTAATTACTGACTTAACCAACCAATTGAAGGTATTTCCAAAAGGCGCTTGATAAAGTGTTGAATAGGGAGGCTTGTTGATTAAATGAAGGCTCACGGTGTTAAAGGGCGTGTGGCAGCATGGAGTGGGGAAGCTGGTTACTGGACGTTTTCAGACTGGAGGGATATAAACAGTGGTATTCCCCAGGGGGCAGTGTTGGGACCATTCGCTCTTCTCAATGGGTATTGGAGGCACAATCTCAAAAGTTGCAGATGACACAAAAGTAAGGCGCACAGTTAATGGAAAGGACTTTGTGCATTCAGGATGTTAATATACAGGTGAGTAGATTGGGCGAGCAGATGTCAGGTGAAATTTTATGCAGAGAAATGTGAGATAAATTTTGAAGCTGAGTAATAAGGAGAGGAAATGTGCCGTAACTGGGAAAGGAGCAGAGCAGAGGAGCAGAGAGACCGAGGGATTCAGGAATACAAATTTTTAAAAGTGGGACAGCAAGTTGATAAAGCTGTAATACCCTAGGAACCGAGCTTTTATAAACAGGGGCATCGAGCACAAAAGCAGAGGTGATGTTAAACTTGCACAAATCATTGGTTAGGCCCCAGTTAGAATATTAGACCCAGTTTTAGACACCTTACTTTAGGAAGGATGTCAAGGCCATGGAGAGGGTTCAGGGGAGTTCCTAAGAATGAGAGGCTTTAACTGTGAGAGGAATCACAGAATGGTTACAGCACAGAAGGAGGCTATTCAGCTCGTCGAGCCCGTGCCAGGCTCTCTGCAAGAGCACTTCAGCTAGTCCCACTCCCCCGCCCTTTCCCTGTAGCCCTGCAAATCTTTTTCCATCAGATGCTTATCCAATTCCCTTTTATAAGCCACGATTGAATCTGCCTCCACCACCCTCTCAGGCAGTGCATTCCAGATCCTAACCATTCGCTGCATAAAAAAGTTTTTCCTCATGTCGTCTTTGGTTCTTCTGCCAATCACCTTAAATCTGTGTCCTCTGGTTCTCGACCCTTCCGCCAATGGGAACAGTTTCTCTATCTACTCTGTCCAGACCCCTCGTGATTTTGAACACCTCTATCAAATCTCCTCTTAACCTTCTCTGCTCTAAGGAGAACAACCCCAGCTTCTCCAGTCTGTCCACGTAACTGAAGTCCCTCATCCCTGGAACCATTCTTGTAAA
Organism: Squalus acanthias; assembly: GCA_030390025.1. Taxonomy (NCBI): domain Eukaryota; kingdom Metazoa; phylum Chordata; class Chondrichthyes; order Squaliformes; family Squalidae; genus Squalus; species Squalus acanthias. Next base: position 45,347,565 of record CM059447.1, on the reverse strand, counting down.
TCTTTTCTGCATCCTCTCTAAGGCCTTCGCATCCTTCCTGAAGTGCGGTGCCCAGAATTGGACACAATACTCCAGTTAAGGCCGAACCAGTGTTTTATAAAGGTTCATCATAACTTCCTTGCTTTTGTACTCTATGCCTCTATTTATGAAGCCCAGGAACCCGTATGCTTTTTTAACTGCTTTCTCAACCTGCCCTGCCACCTTCAACAATTTGTGCACATATACCCACAGGTGTCTCTGTTCATGCACCCCCTTTAGAATTGTACCCTTTAGTTTATATTACCTCTCCTCGTTCTTCCTACCAAAATGTATCACTTCGCACTTTTCTGCGTTAAATTTCATCTGCCATGTGTCTGCCCATTTCGCCAGCCTGTTTATGTTCTCTTGAAGCCCATCACTATCCTCCTCACTGTTCATTATACTTCCAAGTTTTGTGTCATCTGCAAATTATGAAATTGTGCCCTGTACATCCAAGTCCAAGTCATTAATATATATCAAGAAAAGCAGTGGTCCTGGTACCGACCCCTGGGGAACACCACTGTATACCTTCCTCCAGTCTGAAAAACAACCGTTCACCACTACTCTCTGTTTCCTGTCACTTAGCCAATTTCGTATCCATGCTGCCACTGTCCCTTTTATTCCATGGGCTTCAACTTTGCTGGCAAGCTTATTATGTGGCACTTTATCAAACGCCTTTTGGAAATCCATGTACACCACGTCAACCACATTATCTTCATCAACCCTCTGTTACCACATCAAAAACTCAATGAAGTTAATTAAACACGATTTGCCTTTAACAAATCCGTGCTGGCTTTCCTTAATTAATCCACACTTGTCCAAGTGACTGTTAACTTTGTCCCTGATTATCGTTTCTAAAAGCTTCCCCACTACCGAGGTTAAACTGACTGCTGTAGTTGCTGGGTTTATCCTGACACCCTTTTTTGAAAAAGGGTGTAACATTTGCAATTCTCCACAAATCTTACTCTCTCTCTCTTTCATCATCGAGGGAATGTACCTCGACTGTATCCGAGCTATTTCCTCTTTAAAGGCAGCCCATTGTTCGATTAACTGAGAGAAACTCTTTTCATTAGAAGGGAAAGTTCAAAAGAATATCTGATGAGATGTTGGAGATTACGAGGGGTTTTGATGAGGTAAATCGGGAACAACTATTTCCACTGGTTAGTGAATCGGTAACTAGAGGACATCATCACCAGCAGAATGAAGGGAGAGGTTAGGTTATTTTTATTTTCTGCAGAAGGTCAGGACGTGGAATATCCGACGAGAAACAGCAGGGAAAGCAGAATCTATGATAGCTTATAAAAAGGCGTGGATTTGAAGAAGCAACATCTAAAAGCATCTGGGAAGGGCAGGGAAATGGGACTAAGGAGAGAGCACTTTCAGGGAGCTCGCAAAGGGGTGACGGGCCGAATGGCCTCCTGTGCAGTAAAATTGCAGGGTTCTGAGTTGCCTTGTAATTTTTCCCCAGAGTTCTTCTGCCGCTGAGCCATGTACTGTCTGTGGCTGAGGTGCCAGGCAGGTGATGCCTCGAACCATCCACGACCGCAATCTGTCGACTGCTCTGTCTCCAGATCCCCCACTCCTGACCTAGGACCTCCTTATAGTGGTGGGGCTGAACGTGAGAGCGGTGGGGGACTCGTGCCCCGCCGTATTGTGGTGTTTTGTAGAGAGCCAGCTCACTCTGCAGCACCGTGACACCGCGCTCGCCCTCTCCTCTCCCCAAGGAGGATGGATCCACTTGTGTCAGCTCGCCTTCCATTACATCACCGCTGGCCATACTTCATATGTGAATTCAGCCAACGGCAGCAGGCCATTTGCCCACTGAGGGCATCACAGCTCAGCCATTTCCCGGTTCTCCCGGACCCCCCACACCTGGTCTTCTGAAGGACTAACTATACCAACTATTTTGGTACCATCTGTAAGTTTTGACACCAAGTGTTTGATGGGACAGTGTAGAGGGAGCTTTACTCTGAATCTAACCCGTACTGTACCTGCCCTGGGAGTGTTTGATGGGACAGTGTAGAGGGAGCTTTACTCTGTATCTAACCCGTGCTGTACCTGCCCTGGGAGTGTTTGATGGGACAGTGTAGAGGGAGCTTTACTCTGTATCTAACCCGTGCTGTACCTGGCCTGGGAGTGTTTGATGGGACAGTGTAGAGGGAGCTTTACTCTGTATCTAACCCGTGATGTACCTGCCCTGGGAGTGTTTGATGGGACTGTGTAGAGGGAGCTTTACTCTGTATCTAACCCGTGCTGTACCTGCCCTGGGAGTGTTTGATGGGACGGTGTTGAGGGAGATTTATTCTGTATCTAACCCGTGCTGTACCTGCCCTGGGAGTGTTTCATGGGACAGTGTTGAGGGAGATTTACTCTGTATCTAACCCGTGCTTTACCTGCCCTGGGAGTGCTTGATGGGACAGTGTAGACGGAGCTTTATTCTGCATCTAACCCGTGCTTTACCTGCCCTGGGAGTGCTTGATGGGACAGTGTAGACGGAGCTTTATTCTGCATCTAAACCGTGCTGTATGTGCCCTCGGAATGTTTGATGCGACAGTGTAGAGAAAGCTTTATTCGATATGTAACCCATGCTGTACCTGCTCTGGGTGTGTTTGATTGGAAAGTGTAGAGGGAGCTTAACTGTGTATCTATCCCATGCTGTACCTGCCATGGGAGTGTTTGATGGGACACTGTAGAGGGAGCTTTACTCTGTATCTAACCCCATGCTGTACCTGCCCTGGGAGTGTTTGATGGGACAGTGTAGAGGGAGCTTTACTCTGTATCTAACCCGTGCTTTACCTGCCCTGGGAGGGTTTGATGGGACAGTGTAGATGGAGCTTTATTCTGCATCTAAACCGTGCTGTACGTGCCCTCGGAATGTTTGATGCGACAGTGTAGAGAAAGCTTTATTCGATATGTAACCCGTGCTGTACCTGCTCTGGGAGTGTGTGATGGGACAGTGTAGAGGGAGCTTTACTCTGTATCTAACCCGTGCTGTACCTGCCCTGGGAGTGTGTGATGGGACAGTGTAGAGGGAGCTTTACTCTGTATCTAACCCGTGCTGTACCTGCCCTGGGAGTGTTTGATGGGACAGTGTAGAGGGAGCTTTACTCTGTATCTAACCCCGTGCTGTACCTGCCCTGGGAGTGTTTGATGGGACAGTGTAGAGGGAGCTTTACTCTGTATCTAACCCGTGCTGTACCTGTCCTGGGAGTGTTTGATGGGACAGTGTAGAGGGAGCTTTACTCTGTATCTAACCCGTGCTGTACCTGCCCTGGGAGTGTTTGATGGGACAGTGTAGAGGGAGCTTTACTCTGTATCTAACCCGTGCTGTACCTGCCCTGGGAGTGTTTGATGGGACAGTGTAGAGGGAGCTTTACTCTGTATCTAACCCGTGCTGTACCTGCCCTGGGAGTGTTTGATGGGACAGTGTAGAGGGAGCTTTACTCTGTATCTAACCCGTGCTGTACCTGCCCTGGGAGTGTTTGATGGGACAGTGTAGAGGGAGCTTTACTCTGTATCTAACCCGTGCTGTACCTGCCCTGGGAGTGTTTGATGGGACAGTGTAGAGGGAGCTTTACTCTGTATCTAACCCGTGCTGTACCTGCCCTGGGAGTGTTTGATGGGACAGTGTAGAGGGAGCTTTACTCTGTATCTAACCCGTGCTGTACCTGCCCTGGGAGTGTTTGATGGGACAGTGTAGAGGGAGCTTTACTCTGTATCTAACCCGTGCTGTACCTGCCCTGGGAGTGATTGATGGGGCTGTGTAGAGGGAACTTTACTCTGTAACAGCCCTGTGAGTATTTTATGCTGACGCTGGGTGCCTGATGTTTAAAGTGCCACAACCCCATCACTGACGTACCTCATTGACTGGTGAACACAAGTACATTTCTGATTAATGGTGGTGCTGGGAGGGAATGTGGGTGCAGTGTGATGGATGTTGTGTAGGTTCACACTGCTGACTCGCTGATCTTATTCACCTCCCTGCAGGAGACTGCTGAGGACATTCACTCTATCGACAGCTGTGAGTACATCTGGGAGGCAGGGGTGGGCTTTGCCCACTCCCCACCGCACAGCTACATCCATGACCTGAACAGGTGAGAACATGGCTGCAGTGCCGCTCGATGGCAGAGTTGTGGGTTTGGTTTTATTGAGTCTCCTGCAGGCAATTCGGGACAAGCAATAAATGCTGGCGTTTCCAGCGAAGCCCACATCCCGTGAACGAATACAATAATAAAAAGTGGCTGCAGCAGGCAGTGATCAGAGCTGGCTGGAGCAGGCAGTGACTGGAGTTGAGGAGCGGGCAGTGACTGGAGTTGAGCGGGCAGTGACTGGAGTTGAGCGGGCAGTGACTGGAGTTGAGCGGGCAGTGACTGGAGTTGAGGAGCGGGCAGTGACTGGAGTTGAGGAGCGGGCAGTGACTGGAGTTGAGGAGCGGGCAGTGACTGGAGTTGAGGAGCGGGCAGTGACTGGAGTTGAGGAGCGGGCAGTGACTGGAGTTGAGGAGCGGGCAGTGACTGGAGTTGAGGAGCGGGCAGTGACTCGAGTTGAGGAGCGGGCAGTGACTGGAGTTGAGCGGGCAGTGACTGGAGTTGAGCGGAGCGGGCAGTGACTGGAGATGAGCGGAGCGGGCAGTGACTGGAGTTGAGGAGCGGGCAGTGACTGGCGTTGAGGAGCGGGCAGTGACTGGCGTTGAGGAGCGGGCAGTGACGAGTTGAGGAGCGGGCAGTGACTGGAGTTGAGGAGCGGGCAGTGACGAGTTGAGGAGCGGGCAGTGACTGGTGTTGAGCGGGCAGTGACTGGAGTTGAGCGGGCAGTGACTGGAGTTGAGGAGCGGGCAGTGACTGGAGTTGAGGAGCGGGCAGTGACTGGAGTTGAGGAGCGGGCAGTGACTGGAGTTGAGGAGCGGGCAGTGACTGGAGTTGAGGAGCGGGCAGTGACTGGTGTTGAGGAGCGGGCAGTAACTGGAGTTGAGTGGAGCGGGCAGTGACTGGAGTTGAGTGGAGCGGGCAGTGACTGGAGTTGAGTGGAGCGGGCAGTGACTGGAGTTGAGTGGAGCGGGCAGTGACTGGAGTTGAGTGGAGCGGGCAGTGACTGGAGTTGAGTGGAGCGGGCAGTGACTGGAGTTGAGTGGAGCGGGCAGTGACTGGAGTTGAGTGGAGCGGGCAGTGACTGGAGTTGAGTGGAGCGGGCAGTGACTGGAGTTGAGTGGAGCGGGCAGTGACTGAAGTTGAGGAGCGGGCAGTGACTGGAGTTGAGGAGCGGGCAGTGACTGGAGTTGAGGAGCGGGCAGTGACTGGTGTTGAGCGGGCAGTGACGAGTTGAGGAGCGGGCAGTGACTGGAGTTGAGCGGGCAGTGACTGGAGTTGAGGAGCGGGCAGTGACTGGAGTTGAGGAGCGGGCAGTGACTGGAGTTGAGGAGCGGGCAGTGACTGGAGTTGAGGAGCGGGCAGTGACTGGAGTTGAGGAGCGGGCAGTGACTGGAGTTGAGCGGGCAGTGACTGGAGTTGAGCGGAGCGGGCAGTGACTGGAGTTGAGGAGCGGGCAGTGACTGGCGTTGAGGAGCGGGCAGTGACTGGAGTTGAGGAGCGGGCAGTGACTGGAGTTGAGGAGCGGGCAGTGACTGGAGTTGAGGAGCGGGCAGTGACGAGTTGAGGAGCGGGCAGTGACTGGTGTTGAGCGGGCAGTGACTGGAGTTGAGCGGGCAGTGACTGGAGTTGAGGAGCGGGCAGTGACTGGAGTTGAGGAGCGGGCAGTGACTGGAGTTGAGGAGCGGGCAGTGACTGGAGTTGAGGAGCGGGCAGTGACTGGAGTTGAGGAGCGGGCAGTGACTGGAGTTGAGGAGCGGGCAGTAACTGGAGTTGAGTGGAGCGGGCAGTGACTGGAGTTGAGTGGAGCGGGCAGTGACTGGAGTTGAGTGGAGCGGGCAGTGACTGGAGTTGAGTGGAGCGGGCAGTGACTGGAGTTGAGTGGAGCGGGCAGTGACTGGAGTTGAGTGGAGCGGGCAGTGACTGGAGTTGAGTGGAGCGGGCAGTGACTGGAGTTGAGTGGAGCGGGCAGTGACTGGAGTTGAGTGGAGCGGGCAGTGACTGGAGTTGAGTGGAGCGGGCAGTGACTGGAGTTGAGTGGAGCGGGCAGTGACTGGAGTTGAGTGGAGCGGGCAGTGACTGGAGTTGAGTGGAGCGGGCAGTGACTGGAGTTGAGTGGAGCGGGCAGTGACTGGAGTTGAGTGGAGCGGGCAGTGACTGAAGTTGAGGAGCGGGCAGTGACTGGAGTTGAGGAGCGGGCAGTGACTGGAGTTGAGGAGCGGGCAGTGACTGGTGTTGAGCGGGCAGTGACGAGTTGAGGAGCGGGCAGTGACTGGTGTTGAGCGGGCAGTGACTGGAGTTGAGGAGCGGGCAGTGACTGGAGTTGAGGAGCGGGCAGTGACTGGAGTTGAGGAGCGGGCAGTGACTGGGGTTGAGGAGCGGGCAGTGATCAGAGCTGGCTGGAGCGGGCAGTGACTGGAGTTGAGGAGCGGGCAGTGACTGGAGTTGAGGAGCGGGCAGTGACTGGAGTTGAGGAGCGGGCAGTGACTGGAGTTGAGGAGCGGGCAGTGACCGAACCCTGGCTGAGTCCCACCACCCCTCCCCCAGTTACCCTTACCCGGGGCACTGAGACGAGCTGTAGCCCCCCCACCCCAATCCCTGCTCTGGTTGAAATCAGGTAACTCGTGCTTTGGATTTTTGGTAATGCGGAGGTCATTTCAATAAAACAGAACTTGTACAGAGTGTGTCGTGAGGCTTTTTTTGATCATTCATTTCTCAGGATGTGGGCGTCGCTGGAAAGGCCGCCATCTATTGGCCATCTCTAGTTGTACTGAGAAGGTGCTGGTGGGCTGCCTTCTTGAAGCACTGGGGGTAGTTTGAGTGGCTCACTCGGCCACTTCACGGGGAAGTTAAGAGTCAACCACGTTGGTGTGGGACTGGATTCACATATCGACCCAGACCGGGTAAGGACGGCCGGTTTCCTTCCCTAACGGACGTTAGTAAACCAGTTGGGTTTTTACGACAATCTGCCGAGTTTCATGGTCACTTTTACTGACACAGATTTTTAATTTCAAGATTGTGCTTTTAAACTCAAATCAAATTCTCAAAGTGCCATGGTGGGATTTGACCTCGCGTTCTCTGGATTATCAGCCCAGTATTTACTATAATTTGAAAGATTGATCATAAAACAACAGGCACCCACTGTCATCGCAATCCTGGTCTCCCGACTACAAAATGGTTATTGAAACACTGGAGAAAGTGCAGAAAAGATTTACAAGGATTTACCAGAAGTGGGAGGATGCAACCATCAGGAAAGGTTGAGCTGGCCTGGGGCTCTTTTCCCCGGAAAAGAGAAGACTAAGAGGAGACCCGATGGAGGTATTTCAAATTATAAAGTGGTTCGATGTGGAGAAACTGTTTCCACTTGTGGAGGTCTTCAAAACCAGGGGGCATAAATATAAGATAGCCACTCACAGAACAAATATCGAATTTAGGAGCAATTTCTTTCCACAAAGAGTGGTGAGAATGTGGAACTCGCTGCCACACGGAGTGGTTGACGCAGACAGCATTGACTCATTTAAGGGGAGACTTGATGCCGACAGAAGGGAGAAGGGAATCGAGGGTTCTGGGCAGGGTGGGAGGAGGCTCCTGTGGAGTATAGGCCTGTTGGGCCGAATGGCCTGTTTCTGTGCTGTAGATTCTATGTCCGTGCTCTGATCAGAGGTTTAATCCCTGTTGCACTCTGATGAAGTGAGTGCAGGATGAGCCGGGTTTGCTGCGGTTTTATAGCTTGGCATCTCTCTTCCCTCACCCAGCCTTTCTCTCGTTCCCACAGGACGGAGCTGCTGAAGCTGCTGCTGACGTGTTTCTCCGAGGCCGTGTACCTCCCGCCCACCTCCGAGGGCAACGTTCTCAACCCCTGGGTCCAGTTCTTCTGCTCAACAGAAAACAGGTGCGGCCCAGGCAGAAAAAGGCGATTCCAAGTGTTGTGAGGATGGTGTGATATTCATGGCTGCTGTGGGGTTTTTTGAGACAGATTTCCCCCCCCCCCACCCCCTCCTTTTCTGCAGTCGTCTCTATCGCTGGTCCCGTCCCAGTCCTGCAAAGTGATGGGGGACGAATCTCAAGAGTGTTCGATACTGTTTCATTCATTGTGGTTTTGGAAGGATTGTGATGGGCTCAATGACCTGTCCCCCACTTCCTGCCTCAATAAACCCAAGTTAGCCAGCGGTAATCACCAAGGGTTTAGTCCATTGGGAGGTTTTGAGGTGTCCGCTGTGTCTCAGTGGGTAGCGCTCTCGCCTCTGAGTCAGAAGGTCATGGGTGCGAGTCCCAATCCAGAGACTTGAGCTCATAATCCAGGCTGACACTTCAGTGCTGTACTGAGGGAGTGCTGCACTGTCAGAGGAGCTGTCTATCGATGAGACGTTAAACTGAGGCCCCATCAGCCCTCTCGGGGGGACGTAAAAGATTGTTGGGCCAAGGACCCTTCCCTGAGGAATTCCTGCGGTGATGTCCTGCTGCTGCTGCAATGATTAGCTTCCAACACAACCATCTTTCTCTGTGTCAGGTATGACTCCAGCCACTGGAGAGTTTTCCCCCTGACCCCCCTCCGATTTGCCAGGGCCCCTTGATGCCACACTCGGTTGAACGCTGCCTTGCTCTGGAGGGCAGCTCCCCTCACCTCTCCTCTGACGTTCAGCTCGTGTCCATGCCTGGGTCAAGGTGTGGTCTGGAGCTGCGAATTGGTGAGAGGTTATTGGTGAGTTGGTGTTACTTGATGACACTGATGGAGCAGTCATTTGCCAGGTTACATTATCTTCCTTTAAGTTAACAATTACTGTCTGACCCCCGACTCCATACACTGCGGTTACTGTCTGACCCGTGACCTACCCGGACTCCATACTCTCTGCGGTCACTGTCTGACCCGTGACCTACCCGGACTCCATACTCTGTGCGGTCACTGTCTGACCCGTGACCTACCCGGACTCCATACTCTGTGCGGTCACTGTCTGACCCGTGACCTACCCGGACTCCATACTCTGTGCGGTCACTGTCTGACCCGTGACCTACCCGGACTCCATACTCTGTGCGGTTACTGTCTGACCCGTGACCTACCTGGACTCCATACTCTGTGCGGTTACTGTCTGACCCGTGACCAACCCGGACTCTACTCTGTGCGGTCACTGTCTGACCCGTGACCTACCCGGACTCCATACTCTGTGCGGTCACTGTCTGACTCCTGATCCAACTGGACTCTGTACTCAGTGCGGATTCTACCTCTTGCTTTGTTTTTCGAATGTTGCGGTAGTTCTCAGTTAGAAACACAATGTTCACACAATGAGCTGCTTTATAAACTCGCTAACTCTCTCATGGTTGGCCGCTGTGTTCCAGGCACGCACTGCCGCTCTTTACGTCGCTGTTGAACATCGTGTGTGCGTACGACCCCGTGGGATACGGCATCCCCTACAACCACCTCCTCTTCTCCGACTACCGGGAGCCCCTGGTGGAGGTGGCCGGCCAGGTCCTCATCGCCACCCTGGACCACGATGCCTCCACCAGCCTGAGCCCGTCTGTGGATGGGACCACGACAAGCACGGCCATGGACGACGCAGAGGTGAGGCCGCGTGGCGCACGTGATTAACCTCTTCACCGCTGACTTAGTGCTTTCAAAGTGCACGGAATGTCAAGCTTCACATGAAACTATTCTTGCTGGTGACTGCTATCTCTGACAAAGAACCAGATAAGGATTCTTCCCCCCACCCCTCAAAGGTACTGTGGTGGAGAGGGTTTGGCCAGTGCGACAGCTGCCTTCCTGTAGCTCAGCCAAGTGGTCAGTGTTTGTCCGTGAGCCTAGACAGTGAGTATTGGCAGGTACTTGACGTATGTGGTGGAGCAGGATCGAGGGGCTGAGCAGCCTCCTCCTGATCCTAGACCTGTCGAATAGATTTTAATTTTTATCCCTCCTCCCTCCTCCCTAACTCAGGGACACTGAAACCAGATGTGCCCTGGGTGGGGTCAACTCCAGGCGGCTAGTGTTTGCTAGTGCTGTTGGGGAAGGTTTAAACTAAAGTGGCAGGGGGTTGGGAACCTGAGCAGGGAGACAGAGGAAAGGGAAACAAGGATAAAAGCTAAAGACAGGAAGGAGAAAAACAAAAGTAGAAGGCAAAGAACTCAACGGTTTAAATCAAACATGGTCACAGTAAATAATAATTCATATAGGTCTGAGAGCGTTAAAAAAACAAGCCTGAAGGCTTTGTGTCTTAATGCAAGGAGTATTCGGAACAAGGTGGATGAATTAGCTGCGCAAATAGAGGTAAATGAATACGATTTGATTGGGATTACAGAAACATGGCTCCAGGGTGGCCAAGGCTGGGAACTCAACATCCAGGGTTATTCAATATTTAGGAAAGATAGGCAAAAAAGAAAGGGAGGTGGGGTAGCATTGCTGGTTAAAGAGGGGATTAACACAATTGAAAGGAAGGATATTAGCTCTGATGATGCGGAATCTGTATGGGTAGAACTGAGAAATAACAAGGGGCAGAAAACGTTAGTGGGAGTGGTATATAGACCTCCAAACAGTAATACGGAGGTTGGGGACGGCATTAAAAGGGAAATTAGAGAAGCATGCAGTAAGGGCACAGCAGTCATCATGGGTGACTTTAATTTACATATAGATTGGGCTAACCAAATTAGTAAAACTACTGTGGAGGAGGAATTCCTAGAATGTTTACGGGATGGTTTTCTGGAACAATATGTCGAGGAACCAACCAGAGATCAGGCCATCTTAGACTGGGTATTATGTAACGAGAAAGGATTAATTAGCAATCTTGTTGTACGAGGCCCCTTGGGTCAGAGTGATCATAATATGATAGAATTCTTCATTAGGATGGAGAGTGAAGTAGTTGAATCAGAGACTAGGGTCCTGAATTTAAATAAAGGAAACTACGATAGTATGAGGCGCGAATTGGGTAGGATTGATTGGGGAATGTCACTCAAGGGGTTGACGGTGGATAGGCAATGGCAAACATTCAAAGACTGCATGGATGAACTACAGAATTTGTTCATCCCAGTGTGGCATAAGAATAAAACAAAAAGGGTGACTCAACCGTGGCTAACAAGGGAAATTAGGGATAGCATAAGATTCAAGGAGAGGGCATATAAATTGGCCAGAAAAAGCGGTAACCCTGAGGATTGGGAGCAGTTTAAGATTCAACAAAGGAGGACAAAGGGATTAATTAAGAAGGGGAAAATAGAATATGAAAGTAAGCTTACTGGGAACATAAAAACTGACTAAGAGCTTTTATAGATATGTGAAGAGAAAAAGATTAGTGAAATCAAGTGTAGGTCCCTTGCAGTCAGAAGCGGGGGAAGTTATAATGGGGAACAGAGAAATGGCAGACCAATTAAATGCATATTTTGGTTCTGTCTTCACAAAGGAGGACACAAATAACCTCCCAGAGATGTTGGAGAACATAGGGTCTGATGAAAGGGAGGAACTGAAAGAAATCAGAATTTGCAGGGAAATGGTGTTAGGGAAATTGACGGGATTGAAGGCCAATAAATCCCCAGGGCCTGATAATCTACATCCTAGGGTACTTAAGGAAGTGGCCCTAGAAATAGTAGATGCATTGCTGATCATCTTCCAACATTCGATGGAATCTGGAACTGTATCCATGGATTGGAGGGTAGCTAATGTTACTCCACTATTCAAAAAGGGTGGTAGAGAGAAAGCGGGGAATTACAGCCTGACATCGGTAGTGGGGAAAATGCTAGAGTCCATTATAAAGGAAGTAATAGCTGAGCACTTGAAAAACAGTGACAGGATCGGACAAAGTCAACATGGATTTACAAAAGGTAAATTGTGCTTGACTAATCTACTGGAATTTTTTGAGGATGTAACTGGGAAAATAGATAAGGGAGAACCAGTAGATGTGGTGTATTTGGACTTTCAAAAGGCTTTCGATAAGGTACCGCATAAGAGATTAGCGTGTAAAGTTAAGGCACATGGGATTGGGGGCAAGGTATTGACTTGGATAGAGAACTGGTTGGCGGACAGAAAGCAGAGAGTAGGAATTAATGGGTCTTTTTCCGAGTGGCAAGCAGTGACTAGTGGGGTACCGCAGGGATCGGTCCTTGGACCCCAGCTATTCACAATATACATTAATGATCTAGATAAGGGAACTAAATTTAATATCTCCAAGTTTGCAGATGACACAAAGCTGGGTGGGAGTGTGTGCTGCGAGGAGGATACCGAGAAACTCCAGGATGATTTGGACAGGTTGGGTGAGTGGGCAGAAGCGTGGCAGATGCAATATAACGTGGATAAATGCGAGGTTATCTACTTTGGTGTCAAAAACAGAAAGGCAGACTATTATCTTAATGGCAATAGATTGGGAGAAGGGGAAGTGCAACGAGACCTGGGTGTCCTTGTGCACCAGTCGCTGAAAGTAAGCATGCAGATGCAGCAGGCGGTGAAGAAGGCAAATGGTATGTTGGCCTTCATAGCGAAAGGGTTTGAGTATAGGAACAGAGATGTCCTGCTGCAGTTGTACAGGGCCTTGGTGAGACCACACCTTGAGTACTGTGTGCAGTTTTGGTCGCCTTATCTGAGGAAGGATGTTCTTGCCATGGAAGGAGTTCAGCGAAGATTCACAAGGCTGATACCTGGGATGGCAGGAATGACATATGAGGAGAGATTGGGTCGATTGGGCTTATACTCGCTGGAGTATAGAAGAATGAGAGGGGATCTCATCGAAACATATAAAATTCTGACAGGTCTGGACAAACTAGATGCAGGAAGAATGTTCCCGATGGTCGGAGAGTCCAGAACCAGGGGTCATAATCTAAGGATAACGGGTAAGCCATTTAGGACAGAAATGAGGAAGAATTTCTTCACCCAATGAGTGGTGAACCTGTGGAATTCTCTACCACAGAAGGTAGTTGAGGCCAAGTCATTAAATATATTCAAGAATGAGTTAGATATATTTCTTAAAGCTAAAGGTATCAAGGGATATGGGGAGAAGGCAGGTACAGGGTACTGAGTTTGGATGATCAGCCATGATCTCATCGAATGGTGGAGCAGGCTCGAGGGGCCGAATGGCCTATCCTGCTCCTATCTTCTATGTTTTCTTCCCTCAGGGGCCTGGGACCATCTGGTCTGTCGTGAATCAGTACCATGTCAATGCAAGTTACAATTTTATTTTCAGGACAGGTTAACAAAGCAATTAATAAAGCATTTGGGATCCTGGGCTTTATAAATAGAGGCATAGAGTACAAAAACCAGGACGTTATGCCGATATAAAACACTAGTTCGGCCCCAGCTGGAGTATTGTGTCCAATTTTGGGCACCAGGATTTAAGGTGATTAGCAAAAGAACCAGAGGCGACATGGGGAAAAACTTTTTTACACAACAAGTGTTTAGGATTTGGAATGCACTGCCTGATGGGGTGGTGGATACAGATTCAATAGTAGCCTTCAAAGGGGAATAGGATAAATACTTGAATGAGAAAAAATTGCAGGGATATGGGGAAAGAGCGGGGAGTGGGACTAACTGGATTGCTCTTCGAAAGCCCTGGCGCAGACTCGATGGGCCGAATGGCCTCCTGTGCTGTGCCATTCTATGGCTCTATTTTGGTTAGTGCCTAACCCACGAGGCCATCGGGGAAGGAAGATTAACTTTAATATGTTGGCAATAATGTTAAATATCCCCAACTACTGGGTTCTTGGCTCCAAACTTGTTATTTTGCCCCTTACAGCCTCCTGGTCCTGAGAATCTGTTTGTCAACTACTTGTCCAGAATACACAGGGAAGAGGTAAGTGTTCTTAAATGTTTCACAGCAATGTATTTTTAAGTTCCAGGGAATGCTTATTGAACGTTAAGGCATGAGACTGGAGCTCTGCCGATGTAACACAGTGTTGGGGAAGGGAGAGAAGGATAAACCGACTAACGGCTGACCAGTAAGTCTTAACGGCAATAAAAACAGAAAATGCTGGAAATACTCAGCAGGTCAGGCAGCATCTGTGGAGAGAGAAACAGAGTTAACGTTTCAGGTCGATGACCCTTCGTCAGAACTGGGGATATGGGGAAAGAGCAAGGGAGTGGGACTAACTGGATTGCTCTTCGATTGCTCTGGGAACCCAGTTCTGACGAAGGGTCATCGACCTGAAATGTTAACTCTGTTTCTCTCTCCACAGATGCTGCCTGACCTGCTGAGTATTTCCAGCATTTTCTGTTTTTATTTCAGATTTCCAGCATCCGCAGTATTTTGCTTTAGTCTTAATGGCAGTTGTGGGCAAACTCTTAGAATCTTCAATTCAAGCTAAAATTCATGAGCATTTGGAAGTGCACGGGTTAGTCAAGGACAGCCAGCACAGATTTGTTAAAGGCAAGTCCTCTCTGAAGAAGGATAAAATGCCGTAGATTTAGCCTATTTTGATTTTCAAAAGCTGTTGGATAAGGCGTCTCCCAGTAGGTTTGTTGGAAACATTCAGCCGTATAGTCAAGAGGAAATGTAGCAGCAGGGGTAGAAGGTTGGTTGATAAGACAGGAGACAAAGGGTTAGAGTAAATGGGCATGGATTGGATTGGAGAAGGGTTGGAAATGGTGTTCCCCAGGGGACAGTACTGGCTCCACTGTTGTTCCTGGTATATGTAGATGATCTAGACTTGGCAATTTTAGAGAACACAATCTCGATATTTGCTGATGGCACAAAAGTAGGAAATTTGGCAAACAGCTAGGAGGACTGTGGAAAACTTCAGGAAGACATAAATATGTTAGTGGAACGGGCAGGCAGGTGGCAGATGCAATTTAATGTAGGGAAATGTGAGGTAATACACTTTTGGAGGAAGAACGCTAGGAAAAGGAGAATGGACTCAATGGAAAGACACTGAAGGATGGGGATGAACAGAGACACACGGGGTCAAATACGTCATTCCCTGAAACTGAGTGCAGGTAGATAAAACCAGAAAAAGGCCAACAGCATCTTGGGTTTTATAAATAGGGACAGAGAGTAAAGAAGTAATAAATTTGTACAAGGCAATGGTTAGACCACAGTTAAGAGTACTGTGTGCAGTTTTGGGCGCCTATAACAACCATAACAGCAATGTAATCAGACAAAAATCGGCACCGAGCCAGAGAAGGAGATATTCGGACAGGTGACCAAAAGCTTGGTCAAAGAGGTAGGTGTTAAGGGAGTGTCTTACAGGAGGAGAGAGAGGCGGAGAGGTTTAGGGAGGGATTTCCAGCGCTTAGGGCCCAGCCAGCTGAAGCCACGGCCGCCAATGGTGGGGCAAAGGAAGTCGGGGATGTGTAAGAAGCCAGAATTGGAGGAGCGCAGAGACCCCAGAGGGTTGTAGGACTGGAGGAGTGTTACAGAGATGGGCAGATGTGGAAGGAAATGAACACGAAGATGAGAATTTTAAATTGGAGACGTTGAGGGATCAGGAGCTAATGTCGGTCAGCGAGCACAGAGGTGATGGGTGAGTTAGGATACAGGCAGCAGAGTTTTGGATGATCTCAAGTTTACGGAGAGTGGAAGATGGGAGGCCAGCCAGGAGAGCATTGGAATAGTCAAGTCTGGAGGTAACATAATCATGGATGAGGGTTTCAGCAGCAGATGGGCTGAAGCAGGGGCGGAGACGGGCGATGTTACGGAGGTGGAAGTAGGCGGTCTTGGTGATGGAGAGGATATGGGGTCAGAAGCTCAGCTCAGGGTCAAATAGGAGTAGGATAAATCTTCATTTAGAAAGACACGGATTAATCAAGGATAATCAGCAGGGATTTGTTAAGGGAAGGTCGTGTCTGACAAACTTGATTGAATTTTTTGAGGAGGTAACAAGGAGGGTAGATGAGGGTAGTGCGTTTGATGTAGTGTATATGGACTTTAGCAAGGCTTTTGATAAGGTTCCACATGGCAGACTGGTCACGAAGTTAAAAGCCCATGGGATCCAGGGCAAAGTGTCAAGTTGGATTCAAAACTGGCTCGGAGACAGGAAGCAGAGGGTAATGGTTGATGGGTATTTTTGTGACTGGAAGGCTGTTTCCAGTGGGGTTCTGCAGGGCTCAGTACTAGGTCCCTTGCTTTTTGTCGTATATATCAGTGATCTAGACTTGAATATCGGGGGTATGATTAAGAAGTTTGCAGATGATACTAAAATCGGCTGTGTGGTTGATACTGAAGAAGGAAGCTGTAGACTGCAGGAAGATATCAATAAATTGGTCAGGTGGGCAGAACAGTGGCAAATGGAATTCAATCCGGAGAAGTGTGAGATAATGCATTTGGGGAGGGCTAACAAGGAAAGGGAATACACATTAAATGGTAGGACACTGAGTAGCGTAGAGGAACAAAGGGACCTTGGAGTGCATGTCCACAGATCCCTGAAGGTAGCAGGCCAAGTAGATAAGGTGGTTAAGAAGGCATACGGAATGCTTGCCTTTATTAGCCGTGGCATAGAATACAAGAGCAGGGGGGTTATGCTTCAACTGTATAAAACACGAGTTAGGCCTCCGCTAGAATACTGCATGCAGTTCTGGTCACCACATTACAGGAAAGATGTGATTGCACTAGAGAGGGTACAGAGGAGATTTACAAGGATGTTGCCGGGAGTAGAGAATCTTAGCTATGAGGAAAGACTGGATAGGCTGGGTCTGTTTTCCTTGGAATAGAGGAGGCTGAGGGAGGTGTATAAAATTATGAGGGGCATAGATAAAGTGGATAGAAAGGACCTATTTCCCTTAACAGAGGGATCAAAAACCAGGGGGCACAGATTTAAAGTAATTGGTGGAAGGTTTAGAGGGGATTTGAGGGGAAATTTCTTCACCCAGAGGGTTGTGGGGGTCTGGAACTCACTGCCTGAAAGGGTGGTAGAGGCAGGAACCCTAACCACATTTAAAAAGTACTTGGATGTGCACTTGGGATGCTGTAACCTGCAGGGCTACGGACCAAGAGCTGGGAAGTGGGATTAGGCTGGATAGCTCTTTGTTGGCCGGCGCTGACACGATGGGCCGAAATGGCCTCCTTGCGTGCTGTAACTTTCTATGATTCTAGGAGCGAGTTTGCGAATAGTCTGGTTCAGCCTCAGACAATGGCCAGGGAGAGGGATGGAATCAGTGGCAAGGGAACGGAGTTTGGATGGGGGAACGAAGACAATGGCTTTGGTCTTCTAAGCTCTTTAACTCTCTCCCCAAACCTCGTCACCTCTCCACCTCTCTCTCCTTCTTCAAGATGCTGCTTTAAACCTGCTTTGACCAAGCGTTTGATCACCTGTTCGAATGTCTCCTTTGGCTTGGTGTCAATATTTGTCGGATAACGCTCCTGTGAAGCACCTTAGGACGTTTTACTATGTTAGAAGTGCTATGTAAATACAAGTTGTTGTTGATGTTGCGGGGTGGCGGGGGGGGGGGGGGCCGCGTGTGGGCAGCATGTGGATGAGAACGGGAGGGTGTCCAAGGATAGATCCAGGCGGACTCCTGACGTAACAGTGCGGGAGCAGGAAGAGAAGCCATTGCAGGAAGTTCTCGGGCTACAGCTAGATGGGTAAGAGTAGAAGCAGGCGCCTGTTACAGAGGGGACATGAAAGCTGCAGAGAGCGTGCGGTGTAGATTCACCAGGGGGATGCCAGGGACGGGCAGCTATCGGTATGAGGAGAGACTGGAGATATTGGGACTGTTTCCACTGGAGCAGAGAAGGGCAAGAGGAAATTTAAGAGGTTTTTAAAATTCTGAAAACTTTTGACAGTGAATAGGGAAAGAGTTGCGGAGTTGGTGACGAGGGCGTGTTCATCATTACACACGTGCAATTGAACGCCTTTCTGCACCTGGTTTGGCACACAGCCGTTTATTTTTTAAGAAAATGCTTTGCTCAAGATTAAATTTGGACTGGGCAAAGGTGTCAGCCGTAAAGACACAGTTAAAATGACAGGTCCGCTAGTGGCAATAGAGCTCCTTCACTTGCTGTAATGATGCTGGGATACTGTGGCTTATTAATGGTATTATTCCCTGGGCAGCAAGAGGAAGTGAGGGGGAACAGTGCTGGACACCAGTACTGGTGATACCACGCAGAACTGGGAATGGAGGCCGAGACACACATGAATCTGGAGCTGTGCAGATCAGGAGCTCCACTGTTCAATGTGCTTTATGATGGAGCTATCTGGATTCTATAAGATGTTGCACAAGGGACTCTGGAGTAACAGTGCAGTGAATCGAGCAGCGACAGGGAGGCTATCTGAAAACTTCATTGATGACAAGTCAGTGTGTACCTCAGAAAAAGTGATGTGTTTTTTTGTCTTGGACTGCCCAGGATTTCCAGTTCATTCTGAAGGGCCTGGCTCGTCTGCTAAATAACCCACTGCTCCAGACCTACCTACCCAACTCCGCCAAGAAGATTCAGTTCCACCAGGAGCTGCTGGTCCTCTTCTGGAAACTCTGTGACTTCAACAAGGTGAGAGCACCACGAATATACCTGCCCCACACACAGCGATCAACTAGCACTAATACACAGGGATAGACTCACTGCAATACACAGCGATCAACTAGCACTAATACACAGGGATAGACTCACTGCAATACACAGGGATAGACTCACACTGCAATACACAGGGATAGACTCACACTGTAATACACAGGGATAGACTCACACTGCAATACACAGGGATAGACTCACACTGCAATATACAGGGATAGACTCACACAGCAATACACAGGGATAGACTCACACTGCAATACACAGGAATAGACTCACACTGCAATACACAGGGATAGACTCACACTGCAATACACAGGGATAGACTCACACTGCAATACTCAGGGATAGACTCACACTGTAATACTCAGGGATAGACTCACACTGTAATACACAGGGATAGACTCACACTGTAATACTCAGGGATAGACTCACACTGCAATACACAAGGATAGACTCACACTGTAATACACAGGGATAGACTCACACTGTAATTCACAGGGATAGACTCACACTGCAATACACAGGGATAGACTCACACTGCAATACACAGGGATAGACTCACACTGCAATACACAGGGATAGACTCGCACTGAAATACACAGGGATAGACTCACACTGTAATACACAGGGATAGACTCGCACTGCAATACACAGGGATAGACTCACACTGAAATACACAGGGATAGACTCACACTGCAATACATAGGGATAGACTCACACTGTAATACACAGGGAGAGACTCACTGAAATACACAGGGATGGGCTCACAATGCAATAGGAAGGTTTAAACTAACTTGGCAAGGGGATGGACACCAGCATATAGGAGTAGAAAAGAGGAATAAGGTGCATAAAAGAGTGAGTGTGTTGGATAGTACTAGAGAAGAAGGTAGTACTGGAGGCGGAAGTAGTACCATATTAGATAGGAGCAGACTAAGAAAGACTACGAAAAATTGGTTTGGAATGCATGTACGTAAATGCTCAAAGTGTGGTGAATAAGGTTGGGAAGCTACAAGCACAATTAGCCATGTGGCAATATGATGTGGCAATAATGGAAACGTGGCTTAAAAACGGTGAGGACTGGGTACTTAATATTCAAGGCTCCAAAGTGTTCAGCAAAGATAGGGAAGGAAAAAAGGGAAGTGGGTGGCAGTGCTGATTAAGGAAGACCTTATAGTGTTGGAAAGGGAGGATGTTCTTGAGGGGACAAGGACAGAATCCATTTGGTTAGAGTTGAGGAGCAAAAAGGGTATGATCACGCTATTGGGGGTATTCTATAGGCCTCCAAATAGTGAGAGGGAGGTAGAGTAGCAAATCTGCAGGGAAATCGCAGAGATATGCAAGAGCTATAGAGTGATGATATTGGGGGACTTTAATTACTCAAATATCGATTGGGCTAAAGGGAAAGGAGGGGGAGGAATTTCTGAAATGTGTTCAGGAGAATTTCCTTTACCAATATGTTCTTGGCCCAACTAGGAAGGAGGCATTGCTGGATCTGGTGCTGGGGAATGAGGTGGGCCAGGTCGACCAAGTGTCTGTGGGAGAACACTTGGGTACGAGTGATCATCGTATCATAAGATTTAGATTAGCAATGGAGAGGAGCAAGGAACAATCTAGAGTGGAACTTCTAAACTGGAATAGGGCTAACTTCATTGGGATGCGAAAGGATCTGGCCAGGGTAAAATGGAACCAAAGACTGACAGGAAAAACTGCAACGGAACAATGGGTGATCTTTAGGAAGGCAGAAGGAACAGGGCGAGGCAATATACACTTAATGGCACAGTTTTAAAGAGTGTGCAGGGACAGAGGCACCTGGGAGTTAATGTGCATAGGTCCCTGAAGGTGGCGGGACATATTGAGAGAGTGGTTAGCAAAGCATATGGGATCTTGGGCTTCATAAATAGAGGTATTGAGTACAAAAGTAGAGAAGTTATGCTGAATCTTTATAAAGCACTGGTTAGGCCACAACTGGAGTATTGCGTCCAGTTCTGGTCACCACACTTTAGGAAGGATGTGAAGGCCCTTAAGAGGGTGCAGAGGAGATCTCCCAGAATGGTTCCGGGGATGGGGGTTCTTAGCTGCAAGGACAGGTTGGAGAAGCTGAATTTGTTGTCATTAGAGCAAAGGAGGTTGAGGGGTGATTTGATAGAGGTGTACAAGATCATGACGGGTTTGGATAGGCTAGACGGGGAAAGGCTGTTCCTATTAGTTGATGGAACAAGGACTAGGGGACACAGATTTAAGGTTTTGGGCAAGAGATACAGGGGGAATGTGAGGAAAAACTTTTTTACGCAGCGAGTGGTGAGGACCTGGAACTCGCAGCCGACGGAAGTGGTGGAAGCGGAGACACTCAATGTTTTCAAGGGGACACTGGATAGGCACTTGAGGGAAATAAACTTGCAGGGCTACGGGGATAGAGCGGGGGAATGGGACTGACTGGATTGCTCTACAGAGAGCCGGCAAGGACTCGCTGGGCTGAGTGGCCTCTTTCTGTGCCGTATGACTCTATGACTAATAAACAGGGATAGACTCACACGGCAATACACAGGGATAGACTAGAAGTCAAATCCATAGAGTGGGATTGTGTCGGCCAGACTGGCTCGGGGGCGGCAGGCTCTCCACCTGATGTACATTAGTGAACCAGTTAAAGCCAATCCACAAACTACCAGACATAGTTGTTCTCGGAACGTGGAGTGCTGCTCCACAAGTGGCGATCAATGTTAAATTGATTCCATCGTTCAAATAGGAAAAGGGCCATTACATAAAGAGCAATATTAAAGAGCCTGGTGAGAAGGCAGGAAAATGGGGCTGTGTAAAACTAGCCCCCTGACCGTGACCTCAGTTCACCAGAGAGGCAGCTTGGGGGTGCTTGTGCACAAATCTTTGAAGGTGGCAGGACAGGTTAACAAAGCAGTTAATAAAGCATCTGGGGTCCTGGGCTTTATAAATAGAGGCACAGAGTAAAAACGCCAGGAAGTTATGTTAAACCTATACAGAACACTGGTTCGGCCCCAGTTGGAGTCTTGTGTCCAATTCTGGGCTCCACACTTTAGGAAGGACGTGAAGGCTTTGGAGAGGGTGCAGAAGAGATTTACTAGAATGGTTCCAGGGATGAGGGATTACAGTTATGTGGATAGACTGGAGAAACTGGGGTGGTTTCCCTTGGAGCAGAGAAGGCTAAGAGGAGATTTGATAAAATCATGAAGGGTTTAGATCGAGTAAATAAAGAGAAACTGTTTCCAATGGCTGAAGGGTCGATAACCAGAGGGCCCAGATGTAAGGTGATTCTAGATTTAAAGAACCAGAGGGTAAACTTTTTTGCACAACGAGTGGTTAGGATTGGGAATGCACTGCCTGATGGGGCGGTGGATACAGATTCAATAGTAGCCTTCAAAAGTGAGAAGTCACACAACACCAGGTTATAGTCCAACAGGTTTATTTGAAATCAGAAGCTTTCGGAGCGGCTGCTCCTTAGTCACTTCACCTGACGAAGGAGCAGCGTTCCGAAAGCTCGTGATTTCAAATAAAGCTGTTGGACTATAACCTGGTGTTGTGCGACTTCTCACTTTTGTCCACCCCAGTCCAACACCGGCATCTCCGCATCATAGCCTTCAAAAGGGAATAGGATAATTACTTGAATGAGAAAAAATTGCAGGGATATGGGGAAATGCAGAGCAGTGGGACTGACTGGATTACTCTTCAAAAGAGCCGGCACAGACTCGAAGGGCCGAATGGCCTCCTCCTGTGCTATACTATTCTATGGCTCTAAGAAAGGGGTCAAATGGTGTCTCTTGTGCGAGAAAGTTCTTTGCTTCTACGTTCAATGAATGTTCTGGGTTTCTCCTTTTCCAGAAATTTCTCTTCTATGCGCTGAAGAGCAGTGACGTGCTGGATATCCTGGTGCCCATCCTGTATTACCTGAACGACGCCAGAGCTGACCAGTGTAAGCTGCCCTCTGACCCACACTCTGCTCCGACACAACCTCATTACTTCCCGTACCCGCTGAGTAGCCGAGGTGAAAGGTCAAGGCCGACGGCGAGGGAGCCAACACGTGGTTGAAAAGGGTTGAGGCGTATCAGGAAGTCTCCCGGGAGATTATGTGGCAATGGGAGGGAGGAAGTGTTTAGTTATGATGCTCCGGCCATCGCGAGTGTGTTGGCAGGCTTGATGGACCAGCTGGTCTTTTCATCCCTGTTAATTTTGTATGTTGGTATATAAGTCACGTTCAGTGGACACAGAGCTTGGGTTGAAGGAGGCGGGGCAGACAGCCGCTGCATTTATCTGGCACAGGTTCCGTGCTGGTGCTGCAGCCTGCTCCCACCGTGCCAAAGCCAGCATCAGAACTCTGTGAGGTTTATCTTGGTGTTGGAGCTGGGGAGCCACATGGCAACATCACGTGGGCCTCGACACATCAAGTAAGCAAGAGGTGGCGAGAGTCTCGATTGCAACGGCGGAGGTGGGATTGTGTTTGGGGAGGAGATTGTCACTCTGAAGAGGATGAAGGGGTGGAGGCTCGGAGGAGCACTGACCATTGTCAGATTAGGGAAGTAGGGGCGACGAGAAAGGAGGTGAGAGGAAATGGCAAGACGTAACGGAGGGGAAGGAACAAACCTATGCAATGTTCCCAGCCTGTGTTGTACTTACAGAACAGACACAGTTTAGTTCGACATGCAGATCATATACCAACATCACTGGGTTAATGTATCAGCACCAATACACCACACAGTAGCATGCTTGCTTTGTGCCATACTCTTACTTTATCCCACGTTGCTCTCATCCCAGTTACAGACCCACCAATCCTGTACCCCAGTGTTAGTGACAGACCTGTGCCCACCAGTACTGTACCCCAGTGTTATACAGTGACAGACCTGTACCCACCAGTACTGTACCCCAGTGTTATACAGTGACAGGCCTGTACCCACCAGTACTGTACCCCAGTGTTATACAGTGACAGACCCGTACCCACCAGTACTGTACCCCAGTGTTATACAGCGACAGACCTGTACCCACCAGTACTGTACCCCAGTGTTATACAGTGACAGACCTGTACCCACCAGTACTGTACCCCAGTGTTATACAGTGACAGACCTGTACCCACCAGTACTGTACCCCAGTGTTATACAGGGACAGACCCGTACCCACCAGTACTGTACCCCAGTGTAATACAGTGACAGACCTGTACCCACCCGTACTGTACCCCAGTGTTATACAGTGACAGACCCGTACCCACCAGTACTGTATCCCAGTGTTATACAGTGACAGACCCGTACCCACCAGTACTGTACCCCAGTGTTATACAGTGACAGACCCGTACCCACCAGTACTGTACCCCAGTGTTATACAGTGACAGACCCGTACCCACCAGTACTGTATCCCAGTGTTATATAGTGACAGACCCGTACCCACCAGTACTGTATCCCAGTGTTATACAGTGACAGACCCGTACCCACCAGTACTGTATCCCAGTGTTATATAGTGACAGACCCGTACCCACCAGTACTGTACCCCAGTGTTATACAGTGACAGACCCGTACCCACCAGTACTGTATCCCAGTGTTATACAGTGACAGACCCGTACCCACCAGTACTGTATCCCAGTGTTATATAGTGACAGACCCGTACCCACCAGTACTGTACCCCAGTGTTATACAGTGACAGACCCGTACCCACCAGTACTGTACCCCAGTGTTATACAGTGACAGACCCGTACCCACCAGTACTGTATCCCAGTGTTATACAGTGACAGATCCGTACCCACCAGTACTGTACCCGTGTTATACAGTGACAGACCCGTACCCACCAGTACTGTATCCCAGTGTTATACAGTGACAGACCCGTACCCACCAGTACTGTACCCCAGTGTTATACAGTGACAGACCCGTACCCACCAGTACTGTATCCCAGTGTTATATAGTGACAGACCCGTACCCACCAGTACTGTACCCCAGTGTTATACAGTGACAGACCCGTACCCACCAGTACTGTACCCCAGTGTTATATAGTGACAGACCCGTACCCACCAGTACTGTACCCCAGTGTTATACAGTGACAGACCCGTACCCACCAGTACTGTATCCCAGTGTTATACAGTGACAGACCTGTACCCACCAGTACTGTATCCCAGTGTTATATAGTGACAGACCCGTACCCACCAGTACTGTACCCCAGTGTTATACAGTGACAGACCCGTACCCACCAGTACTGTACCCCAGTGTTATACAGTGACAGACCCGTACCCACCAGTACTGTACCCCAGTGTTATACAGTGACAGACCTGTACCCACCAGTACTGTACCCCAGTGTTATACAGTGACAGACCTGTACCCACCAGTACTGTACCCCAGTGTTATACAGTGACAGACCTGTACCCACCAGTACTGTATCCCAGTGTTATATAGTGACAGACCCGTACCCACCAGTACTGTACCCCAGTGTTATACAGTGACACCAGTACCCACAAAATCCTCTATCGAGACACGACCCAAGTTTTGACAGAAGCTATAATTACACAGCCCAGTGTCGGCAGTGATGTTACTGCATAAATTTGCCTAATGAAACTTTGCAAACCAGGACCTGTGCCTGTATGAGTTAGTGCTGCAGGAATTCTGCGGTAATTGAGGACCAAATTCTGTGGCAGGTAAATGTTGATTCTGGAACCAGTCTGACCAGTTCCTGTGGCACATTGTTGAGTCATTGACATATTCTGTGGAAAGAAGGTTTAACAGCAGCAGTATTTAGATTTACAAAAAAAAGCACAGTTCCTAGAGTGCCACATTAAATCTCCAGTACCTGATGAGGATAATGGGAGACTGAAGGAGCAGACCAGGAACTGGAGCAGCCAGTGCCAGAATCAGGAGCAGGAACTGGAGCAGCCAGTGGCAGGACTAGGAGCAGGAACTGGAGCAGCCAGTGTCAGAATCAGGAGCAGGAACTGGAGCAGCCAGTGGCAGAGTCAGGAGCAGGAACTGGAGCAGCCAGTGGCAGAGTCAGGAGCAGCAACTGGAGCAGCCAGTGTCAGAATCAGGAGCAGGAACTGGAGCAGCCAGTGGCAGAGTCAGGAGCAGCAACTGGAGCAGCCAGTGGCAGAGTCAGGAGCAGCAACTGGAGCAGCCAGTGGCAGGACCTGGAGCAGCCAGTGGCAGATTCTGGAGCAGGAACTGGAGCAGCCAGTGTCAGAATCAGGAGCAGGAGCTGGAGCAGCCAGTGGCAGATTCTGGAGCAGGAACTGGAGCAGCCAGTGGCAGGACTCGGAGCAGGAACTGGAGCAGCCAGTGGCAGGACTAGGAGCAGGAACTGGAGCAGCCAGTGGCAGGACTAGGAGCAGGAACTGGAGCAGCCAGTGGTAGATTCTGGAGCAGGAACTGGAGCAGCCAGTGGCAGAGTCAGGAGCAGGAACTGGAGCAGCCAGTGGTTTAAAGGGGAGCAGCGGGACCAAGGAGCTGCCTGTCTGGTCACCAACTCCTCTGCTTCTCTCTCTGGCACCGCTGGCCTGCAGCTGTGGAATTGCTCAGCCGGCAGTCACTTGCTTCCTGTCGGAGGGATGGAGAAAGAAAGGAAGAAAGACTTGCATTACTGTAGCGCCTTTCACGACCACCGGATGTCTCAATGCGCTTTACAGCCAATGAAGTACTATTTGAAGTGTAGTCGCTGTTGTAATGTGGGAAACGCGACAGCCAATATGCGCACAGCAAGCTCCCACAAACAGCAATGTGATAATGACCAGATAATCTGTTTTAGTGATGTTGGTTGAGGGATAGATATTGGCCGGGACACCAGGGGAGAACTCCCCCTGCTGTTCTTTGAAATAATGCCAAGGGATCTTTTACATCCACCTGAGAGAGCAGAAGGGGCCTCGGTTTAACGTCTCATCTGAAAGACAGTGCGGCACTCCCTCGGCACTGCACTGGAGTGTCAGCCTAGCTTTGTGTGCTCAAGTTCCTGGAGTGGGACTTGAACCCACAACCTTCTGACTCAGAGGCGAGAGTGCTGCCCACTGAGCCACAGCTGACACTGAGGCAAAAAGAGGAAACTGGAAACACTTTAAATCTCAAAGTTAGGGAATGGTGGAAGTGCACAGCAGGTCAGTTAACTTGTAGGGCAAAAGGCAGGTCAGCGTATCAAGTTGGGCTCTTCTGCCTGTCTGTCCGTAGGTTGTACAATATGGTGTGAGAATGTTGCTGCAGCTTTGAGAGGAATGTATTGGGTCTGTTTGTGTAACATCATGAGTGGATTTTGTATAAACCAAATCTGTTAACAACCTTGAGTGAGTTCCTCCTCGATGGCCCAGCAGGGTTTCCCAGTGAGTGGGTGAGGCGTACAGAAAGGAAAGTCCTGGTTCTGATCCTCGGCCTGTGCTGATCTCAGTGGGGTAGCAGTAGGAGCATTGCCGTTGGGCTTGGAGCCCCAGGAGGGGACTGTCGGCCGGGGTTCCTGCTGCTGATCACTGTTCAGTCACCCCTGCTGGAGAGTGTGCTTGAGTGTGACCGGATTGGGCTTGGCTATATTGCCTGCAGTGGTCAGACGTCCTGCTGCCTACATTCACACATGAAGGACAGTCACGCGGGCTCTGCACTGGGAGGGGGGGGTGGGTATCTACCCCAGCAAGGTGTGGGTGCTTTGGGGGGAGGTGGGGAGGGAATTGACAGAAAGGAGGGGGAATAGATAGAACGACACGAATCTGACAGTTGTCTTTCCTTTTCTTTTGTAGCTCGAGTGGGTTTGATGCACATCGGGGTCTTCATCCTCCTGCTCCTCAGTGGAGAGCGCAACTTTGGCGTCCGACTGAACAAGCCGTACTCAGTCCGTGTGCCCATGGACATCCCGGTCTTCACTGGAACACATGCAGATCTTCTTATCGTGGTATGTGTCAGGGGTACAGGGATTTAATGGTCAGGGGTACGGGGATTTAATGGTCGGGGGTACGGGGATTTAATGGTCGGGGGTACGGGGATTTAATGGTCGGGGGTACGGGGGTTTAATGGTGAGGGGTATGGGGATTTAATGGTCGGGGGTACGGGGGTTTAATGGTGAGGGGTACGGGGATTTAATGGTCGGGGGTACGGGGATTTAATGGTCGGGGGTACGGGGGTTTAATGGTGAGGGGTACGGGGATTTAATGGTCGGGGGTACGGGGATTTAATGGTTATGTTACTGGATTAGTAATCCAGAGAACGTGAGTTCAAATCCCACCAAGGTTGTTTGAGAATTTGAATTCAGTTTAAAAATATGAAAGTTAAAAGGAAAGAAACATTTCTGTAGCACCTTTCTCAGCCTCAGGACTACTCAAAGCGCTTTTCAAGTCAATTAAGTCCTTTTGAAGTGCAGTCACTGTGTAATGCAAGTAAATATGGCAGAGTATTTGTGCACAGCAAGGTCCCACAATCAGCGATGTGATAATGACCTGATAATCTATTTTATTGATGTTGACTGAGATAAATATTGGCCAGAACACCTCCGACAGTGCAGCACTCCCTCAGCACTGCACTGGAGTGTGAGCCTGGATTATGTGCTAAGTCTCTGGAGTGGGACTTGAACCCCCAACTTCTGATCTGAGGCGAGAGTGCTACCCACTGAGTCACGGCTGATGCCAGTTAGAGAAATTGCAATCAATGCTGCCAGAAGTGCCGTCTTTCTGATGAGACGTTAAACCGAGGCTCCGTCTGCCCTCTCAGGTGGACGTAAAAGATCCCATGGCACTATTTCGAAGAAGATCATGGAATTCTCTCTGGTGTCCTGGCCAATATTGATCCCTCGAACCAACATCAATAATAATAATAATGAATAATAATCTGGTCATTTATCTCATTGGTGTATGTGGGATCTTGCTGTGCGCAAATTGGTTGCCAAGTTTGCTTCATTACAACAGTGACTGCACTTCAAAGGTACTTCATTGGCTGTAAAGCGCTTTGGGGTGTCCTGAGGTCATGAAAGGCGCTATATAAATGCAAGTTTGTTCTTTGAAATGATGAAACACGTCACATAGAATGACATATATAAGGTGCAGCACAGAAACAGGGCATTCGGCACAACTGGTCTATGCCAGTGTTAATACTCCTCCCACTCTAATTATCTTTTCACACCCTGCCCCCCCACCCCCCCCCGCGCAGCTCCATCCCTCTATTCCCTTCTCCCTACACCTAACGTAGCAGAAAGTTGATTCAGAAATGGGGGAAGAGATTGAGCATCGAACAGGAGTGAGAGTGATGAGGGCATGTGACCAAAGACACGGGCGAAGATGGAGGGGTGGGGGAGAGCGACAGCAGTCTGTGACTGACGGTGGATCAGAGGGAAGGGGCGGGAGAGCAGAGGGGGTGCGATGTGGGACTGGAGGAGGTTGAGAGTTTGGCGGTGCAAGACCGTGGAGGGATTTCATGGTGAGGATGTTGCCTTTGGAGGGGGAGTGCGCATTGAGGGCGACAGCTGTGTAAAGAGGGAGTCGCAGTGGGGGAAGGGGTTTCTATATGTTTGTTTGGGATGTCTGCTCTGTGTCTTGACTGATCCTTCTTTTGTGACAGGTGTTTCACAAGATTATCACAAGTGGGCACCAGCGCCTACAGCCTCTGTTTGACTGTCTGCTCACCATCGTTGTTAACGGTACGACTTGAGGGAATGCTTCTGGTTTTGGTTTGTTAGTTGGGTCTCCCGCTGCTGTGTGAAACCTACATGCAGATGTTTGCCTTGATCCTGATGAACCTTGATCTCTCTCTCTCACCATTATCTCTCTCAGCACTCTCGCCTCTGAGTCAGAAGGTTGTGGCTTCAAGCCCCACTCCAGAGACACTCCCAGTGTCGTACTGAGGGAGTGCTGCACTGTCAGAGGGGCAGTACTGAGGGAGCGCTGCACTGTCGGAGGGGCAGTACTGAGGGAGCGCTGCACTGTCGGAGGGGCAGTACTGAGGGAGCGCTGCACTGTCGGAGGGGCGGTACTGAGGGAGTGCTGCACTGTCAGAGGGGCAGTACTGAGGGAGCGCTGCACTGTCGGAGGGGCAGTACTGAGGGAGTGCTGCACTGTCGGAGGGTCAGTACTGAGGGAGTGCTGCACTGTCGGAGGGGCAGTACTGAGGGAGCGCTGCACTGTCGGAGGGGCAGTACTGAGGGAGCGCTGCACTGTCGGAGGGGCAGTACTGAGGGAGCGCTGCACTGTCGGAGGGGCAGTACTGAGGGAGCGCTGCACTGTCGGAGGGGCAGTACTGAGGGAGCGCTGCACTGTCGGAGGGGCAGTACTGAGGGAGCGCTGCACTGTCGGAGGGGCAGTACTGAGGGAGTGCTGCACTGTCAGAGGGGCAGTACTGAGGGAGTGCTGCACTGTCGGAGGGGCAGTACTGAGGGAGCGCCGCACTGTCGGAGGGGCAGTACTGAGGGAGCGCTGCACTGTCGGAGGGGCAGTACTGAGGGAGTGCTGCACTGTCGGAGGTGTCGTCTTTCGGTTGAGACGTTAAACCCGAGGTCCCATCTGTTCTCAAGTGAATGTAAAAGATCCAACGACACTATTTTGAAAAAGAGCAGGGGAGTTATGCCCGGTATCCTGACCAATATTTATTCCCTCAAGCAACATCACTAAAACAGATTATCTGGTCATTATCACATTGCTGTTTGTGGGAGCTTGCTGTGCGCAAATTGGCTGCCACGTTTCCCACATTGCAACAGTGACTACACTTCAACAGTACTTCATTGACTGCAAAACGCTTTGTGATGTCTTCAGGTCGTGAAAGGCGCTATAGAAATGCAAGTTCTTTTTACACATGCAGATGTTTGCTTTGTTCCTGATAAACTTGGTTCTCTGTCTTACCATTTGTTACCTTATTGAGCTGGGCCTTAGCTGGTGAGAAACAAAATGTATGTCATTCCGTGCCAGGTTGGTATATTGGAAACTGGTCCAGCGTTCCCCACACATTGTCCTCAACATTAAAGCGAGTGGATGGAAAACTGTACAGGGCACCAATTCCCAGTATACACTCCTGTCTTTCAGCTTTGGTCATTCATAAAATCTACCCCATGATAGACAGTTGATAAATCAGGAAGGCCGAGATGTCGTGCAGCTTCACAGAATATGCAGTAGGTGATGCTGAGTGAACAGAAAGTGGATCCTGTGCCACTGGGTGTCGGATCCAGCAGGAAACCAGCACATGAGGTGCCTGAGTGGGGATCACCTCTAGCTCCAGGGGTCCTTACCACCTGAACAAAAAGTGAACAGTAGCACGAAATGTCTGCACGCTGCATACCCACGTCGCTACCGTACCCAGTCAACATCAATTCAGTTGAATTATTCAATTGCCATTAAACATTTTCAGATCTTCTCTATACAGAATACATTGCTGTAATGCATAGACTCCAAACCGCTACCTTCAAGCAGTACGGTTCACATTGCAACACTCCCCTCCTGCCTGCATTCTCACTGTGTTGAAAGGAAGGCTGATTGCACCGTCTCCTGCTCTAACTCATCCTTACTTTAAGCTTGCCTCCCCTTCTCCCTACAGACTTCAAACTCAATTGGTGCCTTCGCTCTCCTTATTGCTGAACCCTTGCTGTCACTTGTTCTACCCTGCACCCTGTGAGTTCAGTGAGGTTGAGGACTGGGGAGGAGACCTGATCAGGGGAGGGCCTGGGTGGCATCGATTTGAATTTTTCCTGCCCCCCTTCCCCCTCCCTGCCCAATATCTTGTGAGAACCCAGAGTGTTGGCAGGCTGTTTGACCGTGGAAGCTGATCCTGCCTTCATCAACATCCACAGAGGCATTTCCCACCAGGGGTGTGGGTACTGATCGGGGGCCCAGCAGGCACCCAGCTGGTTCTTGTTTCCTTTCCTTCACTGACTCTGGGCACTGAGGCCACTTGTGGCACCTGGTTGAGATCAGCGCAGGTTGGACATTGAACCAGGAACCTGTGCTGTCTCCGGACTCCGTGGCTGGTGCATTTATCTACTGATCACTGCACATTGGCCATTGCCTGGAGACAGCACCTGTTGTTTGTTCCGTTTGAGAGGGAGAAAGTAAAACAAGGCTAAAATAAATGACGTCTCAGTCATGTTTTTATTAAAATTATGCAGAGTGGAGTGGGGATCTAGGAACTAAATTCCAAAGTTTAAAAAGGATTGATATTACTAATAGTCCTGATACAGGATTGACGTATTTATCAGACTTGGGATGAGCACACAATGGGGTAGCGCTGGACTTTGTGCGACGGTGTCAAACAGCGATAGCGAGTCGGCAGCCCGTTTCACATCTCCTGATTTTTATTTTGTTGACTTCAGTGGAAATAATAATGGGGAGAGATGGAAAAACGGGCTCCCGATTCGGTATCGCTTGTTTTATACTACCGCACAAGGTCAAGATCGACCCCATTGTTTCTCGATCCTACCCTTACACCAAAAGGGCCTTTGCTGAATTGACTACATTTCATTCCCCCAACACTGAATTTCCAATTTAACAATTTTACTTTTCTTTAAACTATTGAGAAACCCAGTGAAGGGCAGGGCCAATAACGCAGGACATCAGCAAGATTCAGGAAGAAGGAGAGGGAAGGCAAGCAGCTGCATCATCAAGCTGGAGTTTAAGATGCCTAAAGACTACAGGGGGAAGGGAAGGGGAGGTGAGTTTAGGGAAAGGCTGAGTTAGAGTAGGACATGATGTAATCAACCTTCATTTCAACACAGTGAGGTGACGGGCGGGAGGGGTGTATTGAAATTTGAACTGTACTGCTTGAAGACAGCAGTTTGGAATCTATACATGAGAGAGAAGTGCTCTATATAGAAAGATCTAAAAATGATTAATGGTAATTGAATAATTCAATTGAATTGATGACTGGATTGGATGGGTGGAGTGGAATTGGTGTGGATAGAATGCAGTGAATTTGATTGCTTTAAGTGATTTAGGTACAGCATAGAGTCATAACGGCACATTCGGCCCATCGAGTCCGTGCCGGCTCTCTGTAGAGCGATCCAGTCAGTCCCATTCCCCCGCTCTATCCCCGTAGCCCTGCAAGTTTATTTCCCTCAAGTGCCTATCCAGTCTCCCCTTGAAAACATTGAGTGTCTCCGCTTCCACCACTTCCGTCGGCAGCGAGTTCCAGGTCCTCACCACTCGCTGCGTAAAAAAGATTTTCCTCACATCCCCCCAAGCAGTGTGGTTGTTCTGTTGTTGGACCAGTAATCCAGAGAACGCGGGTTCAAATCCCACCACCGCAGCAGATTGAGAATTTGAAATCCGTTTTTAAAAATCTGGAAATAAAAAGCTAGTATCAGTAATGGTGACGATGAAGCTGTCAAATTGTCGTATAAACCCAACTGGTTCACTAATGTCCTTTAGGGAAGGAAACCTGCCGTCCTTACCCAGACTGGCCTGTTTGTGACTCCTGTCCCACCCCAACATGGTTGACTCTTAACAGCCCTGTGAAGTGGCCTAACAAACCATTCCGTTGTATCAAACCACTACCAGCGGTTCAAGAAGAAGGCCCACCACCACCTTCTCAGGGCAACTAGGGATGGGCAATAAATGCCAGCCTTGCCAGTGACGCCCACTTCTTCAAAATGAATGACATAAAAGGCTGTGTGGACTGGATTGGGGAGCGAAGGGATTGGTTTGCAATGGATTGCGTGAATTCATTGAGCATTCTCTGTTTTTCATCCTAGTCTCTCCTTATCTGAAGAGCTTGTCCATGGTTGCAGCAAACAAACTGCTGCACCTACTGGAAGCCTTCTCTACAACATGGTTCCTCTTCACAGCAGCCCAGAACCACCATTTAGTCTTCTTCCTTCTTGAGGTCTTCAATAACATCATCCAGTACCAGTTTGACGGTGAGTATCTCCTGGTCGTTGTCGCTCTCTGTCTGGAGATTGTATTGTAAATTATTCCGGTTGTCAGAAGAGGCGAAAAAGGAAACTAAATGAATGTGGGGCAGCATAAAAGGCCTGTAATTCTACACTGGTGATCACACCTAGAGACTGCAGACTGATTGTTGTTGGAAATAAAAAATAAGGTCACACTGGCGTAGTGGGAGGTGATCTTCTGAGGTTGCAGCTGAGGCGCATTGTTAGGACAGTGTAGAGGGAGCATTACTCTGTATCTAACCCATGCTGTACCTGCCCTGGGAGTGTTTGATTGGACAGTGTAGGGGGAGCTATACTCTGTATCTAACCCGTGCTGTACCTGTCCTGGGAGTGTTTGATTGGACAGTGTAGAGGGAGCTTTACTCTGTATCTAACCCGTGCTGTACCTGTCCTGGGAGTGTTTGATTGGACAGTGTAGAGGGAGCTTTATTCTGTATCTAACCTGTGCTGTACCTGCCCTGGGAGTGTTTGCTGAAATACAGGTTTATTGGAGAGCGAGTGCTGAAGTTGTGGGTGGGGGTGGTGGTCGAGTCCTGGAACCAGTGTCGGGTCTTTCAGCGCTCGATCCAACTGGGGAAGTGTTGCAGATGTTCAATTTTGTGTGACCAATGTTAAAGTAATTCCAGCAGAGAGGGGTGTGGTTGTGTTGCGTTTGATGCGATTGCTCCTTCCGCCCTGTCTAGGATTTGTGTACATGCCAGCTGAGACCACTTGTTGTTACAGGGAATTCAAACCTGGTGTACGCCATCATTCGGAAACGCAATGTGTTCCACCAGCTGGCCAATCTCCCCACAGACCCTGCTGCAATCCAGAAAGCCCTGCAGAAGAAGAAGAAGACGACGGAGCCCATCTCACGGACTAACTCACAGGAGGGAGTGTCCATGGAAGGGTCCCGCCCTGCAGCACCTGCAGAGCCCGGCACATTGAAGACCAGCCTCATCGCAACACCAGGTACAGTCTGAGCGCGACACCGGGTACGGTCTGAGCGCGACACCGGGTACGGTCTGAGCGCAACACCGGGTACGGTCTGAGCGCGACACCGGGTACGGTCTGAGCGCGACACCGGGTACGGTCTGAGCGCGACACCGGGTACGGTCTCCCCGCGGCACCGGGTACGGTCTCCCCGCGGCACCGGGTACGGTCTCCCCGCGGCACCGGGTACGGTCTCCCCGCGGCACCGGGTACGGTCTCCCCGCGGCACCGGGTACGGTCTCCCCGCGGCACCGGGTACGGTCTCCCCGCGGCACCGGGTACGGTCTCCCCGCGGCACCGGGTACGGTCTCCCCGCGGCACCGGGTACGGTCTCCCCGCGGCACCGGGTGCGGTCTCCCCGCGGCACCGGGTGCGGTCTCCCCGCGGCACCGGGTACGGTCTCCCCGCGGCACCGGGTACGGTCTCCCCGCGACACCGGGTACGGTCTCCCCGCGGCACCGGGTACGGTCTGAGCGCGACACCGGGTACGGTCTCCCCGCGGCTACGGGTACGGTCTGAGTGCGACACCGGGTACGGTCTGAGTGCAACACCGGGTACGGTCTCCCCGCGGCACCGGGTGCGGTCTCCCCGCGGCACCGGGTGCGGTCTCCCCGCGGCACCGGGTGCGGTCTCCCCGCGACACCGGGTGCGGTCTCCCCGCGACACCGGGTGCGGTCTCCCCGCGACACCGGGTGCGGTCTGACCGCGACACCGGGTGCGGTCTGACCGCGACACCGGGTGCGGTCTGACCGCGACACCGGGTGCGGTCTGACCGCGACACCGGGTGCGGTCTGACCGCGACACCGGGTGCGGTCTGACCGCGACACCGGGTGCGGTCTCCCCGCGACACCGGGTGCGGTCTGACCGCGACACCGGGTGCGGTCTCCCCGCGACACCGGGTGCGGTCTCCCCGCGACACCGGGTGCGGTCACCCCGCGACACCGGGTGCGGTCACCCCGCGACACCGGGTGCGGTCTGCCCGCGACACCGGGTGCGGTCTCACCGCGACGCCGGGTGCGGTCTCCCCGCGACGCCGGGTGCGGTCTGAGCGCGGCACCGGGTGCGGTCTCCCCGCGACGCCGGGTGCGGTCTCCCCGCGACGCCGGGTGCAGTCTCCCCGCGACGCCGGGTGCGGTCTCCCCGCGACGCCGGGTGCGGTCTCACCGCGGCACCGGGTGCGGTCTGAGCGCGGCACCGGGTGCGGTCTCCCCGCGACACCGGGTGCGGTCTCCCCGCGACACCGGGTGCGGTCTGAGCGCGACGCCGGGTGCGGTCTGAGCGCGACGCCGGGTGCGGTCTGAGCGCGACGCCGGGTGCGGTCTCCCCGCCACACCGGGTGCGGTCTCCCCGCCACACCGGGTGCGGTCTCCCCGCCACACCGGGTGCGGTCTCCCCCGCCACACCGGGTGCGGTCTCCCCGCCACACCGGGTGCGGTCTCCCCGCCACACCGGGTGCGGTCTCCCCGCCACACCGGGTGCGGTCTCCCCGCCACACCGGGTGCGGTCTGAGCGCGACGCCGGGTACGGTCTCACCGCGACGCCGGGTGCGGTCTGACCGCGACGCCGGGTGCGGTCTGACCGCGACGCCGGGTACGGTCTGAGCGCGACACCGGGTGCGGTCTCCCCGCGACACCGGGTGCGGTCTGAGCACGACACCGGGTGCGGTCTCCCCGCGACACCGGGTACGGTCTGAGCGCGGCACCGGGTGCGGTCTGAGCGCGACACCGGGTGCGGTCTGAGCGCGACACCGGGTGCGCTCTGTCCGCGACACCGGGTACGGTCTGAGCGCGACACCGGGTACGGTCTGAGCGCGACACCGGGTACGGTCTGAGCGCGACACCGGGTACGGTCTGAGCGCGACACCGGGTACGGTCTGAGCGCGACACCGGGTACGGTCTCCCCGCGACACCGGGTGCGGTCTCCCCGCGACACCGGGTGCGGTCTCCCCGCCACACCGGGTGCGGTCTCCCCGCCACACCGGGTGCGGTCTCCCCGCCACACCGGGTGCGGTCTGTGCGCGGCACCGGGTGCGGTCTGAGCGCGACACCGGGTACGGTCTGAGCGCGACACCGGGTACGGTCTCCCCGCCACACCGGGTGCGGTCTCCCCGCCACACCGGGTGCGGTCTGTGCGCGGCACCGGGTGCGGTCTGAGCGCGACACCGGGTACGGTCTGAGCGCGACACCGGGTACGGTCTCCCCGCCACACCGGGTGCGGTCTCCCCGCCACACCGGGTGCGGTCTGAGCGCGGCACCGGGTGCGGTCTGAGCGCGACACCGGGTGCGGTCTGAGCGCGACACCGGGTGCGGTCTCACTGCGACACCGGGTACGGTCTGAACGCAGCACCGGGTACGGTCTCACCGCGACACCGGGTGCGGTCTCCCCGCGACACCGGGTGCGGTCTCCCCGCGACACCGGGTGCGGTCTCCCCGCGACACCGGGTGCGGTCTCCCCGCGACACCGGGTGCGGTCTCACTGGGTGCGGTCTGAGCGCGACACCGGGTACGGTCTCCCCGCCACACCGGGTACGGTCTCCCCGCCACACCGGGTGCGGTCTCCCCGCGACACCGGGTGCGGTCTGAGCGCGACACCGGGTGCGGTCTGAGCGCGACACCGGGTGCGGTCTGAGCGCGGCACCGGGTGCGGTCTGAGCGCGACACCGGGTGCGGTCTCACCGCGACACCGGGTGCGGTCTGAGTGCGACACCGGGTACGGTCTGAACGCAGCACCGGGTGCGGTCTCCCCGCGACACCGGGTGCGGTCTCCCCGCGACACCGGGTGCGGTCTCCCCGCGACACCGGGTGCGGTCTCCCCGCGACACCGGGTGCGGTCTCCCCGCGACACCGGGTGCGGTCTCCCCGCGACACCGGGTGCGGTCTGAGCGCGACACCGGGTGCGGTCTGAGCGCGACACCGGGTGCGGTCTGAGCGCGACACCGGGTGCGGTCTGAGCGCGACACCGGGTGCGGTCTGAGCGCGCCACCGGGTGCGGTCTGAGCGCGACACCGGGTGCGGTCTGAGCGCGACACCGGGTGCGGTCTGAGCGCGACACCGGGTGCGGTCTGAGCGCGACACCGGGTGCGGTCTGAGCGCGACACCGGGTGCGGTCTGAGCGCGACACCGGGTGCGGTCTCCCCGCGACACCGGGTGCGGTCTCCCCGCGACACCGGGTGCGGTCTCCCCGCGACACCGGGTGCGGTCTCCCCGCGACACCGGGTGCGGTCTCCCCGCGACACCGGGTGCGGTCTCCCCGCGACACCGGGTGCGGTCTCCCCGCGACACCGGGTGCGGTCTCCCCGCGACACCGGGTGCGGTCTCCCCGCGACACCGGGTGCGGTCTCCCCGCGACACCGGGTGCGGTCTCCCCGCGACACCGGGTGCGGTCTCCCCGCGACACCGGGTGCGGTCTCCCCGCGACACCGGGTGCGGTCTCCCCGCGACACCGGGTGCGGTCTCCCCGCGACACCGGGTTGCGGTCTCCCCGCGACACGGGTGCGGTCTCCCCGCGACACCGGGTGCGGTCTCCCCGCGACACCGGGTGCGGTCTCCCCGCGACACCGGGTGCGGTCTCCCCGCGACACCGGGTGCGGTCTCCCCGCGACACCGGGTGCGGTCTCCCGCGACACCGGGTGCGGTCTCCCCGCGACACCGGGTGCGGTCTCCCCGCGACACCGGGTGCGGTCTCCCCGCGACACGGGTGCGGTCTCCCCGCGACACCGGGTGCGGTCTCCCCGCGACACCGGGTGCGGTCTCCCCGCGACACCGGGTGCGGTCTGACCGCGACACCGGGTGCGGTCTGACCGCGACACCGGGTGCGGTCTCCCCGCGACACCGGGTGCGGTCTGACCGCGACACCGGGTGCGGTCTCCCCGCGACACCGGGTGCGGTCACCCCGCGACACCGGGTGCGGTCTCACCGCGACGCCGGGTGCGGTCTCCCCGCGACGCCGGGTGCGGTCTGAGCGCGGCACCGGGTGCGGTCTCCCCGCGACGCCGGGTGCGGTCTCCCCGCGACGCCGGGTGCGGTCTCCCCGCGACGCCGGGTGCGGTCTCCCCGCGACGCCGGGTGCGGTCTCCCCGCGACGCCGGGTGCGGTCTCACCGCGGCACCGGGTGCGGTCTGAGCGCGGCACCGGGTGCGGTCTCCCCGCGACACCGGGTGCGGTCTGAGCGCGACGCCGGGTGCGGTCTGAGCGCGACGCCGGGTGCGGTCTGAGCGCGACGCCGGGTGCGGTCTCCCCGCCACACCGGGTGCGGTCTCCCCGCCACACCGGGTGCGGTCTCCCCGCCACACCGGGTGCGGTCTCCCCGCCACACCGGGTGCGGTCTCCCCGCCACACCGGGTGCGGTCTCCCCGCCACACCGGGTGCGGTCTCCCCGCCACACCGGGTGCGGTCTCCCCGCCACACCGGGTGCGGTCTGAGCGCGACGCCGGGTACGGTCTCACCGCGACGCCGGGTGCGGTCTGACCACGACGCCGGGTGCGGTCTGACCGCGACGCCGGGTACGGTCTGAGCGCGACACCGGGTGCGGTCTCCCCGCGACACCGGGTGCGGTCTGAGCACGACACCGGGTGCGGTCTCCCCGCGACACCGGGTACGGTCTGAGCGCGGCACCGGGTGCGGTCTGAGCGCGACACCGGGTGCGGTCTGAGCCCGACACCGGGTGCGCTCTGTCCGCGACACCGGGTACGGTCTGAGCGCGACACCGGGTACGGTCTGAGCGCGACACCGGGTACGGTCTGAGCGCGACACCGGGTGCGGTCTGAGCGCGACACCGGGTACGGTCTGAACGCAGCACCGGGTGCGGTCTCCCCGCGACACCGGGTGCGGTCTCCCCGCGACACCGGGTGCGGTCTCCCCGCGACACCGGGTGCGGTCTCCCCGCGACACCGGGTGCGGTCTCCCCGCGACACCGGGTGCGGTCTCCCCGCGACACCGGGTGCGGTCTCCCCGCGACACCGGGTGCGGTCTCCCCGCGACACCGGGTGCGGTCTCCCCGCGACACCGGGTGCGGTCTCCCCGCGACACCGGGTGCGGTCTCCCCGCGACACCGGGTGCGGTCTCCCCGCGACACCGGGTGCGGTCTCCCCGCGACACCGGGTGCGGTCTCCCCGCGACACCGGGTGCGGTCTCCCCGCGACACCGGGTGCGGTCTCCCCGCGACACCGGGTGCGGTCTCCCCGCGACACCGGGTGCGGTCTCCCCGCGACACCGGGTGCGGTCTCCCCCGCGACACCGGGTGCGGTCTCCCCGCGACACCGGGTGCGGTCTCCCCGCGACACCGGGTGCGGTCTCCCCGCGACACCGGGTGCGGT
Source organism: Squalus acanthias (assembly GCA_030390025.1). Classification (NCBI taxonomy): domain Eukaryota; kingdom Metazoa; phylum Chordata; class Chondrichthyes; order Squaliformes; family Squalidae; genus Squalus; species Squalus acanthias. The sequence goes on along the minus strand of CM059447.1, from coordinate 45,307,951 downwards.
CTCCCCGCGACACCGGGTGCGGTCTCCCCGCGACACCGGGTGCGGTCTCCCCGCGACACCGGGTGCGGTCTCCCCGCGACACCGGGTGCGGTCTCCCCGCGACACCGGGTGCGGTCTCCCCGCGACACCGGGTGCGGTCTCCCCGCGACACCGGGTGCGGTCTCCCCGCGACACCGGGTGCGGTCTCCCCGCGACACCGGGTGCGGTCTCCCCGCGACACCGGGTGCGGTCTCCCCGCGACACCGGGTGCGGTCTCCCCGCGACACCGGGTGCGGTCTCCCCGCGACACCGGGTGCGGTCTCCCCGCGACACCGGGTGCGGTCTCCCCGCGACACCGGGTGCGGTCTCCCCGCGACACCGGGTGCGGTCTCCCCGCGACACCGGGTGCGGTCTCCCCGCGACACCGGGTGCGGTCTCCCCGCGACACCGGGTGCGGTCTCCCCGCGACACCGGGTGCGGTCTCCCCGCGACACCGGGTGCGGTCTCCCCGCGACACCGGGTGCGGTCTCCCCGCGACACCGGGTGCGGTCTCCCCGCGACACCGGGTGCGGTCTCCCCGCGACACCGGGTGCGGTCTCCCCGCGACACCGGGTGCGGTCTCCCCGCGACACCGGGTGCGGTCTCCCCGCGACACCGGGTGCGGTCTCCCCGCGACACCGGGTGCGGTCTCCCCGCGACACCGGGTGCGGTCTCCCCGCGACACCGGGTGCGGTCTCCCCGCGACACCGGGTGCGGTCTCCCCGCGACACCGGGTGCGGTCTCCCCGCGACACCGGGTGCGGTCTCCCCGCGACACCGGGTGCGGTCTCCCCGCGACACCGGGTGCGGTCTCCCCGCGACACCGGGTGCGGTCTCCCCGCGACACCGGGTGCGGTCTCCCCGCGACACCGGGTGCGGTCTCCCCGCGACACCGGGTGCGGTCTCCCCGCGACGCCGGGTGCGGTCTCCCCGCGACGCCGGGTGCGGTCTCCCCGCGACGCCGGGTGCGGTCTCCCCGCGACGCCGGGTGCGGTCTCCCCGCGACGCCGGGTGCGGTCTCCCCGCGACGCCGGGTGCGGTCTCCCCGCGGCGCCGGGTGCGGTCTCCCCGCGGCGCCGGGTGCGGTCTGACCGCGACGCCGGGTGCGGTCTGAGCGCGACGCCGGGTGCGGTCTCCCCGCGACGCCGGGTGCGGTCTGAGCACGACACCGGGTGCGGTCTCCCCGCGACACCGGGTGCGGTCTGAGCACGACACCGGGTGCGGTCTCCCCGCGACACCGGGTACGGTCTGAGCGCGGCACCGGGTGCGGTCTGAGCGCGGCACCGGGTGCGGTCTGAGCGCGGCACCGGGTGCGGTCTGAGCGCGACACCGGGTGCGGTCTGAGCGCGACACCGGGTACGCTCTGTCCGCGACACAGGGTACGGTCTGAGCGCGACACCGGGTGCGGTCTCCCCGCGACACCGGGTGCGGTCTCCCCGCGACACCGGGTGCGGTCTCCCCGCCACACCGGGTGCGGTCTCCCCGCCACACCGGGTGCGGTCTCCCCGCCACACCGGGTGCGGTCTCCCCGCCACACCGGGTGCGGTCTGAGCGCGGCACCGGGTGCGGTCTGAGCGCGACACCGGGTACGGTCTCCCCGCCACACCGGGTGCGGTCTCCCCGCCACACCGGGTGCGGTCTGAGCGCGGCACCGGGTGCGGTCTGAGCGCGACACCGGGTGCGGTCTCACTGCGACACCGGGTGCGGTCTGAGAGCGACACCGGGTACGGTCTGAACGCAGCACCGGGTACGGTCTCACCGCGACACCAGGTGCGGTCTGAGCGCGACACCGGGTACGGTCTCACCGCGACACCGGGTACGGTCTCACCGCGACACCGGGTACGGTCTCACCGCGACACCTGGTACGGTCTCACCGCGACACCGGGTACCGTCTCACCGCGACACCGGGTACCGTCTCACCGGGTGCGGTCTGAGCGCGACACCGGGTACGGTCTCCCCGCCACACCGGGTACGGTCTCCCCGCCACACCGGGTGCGGTCTCCCCGCGACACCGGGTGCGGTCTGAGCGCGACACCGGGTGCGGTCTGAGCGCGGCACCGGGTGCGGTCTGAGCGCGACACCGGGTGCGGTCTCACTGCGACACCGGGTGCGGTCTGAGTGCGACACCGGGTACGGTCTGAACGCGGCACCGGGTGCGGTCTCCCCGCGACACCGGGTGCGGTCTCCCCGCGACACCGGGTGCGGTCTGAGCGCGACACCGGGTGCGGTCTGAGCGCGACACCGGGTGCGGTCTGAGCGCGACACCGGGTGCGGTCTGAGCGCGACACCGGGTGCGGTCTGAGCGCGACACCGGGTGCGGTCTGACCGCGACACCGGGTACGGTCTGACCGCGACACCGGGTACGGTCTGACCGCGACACCGGGTACGGTCTCCCCGCGACACCGGGTACGGTCTCCCCGCGACACCGGGTACGGTCTCCCCGCGACACCGGGTACGGTCTCCCCGCGACACCGGGTACGGTCTCCCCGCGACACCGGGTACGGTCTCCCCGCGACACCGGGTACGGTCTCCCCGCGACACCGGGTACGGTCTCCCCGCGACACCGGGTACGGTCTCCCCGCGACACCGGGTGCGGTCTCCCCGCGACACCGGGTGCGGTCTCCCCGCGACACCGGGTGCGGTCTCCCCGCGACACCGGGTGCGGTCTCCCCGCGACACCGGGTGCGGTCTCCCCGCGACACCGGGTGCGGTCTCCCCGCGACACCGGGTGCGGTCTCCCCGCGACACCGGGTGCGGTCTCCCCGCGACACCGGGTGCGGTCTCACTGCGACACCGGGTGCGGTCTCCCCGCGACACCGGGTGCGGTCTGAGCGCGGCACCGGGTGCGGTCTCACCGCGACACCGGGTGCGGTCTGACCGCGACACCGGGTGCGGTCTGACCGCGACACCGGGTGCGGTCTGACCGCGACACCGGGTGCGGTCTGACCGCGACACCGGGTGCGGTCTGAGCGCGACACCGGGTACGGTCTCCCCGCGACACCGGGTGCGATCTCCCCGCCACACCGGGTGCGGTCTCCCCGCCACACCGGGTGCGGTCTCCCCGCCACACCGGGTGCGGTCTCCCCGCCACACCGGGTGCGGTCTCCCCGCCACACCGGGTGCGGTCTCCCCGCCACTCCGGGTGCGGTCTCCCCGCCACTCCGGGTGCGGTCTCCCCGCCACGCCGGGTGCGGTCTCCCCGCCACGCCGGGTGCGGTCTCCCCGCCACGCCGGGTGCGGTCTCCCCGCCACGCCGGGTGCGGTCTCCCCGCCACGCCGGGTGCGGTCTCCCCGCCACGCCGGGTGCGGTCTCCCCGCCACGCCGGGTGCGGTCTCCCCGCCACGCCGGGTGCGGTCTCCCCGCCACGCCGGGTGCGGTCTCCCCGCCACGCCGGGTGCGGTCTCCCCGCGACGCCGGGTGCGGTCTGAGCGCGACGCCGGGTGCGGTCTGAGCGCGACGCCGGGTGCGGTCTCACCGCTACGCCGGGTGCGGTCTCCCCGCGACGCCGGGTGCGGTCTGAGCGCGACGCCGGGTGCGGTCTGAGCGCGACGCCGGGTGCGGTCTGAGCGCGACGCCGGGTGCGGTCTGAGCGCGACGCCGGGTGCGGTCTCCCCGCGACACCGGGTGCGGTCTGAGCGCGACACCGGGTGCGGTCTCCCCGCGACACCGGGTGCGGTCTCCCCGCCACACCGGGTGCGGTCTCCCCGCCACACCGGGTGCGGTGTCCCCGCCACACCGGGTGCGGTGTCCCCGCCACACCGGGTGCGGTCTCCCCGCCACACCGGGTGCGGTCTCCCCGCCACACCGGGTGCGGTCTCCCCGCCACACCGGGTGCGGTCTCCCCGCGACACCGGGTGCGGTCTGAGCGCGGCACCGGGTGCGGTCTGAGCGCGACACCGGGTGCGGTCTGAGCGCGACGCCGGGTGCGGTCTCAGCGCGGCGCCGGGTGCGGTCTCACCGCGACGCCGGTTACGGTCTCCCCGCGACGCCGGGTACGGTCTGACCGCGACGCCGGGTGCGGTCTGAGCGCGACACCGGGTGCGGTCTGAGCGCGACACCGGGTACGGCCTGAGCGCGACACCGGGTGCGGGCTCCCCGCGACACCGGGTGCGGTCTCCCCGCGACACCGGGTGCGGTCTCCCCGCGACACCGGGTGCGGTCTCCCCGCGACACCGGGTGCGGTCTGAGCGCGACACCGGGTGCGGTCTGAGCGCGACACCGGGTGCGGTCTGAGCGCGACACCGGGTGCGGTCTGAGCGCGACACCGGGTGCGGTCTGAGCGCGACACCGGGTACGGTCTGACCGCGACACCGGGTACGGTCTGACCGCGACACCGGGTACGGTCTGACCGCGACACCGGGTACGGTCTCCCCGCGACACCGGGTGCGGTCTCCCCGCGACACCGGGTGCGGTCTCCCCGCGACACCGGGTGCGGTCTCCCCGCGACACCGGGTGCGGTCTCCCCGCGACACCGGGTGCGGTCTCCCCGCGACACCGGGTGCGGTCTCCCCGCGACACCGGGTGCGGTCTCCCCGCGACACCGGGTGCGGTCTCCCCGCGACACCGGGTGCGGTCTCCCCGCGACACCGGGTGCGGTCTCCCCGCGACACCGGGTGCGGTCTCCCCGCGACACCGGGTGCGGTCTCCCCGCGACACCGGGTGCGGTCTCCCCGCGACACCGGGTGCGGTCTCCCCGCGACACCGGGTGCGGTCTCCCCGCGGCACCGGGTGCGGTCTGAGCGCGGCACCGGGTGCGGTCTCACCGCGACACCGGGTGCGGTCTGACCGCGACACCGGGTGCGGTCTGACCGCGACACCGGGTGCGGTCTGAGCGCGACACCGGGTGCGGTCTCCCCGCGACACCGGGTGCGGTCTCCGCGCGACACCGGGTGCGGTCTCCGCGCGACACCGGGTGCGGTCTCCCCGCCACACCGGGTGCGGTCTCCCCGCCACACCGGGTGCGGTCTCCCCGCCACACCGGGTGCGGTCTCCCCGCCACACCGGGTGCGGTCTCCCCGCCACACCGGGTGCGGTCTCCCCGCCACACCGGGTGCGGTCTCCCCGCCACACCGGGTGCGGTCTCCCCGCCACTCCGGGTGCGGTCTCCCCGCCACTCCGGGTGCGGTCTCCCCGCCACTCCGGGTGCGGTCTCCCCGCCACGCCGGGTGCGGTCTCCCCGCCACGCCGGGTGCGGTCTCCCCGCCACGCCGGGTGCGGTCTCCCCGCCACGCCGGGTGCGGTCTCCCCGCCACGCCGGGTGCGGTCTCCCCGCCACGCCGGGTGCGGTCTCCCCGCCACGCCGGGTGCGGTCTCCCCGCCACGCCGGGTGCGGTCTGAGCGCGACGCCGGGTGCGGTCTGAGCGCGACGCCGGGTGCGGTCTGAGCGCGACGCCGGGTGCGGTCTCACCGCTACGCCGGGTGCGGTCTGACCGCGACGCCGGGTGCGGTCTGAGCGCGACGCCGGGTGCGGTCTGAGCGCGACGCCGGGTGCGGTCTGAGCGCGACGCCGGGTGCGGTCTGAGCGCGACGCCGGGTGCGGTCTCCCCGCGACGCCGGGTGCGGTCTCCCCGCGACGCCGGGTGCGGTCTCCCCGCCACGCCGGGTGCGGTCTCCCCGCCACACCGGGTGCGGTCTCCCCGCCACACCGGGTGCGGTCTCCCCGCCACACCGGGTGCGGTCTCCCCGCCACACCGGGTGCGGTCTCCCCGCCACACCGGGTGCGGTCTCCCCGCCACACCGGGTGCGGTCTCCCCGCCACACCGGGTGCGGTCTCCCCGCCACACCGGGTGCGGTCTCCCCGCCACACCGGGTGCGGTCTCCCCGCGACACCGGGTGCGGTCTGAGCGCGGCACCGGGTGCGGTCTGAGCGCGACACCGGGTGCGGTCTGAGCGCGACACCGGGTGCGGTCTCCCCGCGACGCCGGGTGCGGTCTGAGCGCGGCGCCGGGTGCGGTCTCACCGCGACGCCGGTTACGGTCTCCCCGCGACGCCGGGTGCGGTCTGAGCGCGACGCCGGGTGCGGTCTGAGCGCGACACCGGGTACGGCCTGAGCGCGACACCGGGTGCGGTCTCCCCGCGACACCGGGTGCGGTCTCCCCGCCACACCGGGTGCGGTCTCCCCGCCACACCGGGTGCGGTCTCCCCGCGACACCGGGTGCGGTCTGAGCGCGGCACCGGGTGCGGTCTGAGCGCGACACCGTGTACGGTCTCCCCGCCACACCGGGTACGGTCTCCCCGCCACACCGGGTGCGGTCTGAGCGCGACACCGGGTGCGGTCTGAGCGCGACACCGGGTGCGGTCTGAGCGCGACACCGGGTGCGGTCTGAGCGCGACACCGGGTGCGGTCTGAGCGCGGCACCGGGTGCGGTCTGAGCGCGACACCGGGTACGGTCTCCCCGCCACACCGGGTGCGGTCTGAGCGCGACACCGGGTGCGGTCTGAGCGCGACACCGGGTGCGGTCTGAGCGCGACACCGGGTGCGGTCTGAGCGCGACACCGGGTGCGGTCTGAGCGCGACACCGGGTGCGGTCTGAGCGCGGCACCGGGTGCGGTCTGAGCGCGACACCGGGTGCGGTCTCACTGCGACACCGGGTGCGGTCTGAGCGCGACACCGGGTACGGTCTGAAAGCAGCACCGGGTACGGTCTCACCGCGACACCAGGTGCGGTCTGAGCGCGACACCGGGTACGGTCTCACTTCGACACCGGGTACGGTCTCACTGCGACACCGGGTACGGTCTCACTGCGACACCGGGTACGGTCTCACTGCGACACCGGGTACCGTCTCACTGCGACACCAGGTACCGTCTCACCGGGTACGGTCTGAGCGCGACACCGGGTACAGTCTCATCACATCACCAGCGGTGAGACCGAGGCCCCCCCGGATTGGTCAGTAGCGGACGGTAACCCCCCCCCTTGTAGCGGACGGCCCCTTCTCCTTTGCTTCTGACTGAGCTCGGCTCTCGTCACTCTGTGTTCAGGTATCGATAAACTAACGGAGAAATCGCAGGTATCGGAGGATGGGACGCTGAGCCGGGTGGATCAGGCTCAGGCTCAGGCTCAGGCTCAGGATCAGACTGCCACCCCTGCTGAGGGCCGCCCGGTTACATTAGCCAGCGACACAGAGTCTTCAAGTGGGGTAAGTGGATTCCAGCACCCGACATTATTCCCTCCCCATCTCTTGAAGGTGCTCTCGCATACTGGGGTCGGTTCCATGGGAACTGGTGTAGCTCACCCTAAAGGCCATTCTTCAGGTGTTAGACTGGACTGTATCAGCAAGATAACTGGGGTTACTCAATCTCGAAATACCTCAGCTGGTGATGGGCCGCCTTCTTGAACCGCTGGTCATGCGTGGTTTGATACAACTGAGTGGCTTGCTAGGCCACCAGTTGGGTTTTTACGACAATCCGACCGCTTTACTGATACCAGCTTTTTATTTCTAGATTTATTTAAACTGAATTGAAATTCTCAAACTGCCCTGGTGGGTTTTGAACCCATGTTCTCTGGATTACTGGTCCAGTGACACTTCCATTACACTACTGTACCCCTGCTACTGGGAAGTGCTGCTCTGTCACCAGAGGATGGGAGAGGGGATCAAAGTGGGAATCAACTGTGTCGGCGCTCACGCTCACTCACCAGTGATTCCTGCTGGGTGAAGACAGGATTGGGTTCTGCTGGGTGAAGACAGGATTGGGTTCTGCTGGGTGAAGACAGGATTGGGTTCTGCTGGGTGAAGACAGGATTGGGTTCTGCTGGGTGAAGACAGGATTGGGTTCTGCTGGGTGAAGACAGGATTGGGTTCTGCTGCGATGCCCTCTGAAGTTGAATAGCTTGCCACCACTCGGTCCAGGCCACAAATCTTCGTCCTGGAGTCGCTGGATCTCAAGTGCTCCGTCAGGAGATCCCAGGGGGCTACCTGAGGTCATCAAGAGCTCGGCACTTTCTTTTGTATTTTAACAAATGCTTTCTGCAACATCACCACTTTCCTCTCGATAACCGACAGTCTGGGGCTGTGTTGATATTTGCAGCGGGTCCCACACACAAGAAAATGTTTATAAATCACTGGTCCAGATGGGCATAGGCATGAAGAGTGGCCACTGAAGGTGAAGTACAGGGGCAGTCGGAGCCTGCGATACGTACTCTGGGTGAGGAGCGGAGGGCAGAGAGAGATCGAATACAGTGATGTCCTGAAGTCTGGGTACCTCGTGTTCTGAAGTGTGCGTCGTGGAGAAATCCAGTTCTGAAATTGTGCCTTTCTCTTTTCTATTACCAGGGGGATGCGATTGCTGCCTCTTCCTGCAGAACATTCTGGGTAAGATGAGATCGTTGTGACTCGTGTGCAGCCTGTAGATTTGTTTCTCCACGCCCTGCTCTCAACATTCAGTTTTTAACCTTGTGTGGGGTGCGGTTTTCGTCTGATATAGTTACTCTCCCATGGCATTGCACTTGCCTGCAGGCCCCGGTTCAGTGGCTAAAGTGCAGTCAAATCTCTGTATTTAATGTCAGCTGTGGCTCAGTGGGTAGCACTCTCGCCTCTGAGTCAGAAGGTCGTGGGTTCAAGTCCCACTCCAGGACTTGAGCACAAAAATCTAGGCTGACACTCCAGTGCAGTACTGAGGGAGCGCCGCACTGTCGGAGGGACAGTACTGAGGGAGCGCCGCACTGTCGGAGGGGCAGTACTGAGGGAGCGCCGCACTGTCGGAGGGGCAGTACTGAGGGAGCGCCGCATTGTCGGAGGGGCAGTACTGAGGGAGCGCCGCATTGTCGGAGGGGCAGTACTGAGGGAGCGCCGCACTGTCGGAGGGGCAGTACTGAGGGAGCGCCGCACTGTCGGAGGGGCAGTACTGAGGGAGCACTGCACTGTCGGAGGGGCAATACTGAGGGAGCGACGCACTGTCGGAGGGGCAGTACTGATGGAGCGCCGCACTGTCGGAGGGGCAGTACTGAGGGAGCGCCGCACTGTCGGAGGGGCAATACTGAGGGAGCGACGCACTGCCGGAGGGGCAGTACTGAGGGAGTGCTGCACTGCCGGAGGGGCAGTACTGAGGGAGCGCCGCACTGTCGGAGGGGCAGTACTGAGGGAGTGCTGCACTGCCGGAGGGGCAGTACTGAGGGAGCGCCGCACTGTCGGAGGGGCAGTACTGAGGGAGTGCCGCACTGTCGGAGGGGCAGTACTGAGGGAGCGCCGCACTGTCGGAGGGGCAGTACTGAGGGAGCGCCGCATTGTCGGAGGGGCAGTACTGAGGGAGTGCCGCACTGTCGGAGGGCAGTACTGAGGGAGCGCCGCACTGTCGGAGGGGCAGTACTGAGGGAGCGCCGCACTGTCAGAGGGGCAGTACTGAGGGAGTGCTGCACTGCCGGAGGGGCAGTACTGAGGGAGCGCCGCACTGTCGGAGGGGCAGTACTGAGGGAGTGCCGCACTGTCGGAGGGGCAGTACTGAGGGAGCGCCGCATTGTCGGAGGGGCAGTACTGAGGGAGCGCCGCACTGTCGGAGGGGCAATACTGAGGGAGCGACGCACTGCCGGAGGGGCAGTACTGAGGGAGAGCAGCACTGTCGGAGGTGCCGTCTTTCGGATGAGACGTTAAGCCGAGGCCCCGTCTGCCCTCTCAGGTGGACATAAAAGATCCCATGGCCACTTTTTCGAAGAAGCGCGGGGGAGTTATCCCCGGTGTCCTGGCCAATATTTATGGACGTGTCTATTCGCAACACCAAAGTTCTGATTGGTCCCCTTGGAGGACAAGACACACCCAGCAGTTCCTCTGGAATGTGTAATTAGATCCTCACTGCCTACATGATCAGTTACTTTGCAAAGTGTAATTTGAGCCATTCTGACTGCCGACTCCAGACAGAACAGAGCTCACTTGGAACAGACAGGGCTCACCCTTGCGGGTTAAGACCTTCTCCCACCGCCCAAGCTCCTGCCCTCGCCCCATGTTTCTGACATTCTACCCCTGCCCTAGTGCCTGACCTCCCCCCCCACCCCACCGACCCCAACAAGTTCCTGACCATCTCCCCAGCCCAATTTTCTGTCTGCCCAATTTTACGACCTTCCCCCACCCACCCCCCTACCCACCCCCCCCCCCCAATAGATGGGGCATTGTGCGTGGGTCGCGGATTGTTCACGGGCTTATTGGGTATGAAGTGAATAGTGTCAGCTTTCCGAGAAATCAACAAGTTCTGGGGGGAGGAGAGTGAGAGCGTGGTGCGGGTGTAAAGGGGGTGGGGTTGGAAGAACGTGATCCGTCTTACCATCTGGATCACATTCTCGCTCTCATCCACCCCTCCTTTAGACCTGGATCACGTTCGTCCCCATCCCCACTGTGCCCTCCATGCTCTTTACCACCTCCCCCCCCCCCACCCGAGTTCCTGATCTTCTCTCCCCGAGTTCCTGACCTCCCTCTCTCCCCCCTCCGATCCCCTCTCTCCCCCCTCCGATCCCCTCTCTCCCCCCTCCGATCCCCTCTCTCCCCCCTCCGATCCCCTCTCTCCCCCCTCCGATCCCCTCTCTCCCCCCTCCGATCCCCTCTCTCCCCCCTCCGATCCCCTCTCTCCCCCCTCCGGTCCCCTCTCTCCCCCCTCCGGTCCCCTCTCTCCCCCCTCCGGTCCCCTCTCTCCCCCCTCCGATCCCCTCTCTTCCCCCCTCCCATCCCCTCTCTCCCCCCCTCCGGTCCCCTCTCTCCCCCCTCCGATCCCCTCTCTTCCCCCTTCCCATCCCCTCTCTTCCCCCCTCCCATCCCCTCTCTTCCCCCCTCCCATCCCCTCTCTTCCCCCCTCCCATCCCCTCTCTCCCCCTCCATCCCCTCTCTCCCCCCCCCCCCTCCCCCCTTTCGATCCCCTCTCTTCCCCCCTCTCTCTCTCTTTCCCCTGGAGGCTCCTTTAGTATAGTCATTGATTTTCGAAAGATAACCCAAAAGCCCTAGTAGCATGTTCAGGCTCGAGCAGCAATGGCACCAGCTCCAGGGTCGGTAGTTCGGCCCCACTTCTGGCTTCCTCATATCGTACCGCGCATGTGCGACCGGATCGAGTGCACATGCGCAGTACCAAACAGGCGCGCATGCGCAGAGGGAGTCAAAACACGCTGTGCAAATAATCACTTTGAATATTTATCCCTCAATCAGCATCACTAAAATCACATTGCTGTTTGTGGGAGCTTGCTGTGCGCAAATTGGCTGCCGCGTTTCCTACATTACAACAGTGACCACACTTCAAATAGTACTTCATTGACTGTAAAGCGCTTTGGGACATCCGGTGGTCATGAAAGGCGCTATATAAATGCAAGTCTGTCTTTTTTTCTAAAGTACAGACAAATCTCTGTATTGTGAACGCACAGGAGTGCAATATGGGCGGAGCGGGATGACTCTGACCACACTGCCACCAATGGGAGGAGGACTGAATAGCAGGCGCCAGTGTTCCCGATTATAAGAGCGAGCAGGTGTTACTGTCACACTGACTGTTACCGGAGTCAATACATTGTGGCAACAGGACATCTCAAGAATTTTAATATATTGTAGATTATTTACTCAATTCCATATTTAAAATCTCAAAAGCTTGGACCTTTTTAAGATTTTCTTGAAGAGATTGTGTTAAAAGCTTAGCAAATTAGCAATTCCTTAATTACACAATTACAGAGACATTTCAGAAACAGGAATTGTCCAATAGATCCAATAAGACTGTTCCTTTTTCACAGAGTAACTCTCACCGTATCCCCAATCCCTTCTCACCGTATCCCCAATCCCTTCTCACCATATCCCCAATCCCTTCTCACCATATCCCCAATCCCTTCTCACCATATCCCCCAATCTCTTCTCACCATATCCCCAATCCCTTCTCACCGTATCCCTAATCCCTTCTCACCGTATCCCCAATCCCTTCTCACCATATCCCCCAATCCCTTCTCACCGTATCCCCAATCCCTTCTCACCGTATCCCCCAATCCCTTCTCACCATAACCCCAATCCCTTCTCACCGTATCCCCAATCCCTTCTCACCGTATCCCCAATCCCTTCTCACCATATCCCCAATCCCTTCTCACCGTATCCCCCAATCCCTTCTCACCGTATCCCCAATCCCTTCTCACCGTATCCCCAATCCCTTCTCACCGTATCCCCAATCCCTTCTCACCGTATCCCCAATCCCTTCTCACCGTATCCCCCAATCCCTTCTCACCGTATCCCCCAATCCCTTCTCACCGTATCCCCAATCCCTTCTCACCGTATCCCCCAATCCCTTCTCACCGTATCCCCCAATCCCTTCTCACCGTATCCCCAATCCCTTCTCACCGTATCCCCCAATCCCTCCTCACCGTATCCCCAATCCCTTCTCACCGTATCCCCAATCCCTTCTCACCGTATCCCCCAATCCCTTCTCACCGTATCCCCCAATCCCTTCTCACCGTATCCCCCAATCCCTTCTCACCATATCCCCAATCCCTTCTCACCGTATCCCCCAATCCCTTCTCACCATATCCCCAATCCCTTCTCACCGTATCCCCAATCCCTTCTCACCGTATCCCCCAATCCCTTCTCACCGTATCCCCAATCCCTTCTCACCGTATCCCCAATCCCTTCTCACCGTATCCCCAATCCCTTCTCACCGTATCCCCCAATCCCTTCTCACCATATCCCCAATCCCTTCTCACCATATCCCCAGTATCTTCTCTCTCCAGAAACACATCTAATTGTTCCTTGGTCACTTCAATGTCCTTCCCTGGTAACCTATTCTGTGACTGAATTACACTTTAGGTGAAGAAGTTCCTGTGACTTCCCAACACTCCTGGTTTGGAACGCCCCTCCCCTGGGTTCCGAACCCTTCACCACAGACAGCAATTTGCTTGGATTGGTTTGGTCAGTTTCCCTTATTATCTTGAACTTCAACTGGCTCAACCCAACATCTCTCACCTTTCCTCATAAATTAACTTTCTGACAACTGTAGTGCCATTCGTTACCTCATTGGTTGCCACCACTATAATCTGGAAAAGCCACGTTGCATATTGCCCCTTTAAGAGTTTGTCGCTGTACACATGGTCTCCCCACCTTGGTCTGAGCCCTTCACCACGCGGGGAAACGCTTCAGTTGTCCACCTAGTGACCATGAGCTACAGTGTTATTTTCTGCTGGCTGTTCTGTGGTACCTGATTTTTCTCTGCAGTAAAAAAGAAAGTAAGAGCTTTCATTGATACAGCGCCTTTCACATCCTCAGGACATCCCAAAGCACTTTACACCCAATGAAGTACTTTTTTTTCCAAGTGTAGTCACTGTCGTAATGTGGGAAACGCGGCAGCCAATTGCGCACAAGATCCCACAAACAGCAATGAGATAAATGACCAGATAATCTGTTTTAGTGATGTTGGTTGAGGGATAAATATTGACCAGGACACCAGGGATAACTCCCCTGCTCGTCTTCGAATAATGCCACGGGATCTTTTACATCCACCTGAGAGCAGACGGGGCCTCGGTTTAATGTCTCATCTGAAAGACGGCACCTCCGACAGTGCAGCACTCCCTCAGCACGGCACTGCAAGTGTCAGCCTGGATTATGTGCTCAAGTCCCTGGGTATTTAGTATAACACATGCTCGTACCAAGTTGCAACACTCATCATGCTTCACACGGCTGCCAGGGCTGTGCTGAGAAAGCAGACTCCCTATGATTCGTTGGTTGCCGGTGAGTGGCAGAGATTATGACGAGCCTGTCGGTGTTTTTATGTTGTCGGTGTGACAGATCCAGGTGAGAGCTATGAGCTCTCTCTGCGGCTCTCCCCTTCTGTACCGGCTCATGGTTAGGCCTGACCAGTAGTGAGGGGTCTGCCTCCGACACCATCCCTTGGGATCTTTGGAGAGCCGGGTCTGAGGCACAGGACGAGCTCTCCGTGTGCTGGGGGTGGCGGGTGCTGCCCACGCACCGTATTAGACTAATTCCAGCACACAGTTGTACATATAACTGGTCAGGGGACGAGTTACAAAGAATTTCATAGTATTTGCAGCACAGAAACAGGCCATTCAGCCTAACGGGTCTATGCTGATGTTTACGCTCGACGCGAGCCCTCCTTCATCTCACCCTATCAGCACATCCTTCTCTTCCTTTCTCCCCCGTGTTTATCGAGCTTCCCATTAAAGGCATCTGCTATTCGCCTCAACCACTCCCTGTGGTAGCGAGTTCCACATTCTCACCACTCTCTGGGGAAAGAAGTTTCTCCTGAATTCCCGATTGGATTTATTAGTGGCTATCTGATATTTATGGCCCCGAGTTCTAGTCTGCCTTGACTGTACATTTCATACGTCACATTATCTTATTCAGGAAGAGATTTATACCTAATAGTAAACCTGTTACTTTCAATGCCAAATGTGATGAAACAATTAAAAAAGTCAGCAGAATGCTGGAATATGCGAGAGTTCCGTGGTGTATTGACTACAGACCAACACTGGATTATTGCACTGGAGTAAGAGGTGAGTGGGACGAGTCCAGCAGTGCGGAGAGTGTGCTGAACTGGGATAAACGGGGTGGCCAGTCCAAAACACATTCCAAAACCAATTGGGGTGGGGGAAGGGAAATGTGACCGTTTTCAAAATAAAACGTTGTGCGAATGGGCCTGGATTGCGATTGCACAAAATGGCGAATGGGGCCCGATCGCCGACTAATCGACAGAGGAATGGGTCGGCGGGAGCATGGAACATGCCCCCTCGCATCTAAATGGTGATTTAAAATGGAATTACCAGGCACCCCGCCACCAAACCCATTCAGCTCCTCGAGCCTGTTCCACCGTTCAATCAGATCATGGCTGACCCGTACCTCAACTCAATCTACCCGCATTTGCTCCATATCCCTCGATACCCTGACCCAACAAAAATCGATCGATCTCAGTGTTGAAATCTCCAATTGATCCACAGCCTTTTGCGGGGGAGAGTTCCAGATTTCCACTACCCTTCGTGTGAAGAAGTGCTTCCTGACATCACCCCTGAACGGCCTGGCTCTAATTTTAAGGCTATACCCCCTACCTGAGGAAGTAGTTTCTCTCTATCTACCCTATCAAATCCTTTTAACATTTTAAACACCTCGATCAGATCACCCCTCAATCTTCAATACTCAAGGGAATACCAGCCAAGTGTATGCAACCTGCCCTCAGAATTTAACCCTTTGTATCCACTGAGCTAACCAACCGTCTTGTGCTCTTTACATAAAATCAATGTCCAGCTTGGTCTTGAAGTGTTCTTTTTATTGGAGTGCAGGACTGGTATTGGAATTCCCTGAGTGTGTGCACAGTTCAGAGGGCATGTTTTAAAACCCAGTGCCAGTAAATTGTGAGATAGTCAAACTCCGGTGTGACCACGATTGGCCATCCCCATCACCAATCTTTGTGTCACTAATCTGTGGACTCACTAATAATACTGCCACTTCCCTCATTTCATACAAGAGTGATATCTTTATGAGACATCACAGTGGAAGCTTGTAGGAAGATTTACAATGAGAAAGTTGTTTAATTGTTTGTGTGAATCCCAGGCAAGCTGCAATGATTCAGCTGTCATAAAGGAGAAGTCGATTCTGCACCCTTGTCCGTCTCCACACTCCGAGATTAGTGAAGTGTAATTGAGTTGTCTGAGCTCCATACTGGAGTAAAGTTTAAGGATTTGCAGTACCAGTTCGGAGCCCCATGTGCTGGGATTGCAGACTGGGATATCGGGAGACACCAGGAATAAACATTAGTGAAATTATCCAGCTCTGTCCAATTGACCTGTGAGCAATTGGAGATTCAGTCCTTCCAAACTTGGCTTATGTCTGGAGGTCTCGTTTTAAGATGTAATCAGACTGGGGTACAGTACTGGTGGGTACAGGTCTGTCACTGTATAACACTGGGGTACAGTACTGGTGGGTACAGGTCTGTCGCTGTATAACACTGGGGTATAGTACTGGTGGGTACAGGTCTGTCACTGTATAACACGGGTACAGTACTGGTGGGTACAGGTCTGTCGCTGTATAACACTGGGGTACAGTACTGTTGGGCACAGGTCTGTCACTGTATAACACTGGGGTACAGGTCTGTCACTGTTTAACACTGGGGTACAGGTCTGTCACTATAACACGGGTACAGTACTGGTGGGTAAAGGTCTGTCACTGTATTAACACTGAGTACAGTACTGGTGGGTACAGGTCTGTCACTAACACGGGTACAGTACTGGTGGGGACAGGTCTGTCACTGTATAACACTAGGGTGCAGTACTGGTGGGTACAGGTCTGACACTAACACTGGGGTACAGTACTGGTGGGTACGGGTCTGTCGCTGTATAACACTGGGGTACAGTACTGGTGGGTACAGGTCTGTCACTGTATAACACGGGTACAGTACTGGTGGGTACGGGTCTGTCACTGTATAACACTGGGGTACAGTACTGGTGGGTACAGGTCTGTCACTGTATAACACTGGGGTACAGTACTGGTGGGTACAGGTCTGTCACTGTATAACACTGGGGTACAGTACTGGTGGGGACAGGTCTGTCACTGTATAACACGGGTACAGTACTGGTGGGTACGGGTCTGTCACTGTATAACACTGGGGTACAGTACTGGTGGGTACAGGTCTGTCACTATAACACTGGGGTACAGTACTGGTGGGTACAGGTCTGTCACTGTATAACACTGGGGTACAGTACTGGTGGGTACAGGTCTGTCACTGTATAACACTGGGGTACAGTACTGGTGGGTACAGGTCTGTCAGTGTATAACTGGGGTACAGTACTGGTGGGTACAGGTCCCCCTTTTCTTGTGCTGATAACTGCAGGCAGTACAAAGTAAGAAGCACAGTCACTAATTATTCACCCAATTATTCATTCGTGAGTTGATGGCAGCACTCGAACAGCCATGTCGTGGGTCTCCTTTACACAGCACCCCTTGCAGCCAGGGATGAGTAAAATCCTCTCGAGTTCCTGCTTCTGACCAGTATCGGGCGACCCCTGATGGATAGAGCTCGTGCAAATGTTGGTCGGGGACAGGATCATGTTTAGTTACAATGTTACCAGCCGACACTCTTTGTCTTGACCTACACGTAAAGAATGCCCCCTTGGGCAGGGTCCCCGAGACCACCCAGCTCCTGTGCTAATGTACCCGACAGTTGGAATAATAATTGTGACAAAGAATGAAAGAGAGAATTTGCATTTCTATAACACCTTTTACTACCTCAGGACATCCCAAAGCGTTTTACAGCCAATGAAATACTTCTGAAGCGCAGTCACTGATGTAATGTAGGAAACGCGCAGCCAATTTCCCACAAACAGCAATGTGATAATGCCCAGATAATCTGGTTTGTTTTTAGTGATGTTGGTTGAAGTTGAGGAATAAATATTGGCCAGGACAGCGGGGAGAACTCCCTTGCTCCTCTGCGAATAGTGCCGTGGGATCTTTTATGTCCACCTGAGAGGTTAGACAGGGGCCTCAGTTTAACGTCTCATCCGAAAGACGGCTCCTCTGACAGTGCAGCACTCCCTCAGCACTGCACTGGAGTGTCGGCCTAAACACTGTCCCACTGGGGCTCTGTGCTCTCTGCAGGATATCCGTTGCAGCCAATACACTGGCCCGTGCCAGGACCTGCCGAGTCTGTGTAGCTCCGCTGTACACTTGGCACAGCTCGCTCAAGGTACTGGGATGAGCAAACCCCAAGACTGTAGGACGCGAGTTGAATTAATTTTACAGGCTAGATTTGCTCACACCTCATCGGTTCAGCTACTAACTCAAAAGGCTGGAACACCAACCCAATTTTGCTATGAAAACAATTCATATGAGAATGAAAATCCTACTTTTTTAGAAAATATTTTAAGTTAAGTGAATCTTTTTATGGTAGGGATGTTCTTAATCTGTTCTGTTCTGCTGTGTAATTTATTACATTTTTCATTCCTGTGCAGGAGGCAATTCCGCGAAACCCAGAGAGAAGAAGGAAACCGTCTAGCCTCTCCTCAAGTAGTCAGTGGACACCAAGCCCTGATTGGGTGAGTAGTCATGGCACACCAAGCCCTGATTGGGCGAATAGTCTGTGGACACCAAGCCCTGATTGGGTGAGTAGTCTGTGGACATTACGCCCTGATTGGGTGAGTAGTCATGGCACACCAAGCCCTGATTGGGTGAGTAGTCATGGCACACCAAGCCCTGATTGGGTGAATAGTCACTGGACACCAAGCCCTGATTGGGTTAGTCATCAGTGCACACCAAGACCTGATTGGACGAGTAGTCAATGGACACCAAGCCCTGATTGGGTGAGTAATCGGTGCACACCAAGCCCTGATTGGGTGAGTAGTCGGTGCACGCCAAGCCCTGATTGGGTGAGTATTTACTGGACACTAAGCTCTGATTGGGTGACTAGTCAGTGGACACTAAGCCCTGATAGTTTTGCCAGTAGAACATTCCACCCTGAGGGAGTATCTCAGGGAAGTCGTTGTCCTGTCCTCTCAGAATGTCCACACAGCCACATTTTCAGTGAGTCGCTGGAAAGCAATCAGGAGCACGACCCCTAACTGACCTTCCCCCTCAGAAGCCATGGGGTACTGAGGCCTGTTGTAGTGCTCCCAGTTGCTTCCCCAGCTGTGATCTTCCATTTCAGCACAGGCCAGAGATTGAACCTGGGACTTTCTGGCTCTGTCTGGCTCAGTACTACATGCAGCGCATGGTCTCTCACTAAATGTTCGCACCACCCCACTGTAGGGAGAACCATGAATCTGCTGCACTCGGTTCTTCCCCATCCTACATCACGTGAAATAATTGTTGGATGGTTAGCATTGACGGTGCTTATGGAGGCTCCAGTGTGGGGTCTTTAGTCGCCCCCTGACCAACAATGGAGCCGAGGTGGAAAGGGAGGAAGGTAGAAAAAGTTGTGTGCTGCCCAATGGCTGAGGAAGTTCACCAAGTGAGTGGCCGAGTCACGCTGACCTCAGCCACAAAATTCAGCCCGTGTTCCTGCTCCTGATCACCATCCAGTGACCCCTGCACCTGTGTCGGCAGCAGGCGAAAACGGGCTCAGGATTGACTGCGACACTCCTGCAGAAATATCCTGCCCACACTGGCCATCTAAGCTCACACCTGAAGACTGAGCGCTAGGGGGAGCTGTCGGGACTGGGCTCGTGCGGAACTGTACCCCAGCAAGAGTCCGAGCCGGGAGGAGAAGCACACGGACACGCAAGGCAAAGACCAGAGAGAAAAGCTTCAAGTGGAAATGTGGCCGGTTTTAATCTGTCTTGTTTAGGCTTGCAGTTCGCATGTGCCTAGTTTCTCTAACGTTCCCTTTAACAGGTGTCCTGTGGGCTTTTAACCAGCAAGTGATATTGTCCTAACAGAATATTGTTTGTTAATAATTTACTTGCTCTGTGTGTCACTGGGGTTGTTTGCGCTGGTAGTTGCAACAAACAACATGACTTTGACAGGAATGCTGGCCCATCAATTGGAAGAGCAGAACTTCTAGAGACAGTAAAGGTCACTTGACGCAACAGACCCAGATCACCCCCACCTCACCATGGGGGAAAAATTGGGTTGATTTGCGCCTCTCGTTTAGCGCCCCCCGGGGTGCAAATCCCCTAGCCCCCGGGCGCAGTGTCACTAACTCCTCCCGCGAAATTGTGGGAGGTTAGCGCCGGCGGTAGCCAGTAGTGCCTCCCCCCCACCCCCAGTAGTGCCTCCCCCCCACCCCCGGCGATGATGTCATCGCCGCGCACAGCGCCCCGGCCGCAACCTTGGGTCGCGCCCCCTGACCTATCGCCGGACGATATGTCCGACAGGGTCGAGGTGGCGTTTTTGCAGCCGTGGCGGCGCTACTTGAAGGGCAGGTGATGGGCGGCCATTTTAGTTTTGGCCGACTGCCAGCACCTGCCCCCTTCCCCGTTTTTCTTCGGGGTGCCGGCCGCGATCGCTTCTCACCATATCCCTCAACCTACCACCTCCCCCCTTTCTCCCCATATCCCTCAACTCCAGCTATCTAACTCCTCACCCCACTCCCCGGTGGTCCAGCAGGGCCCCAGTGCGCGCAGCGCTAGGCCCCTCCGCTTTAATCGGGAGGAGGCCTGCAGTACCGCAGCGTTACATGGCGACACGCGTGGAGCTGTTGCACGTAGCGCCGCGATATTGAGTTGGAGCGCCCCAGGAAGGCGGTGGAGCCCTTCCTTTAGCGCTCCACCTCCTGCTTGGGGAGCTACTACTCAATTTCAGGCGGAGGGGCGCTAATTTTTTCGGGGAGCTAACATTTTTCCCACCATGACCCCCCACCCCTCCCCCACCTCACCATGTCCCCCACCCCCACCTCACCATGTCCCCCACCCCCACCTCACCATGTCCCTCACCCCCACCTACCCACCTTATCATAGCCCACAATCCCCTAACTCCTCACCTCACCATATCTCTCAACCTTCCACCTCCCCCCTTTCTCCCCATATCCCTCAACTCCAGCTATCCAACTTCTCCCCACATCCCTCACTTCCCTCTCCCCATATTTCTCAGTCCCTCAATCCCTCTCTATCCAGAAATCCATTTAATTGCCTCTTGACCCCATTTATACTCTTCACTTCACTGTGCTTCCCTGGTAACATATTCCCCAACTTGATTACTCAGAATCACAGAATCCCCACAGTGCAGATAGAGGCCATTTCGGCCCATCGAGCCTGCACCGACACATATCCCACCCTATCCCCGTAACCCCACGTATTTAATCCCCCCTAACACTAAGGGTCAATTTATCATAGCCAAATCAACCTAACCCGCACATCTTTGGACTGTGGGAGGAAACCGGAGCACCCGGAGGAAACCCACGCAGACACGGGGAGAATGTGCAAACTCCACAGAGACAGTCACCTGAGGCCGGATTCGAACCCGGGTCCCTAGCGCTGTGAGGCAACAGTGCTAACCACTATGCCACCGTGTTGCCCAAAACTCTTTGGCTAAAAACTTCCTCTGAGCCCCCTTTGTACTTCTAACTCCCACATTTTCAACCTATGTCCCTGAACCTTGAACCCTTCACATGGGGAGCAATTTGACACAATCCCTTTGGTCCACTTCCCTTTGTAAACTTGAAACCTTTAGTTAGGTTGCCTCAAAGTCTTTTTCCCCAGAGAAACAAACCCAATGCCCTGAACCTTGCCTGCATAAGGCTGGTTTAAGAAACTCATTTTATAACCCCTGTTTTTAAGTGAACAGATTTATTAGGCAACAGGTATTGAGATCAATTCTTGTATCTGGGCCGTTTCTAGTTTGTGCCAATCAGAAGGGGAAATGTCCAACTCTCACCTGTACTGGGCAAGCAGTCAGGCAGTCTGATGGTCGCCTCCAAGAGGCCTACGCGATACCACCAATGTCCCAGGAAGAGGCAGGAGCCCAGCATGAGGGAGGTGGCTGGATTGTGCCACAGCATCCTGCCTGAAGCCAGGGAGAGCCAGCAATCAATGTAAGATAGGCCCCATGTCCTCTATCCAACCCAACCAAACCGCAGGGACTGCGATCAGTAAAAGCTCGTAGGCCCCAGAGCACAACCTGCCGCCTCAGTGCGCACTCACGCAGGCAATAGTTCCACAGAGTAGAATCTCGCAGCATAGAAGGAGGCCACTCTGCCCATCGTGCCTGTGCCGGCTCTTTGAAAGAGCTAGCCAGGTAGTCACACTCCCCCCTGCTCTTTCCCCCATAGCCCTACAAATTTTTCCCCTTCAAGTATTTATCCAATTCCCTTTTGAAAGTTACTATTGAATCTGCTTCCACCGCCCTTTCAAGCAGCGCGTTCCAGATCACAACAACTCGTTGTGTAAAAAGAATGTCTCCTCCTCTCCCCTCCGGTTTTTTTTCCGATTATCTTAAAATCTGTGCCCGATGGTTACCGACCCTCCTGCCAGTGGAAACCGTTTCTCCCTATCTACCCTATCAGAAGGTGCAAAACAGTGGGAGGGAAGTATTTTAATAATCCCCCCCCCATTTTGATTTTCTCCAGCACAGGACAACACTGCGTTCCTTTCGTTGCCGAGTCGCCCGCCCTTGGGGCCTGTGTCTCATCGCTCTGTGAAGCACTACGTGGGTGGGCTGATCCAACGCGACCCAACCAAACCACGGGGACTGCGATCAGTAAAAGCTCGTGGGCCCCAGAGTGTGGGCGTGCTGGTGCCATTTGCTGCCACATGGCCCAAGAATGCTTCACACTCTCACTCATCGCTTGGCCACTTTACTAATTCTACAGAGCAACAGCGTTTTTTCAATATTATAAACACACAGAAATGGTTTGTAATTGCCTAGAATTTGTTGGTTTTAATATTCAGCATTAATTGGACCTGGGTGGCACAGCAGGTTCGACTGGGCTTCACTTCTGGGATCTTGTTTTGAGCCCAGCACAGGGCGATGGGTCTCTCTGGGTCTTGTGTAAGTTGAGTCGGAGGGGTGTCAGCCCAGCTCCTAGCGGGCTCGAGTCTGCATCACGAAACTGCCCCTAAATCAGCACGAACTGGCAGTCTCACGCAGGGCGGCTACAGGGTGATTGCCTGGTGCAGGGAATGGGGAAATGTTGCACTGGTGTTGTGGGGGCTGATCTTCTAGCTCAGTGCCTAATAGAAATCTATGACCAGCCACAGGTAAGGCTACGGCGACACCGTGTTAGCCACATGCACTCATTTTAGTAGAAACCGCCTTACACACACTCTCACAATACAGATAAATGAACTTCACACATGTATATTTACTTAAACATCTGCCACCATTCAGTGACCAAGGGAGTAAAGCAGCCACAACGATCAAAAAACACTCGCACACTCTGCTTTCACCTCACCATTTTACCAACAAACGCACAAAAAGGTTAAAGTTCACATGCATACCCTGTGCGAATGAGTATTGAGATCACAGGCCCAACGACGGTGTCTCTTACTCGGTTTTTATTTACTAATCGCAAATGCAATTCACCACATCTGGATTCCCATTTACCCACATCTGGATTCCCAATTATCCTCATCTGAATTCCCTATTGGACAACACTGGTCTAAGTCTGGATCTGAGGAATGTGGTTGGGAAGGAGTAGAGGAAGTTTCAGTGCAAGTGAGACTGCATTTTCGGTTGAATTAGGGCAGCTTTGTGCTGAGGGGCCCCACCCACCACCAGCTGAATTAATACTTTCCAGTCTGGGCTGGGTTTGAGCAAAGAGCCGAGAGGTGAAAGGGCAGAGCGTGACCCTGTGAACTGCCAAGTCACCAGCCGTTAGTTTCTAACCAGCCCCGGTAGCTTTGGCTGTGATGTTGATGTTTGTCGACTGACGGTCCCTGGCGTTTAACCCGTCGGACTGCCCAGCCGGGACTGCGCTCCCTGGCTTTGCTGTGTTCTTTCATTGTCTGTGCACGTCTGCCCTTGCATGGTACTAACCCTGCCCTCACTGTGTGTGACATTTGACCTGCAGGTGATATCATGGAAATCAAAACTCCCCCTACAAACAATAATGCGCCTGTTACAGGTTCTGGTCCCACAAGTGGAGAAGATCTGCATCGACAAGTAAGCATGTGCACTAACAATAGTGGGCTGCAGAACAGGCGGCTCTGGGCTTTCCTCCCTCCTTGGGAAATTGCTGCTCGAGGGGAGATGGCTGCATGAATGTCCCTTATTGTTAGTCCTTAATAAAACAATTCCAAATCTTTAATCTTCTCAAAATTAATTTTAACTTCAGTCCGGTGCAGTTACCTGGATGCTGCCATTTAATTTGGTGTTACCGTGGTGATGGCTCTTGTTATGGCGACACTTTCCCTGGTAACAGCGCCGGCAATCAGCCGATGAAATGCCGGGAAACCGGCAGCCGGGGTGTCCGACTGTCGGCGGGAATTTATCGTGTTAAGCGGCAGGAAAGGAGCAGATTAAATGGTGGCGCTGCCGATAGCGCGATGGCTGAGGCAACGCGAGACTGAGCCATACAACCGGCAGCTCCCAGATTCGGTTCGGTCTAGGCTGAGGGAGCTGATTCCCAGTTGAGGCGGCGGTCTGGGTGCTACACCTGGTCTCGGTGCCCCCTGTGTTGGCAGCGTGAATGTCTGATGGAGGGTTGGGGGTGGGTGGTCCTGCTCCTGGTCACTATCTGACCTCCCCCCCCCCCCCCCCCTGCTGGAAAGCATTTGTACATTGGAACTGGGCGAGGGCTGGACCGGGTGTGCCCCCCCCCCCAGCCATGCCCGACTAGCCAAGCTCCATCCTCATCCACACTGGTGTGCTGTCCGGACTCTCCCCAGAAGGAGGACCACTTGGGTGAGGTACCAGAGGGCTGACCATACATCGGCCTGTACCCCAGCAGGAATCAGCGCCTCCAGGACAAGGAGGGGCGAGAATTAAATACAATACAACATAGGTTTAACAGGTTGTGCCACCAGTAATCTCCAAACAAAAGATCATTTTTATCAGGAAAAATATTTCCCATTGCATTTATTAAAGGCACTGAGACTCTTAAAAGGGATGTCTATATGGAAAAGGAGAGCCAATCTGACCTTCTCCTTTAAAAGGGAGTTTCATATCACGATCCGTATTTAAAAAAAAATCAAACCAGTACAGTGAATTATTGCATGGGATATTTTTGTTTAAATTGAGTGCGAGATTCTTTTAGCAGGAACTGAGGGAGTTGAGGTATGCACACAGTTCGATATTATCAATTCAGCACTAGCGTGGAAAATTAATGTTACTGTTAATCCAGCTCCCTTACACTGTCACTCAGTAACCCCTCCCCCCAGCACCCTGTTACTGACTGTATCTCTACTGATGTTAATCCAGCTCCCTCACACTGTCACTCAGTAACCCTCCCTCCCAGCACCCTGTGTTACTGACTGTATCTCTACTGATGTTAATCCAGCTCCCTCACACTCTCACTCAGTAACCCCTTCCCAGCACCCTGTGTTACTGACTGTATCTCTACTGATGTTAATCCAGCTCCCTCACACTGTCACTCAGTAACCACTCTCCCCCAGCGCCCTGTATGACTGACTGTATCTCTACTGATGTTAATCCAGCTCCCTCACACTGTCGCTCAATAACCCCTCCCCCAGCGTCCTGTGTTACTGACTGTATCTCTACTGATGTTCATCCAGCTCCCTCACACTGTCACTCAGTAACCCCTCTCCCCCAGCGCCCTGTGTTACTGACTGTATCTCTACTGATGTTGATCCAGCTCCCTCACACTGTCACTCAGTAACCCCTCCCCCAGCACCCTGTGTTACTGACTGTATCTCTACTGATGTTAATCCAGCTCCCTCACACTGTCACTTAGTAACCCCACTCCCCCAGCACCCTGTGTTACTGACTGTATCTCTACTGATGTTAATCCAGGTCCCTCACACTGTCGCTCAGTAACCCCTCTCCCCCAGCACCCTGTGTTACTGACTGTATCTCTACTGATGTTAATCCAGCTCCCTCACACTGTCACTTAGTAACCCCACTCCCCCAGCACCCTGTGTTACTGACTGTATCTCTACTGATGTTAATCCAGGTCCCTCACACTGTCGCTCAGTAACCCCTCCCCCAGGGCCCTGTGTTACTGACTGTATCTCTACTGATGTTAATCCAGCTCCCTCACACTCTCACTCAGTAACCCCTACCCAGCACCCTGTGTTACTGACTGTATCTCTACTGATGTTCATCCAGCTCCCTCACACTGTCGCTCAGTAACCCCTCCCCCAGCGTCCTGTGTTACTGACTGTATCTCTACTGATGTTAATCCCGCTCCCTCACACTGTCACTCAGTAACCCCTCCCCCAGGGCCCTGTGTTACTGACTGTATCTCTACTGATGTTAATCCAGGTCCCTCACACTCTCACTCAGTAACCCCTCCCCCAGCGCCCTGTGTTACTGACTGTATCTCTACTGATGTTAATCCAGGTCCCTCACACTGTCACTCAGTAACCCCTCCCCCAGCGCCCTGTGTAACTGACTGTATCTCTATTGATGTTAATCCAGCTCCCCCTCACTGTCACTCAGTAACCCCTCTCCCCCAGCGCCCTGTGTTACTGACTGTATCTCTACTGATGTTAATCCAGGTCCCTCACACTGTCACTCAGTAACCCCTCTCCCAGCACCCTGACTATCTGTACTGATATTATCAGTTTCTTCACACGGTCAAGGATTAGTAACTTTAAGTGTACAGCAGTGATGCTCAGCACCCTTGATAAGGAAGGGAGAAAGCTCACCCAGGCTGCCTTTCCTGATCGCTGTATTGTGCTGAAAATTGCATGTGTGGTTATCAGGTGCGGACAGGGTCGGGAACCCAGGGGTTGTCTGCGATGCCCTCCAGAGTGAAATAGTCTGCCAATACCCATGTGTGCGAAATAGGAGCAGGAGCAGGCCATTCAGCCCCTGGAACTTGTTTTATCCATACAATGAGATCATGGCTGATCTGCAGCTCGACTACACTTACCTGCCTTAGCTTCATATCCCTTGACACCCTTACCCAACAAAAGTATCGATCTCAGCTTTAGAATTTTCAATTGACCTAGCTTGGGTACAGCAATGTCACCACCCAGGGAACTGTACCCTGGCATAAGGAGGTGGGGAGGAAATGGCAAGGGGGTGGGGGGAAGAGTTAACGCTGGTATAAAAGTCTGCAAACAGTTTCTGAGCTGTGACCTGTTTCTGTTTGAATGCAGAGGTTTGACCGATGAGTCGGAGATCCTGAAGTTCCTGCAGCACGGCACGCTGGTGGGATTACTCCCTGTGCCACACCCAATCCTCATTCGCAAGTACCAGGCCAACTCCGGCACTGCCATGTGGTTCCGCACGTACATGTGGGGCGTCATTTACCTGCGGTGAGCAGCTCCTTGCCGTCCGGCGTGTTGTGTTCTCAAGTGATGGTGTGGAACTCTGGTACTCTGTTCACCTGGACGGTGAAAACCAAACAAAACAAAACATCCCGTCCACCCAGAGCCAGGAGGTGCTCGGAAAGAGTATTTTACGAACTTGCATTTACGCTTTGCAACCAATGAAGTCCATTTGAAGTGTAGTCACTGTTGTATTGCGGGAAACGCGGCGGCCAATTTGCGCACAGCAAGATCCCACAAACAGCAATGAGATAAATGACCAGATAATCTGCTTTAGTGATGTTGTTTGAGGGACACCGGGGAGAACTCCCCTGCTCTTCTTCGAAATAGTGCCACGGGATCTTTTACGTCCGCCTGAGAGGGCAGACGGGGCCTCGGTTTAACGTCTCGTCCGGCAGTGCAGCACTCCCTCAGCACAGCACTGAAAGGGCAGCCTGGATTGTCCTTGACCCCCCCAAAGCCCACCTGATAAAATTTTCAGATAGGCCTGTAAATCTGAGAGCAACCACCCACCTTTTCCAGCAATGGGCTGCTTAAATATCCAAATCAGGGCTAGATTAACAAAAGGTTTGCATTTCTACAGCGCCTTTCATGACCTCAGGATGTTATAGCCAATGCATACTTTTGAAGTGTGGTCACTGTTGTAATGTAGGAAACCCAGCAGCCAATTTGCGCACAGCAAGCTCCCACAAACAGCAATGTGATAATGACCAGATAATCTGTTTTTGTGATGTTGATTGAGGGATAAATATTGGCCAGGACACCGGGGAGCACTCCCCTGCTCTTCTTCGAAATAGTGGCCACGGGATCTTTTACATCCACCTGCGAGGACAGACGGGGCCTCGGTTTAACGTCTCATCTGAAAGACGGCACCTCCGACAGTGCAGCACTCCCTCAGCACTGCACTGGAGTGTCGGCCTGAATTTTGTGCTGAAGTCTCTGGAGTGGGACTTGAACCCACAACCTTCTGACTCAGAGGCGAGAGGGCTACCCACTGAGCCACAGCTGACACGGATGGAGGATGACCATCAGCTGAGGACCCATGCCCGACTAGGAGTCAGAATCTGTGGGGGGCAAGGGGTGGAAACTGGAACCGAAAGTAATTCCCCCCTCTTTCCCCTTTCCACTGGAGTGAGCTTTTCCTGTGGCCTCGTCCCTCCCTATCTCTCTAACCACCCCCAGTGCTATAATCCCTCCCCCAAACTAGCTCTCTGTTCCATTGACTCTGGCCTCTTGTGCATCCGGCCCCCTTCACCCCACCATTGG
The DNA here is from genome assembly GCA_030390025.1 of Squalus acanthias. Taxonomy (NCBI): domain Eukaryota; kingdom Metazoa; phylum Chordata; class Chondrichthyes; order Squaliformes; family Squalidae; genus Squalus; species Squalus acanthias. The sequence goes on along the minus strand of CM059447.1, from coordinate 45,279,906 downwards.
TGGCCGTGCCTTCAGCTGCCAAGGCCCAAAGCTCTGGAATTCCCTCCCGAAACCTCTACCCCTCTCCTCCTTTAAGACGCTCCTTCGAGCCCACTTCTTTGACCACGCTTTTGCTCACCTGTCCTAATACCTGCTCAGGTGACTTTGTTAAATCCTGTCCGATAACGCTCCTGTGAAGCACCTTGGGATGTTTTACGATGTTAAAGGTGCTATATAAATGCAAGTTGTTGTTGATGCCTTTCTGTGAGTGTCCCGTGTGAGCAGGTTCGACTCACCCTGACCTTTCTGTTTGTTTCCACAGGAATGTTGACCCACCCATCTGGTATGACACAGACGTGAAGCTCTTTGAAATTCAGCGGGTGTAAGGAGCCAAACCGGAAACGAGCAAACACTTTGGCCAAATTTCTTTTCCATTTTAGTTCTCAGTCTGACAGCTGGTTTCTGCACCTCTGTATCTACACTAATCTCGCCCGCTCTTCACGCCCGCTCCTCGCGCCCGCTCCTCGCACCAGCTGCTGCTGCAAGATGTGTGCCTGATATAACTGTGGGCAGAGCCCCTCACTGACCGAGTGACCCGGCCAGACCCCTCTCACTGACCGAGTGACCCAGCCAGACCCCTCTCACTGACCGAGTGACCCAGCCAGACCCCTCTCACTGACCGAGTGACCCGGCCAGACCCCTCTCACTGACCGAGTGGTCCGAGCCAGACCCCTCTCACTGACCGAGTGACCCGGCCAGACCCCTCTCACTGACCGAGTGACCCAGCCAGACCCCTCTCACTGACCGAGTGACCCGGCCAGACCCCTCCACACTGACCGAGTGACCCGGCCAGACCCCTCCACACTGACCGAGTGACCCGGCCAGACCCCTCTCACTGACCGAGTGACCCGGCTAGACCCCTCTCACTGACCGAGTGACCCGGCTAGACCCCTCTCACTGACCGAGTGACCCGGCCAGACCCCTCTCACTGACCGAGTGGTCCGAGCCAGACCCCTCTCACTGACCGAGTGACCCGGCCAGACCCCTCTCACTGACCGAGTGACCCGGCCAGACCCCTCTCACTGACCGAGTGACCCGGCCAGACCCCTCTCACTGACCAAGTGGTCCGAGGCAGACCCCTCTCACTGACCGAGTGACCCGGCCAGACCCCTCTCACTGACCGAGTGGTCCGAGCCAGACCCCTCTCACTGACCGAGTGACCCGGCCAGACCCCTCTCACTGACCGAGTGACCCGGCCAGACCCCTCTCACTGACCGAGTGACCCGGCCAGACCCCTCTCACTGACCGAGTGACCCGGCCAGACCCCTCCACACTGACCGAGTGACCCGGCCAGACCCCTCCACACTGACCGAGTGACCCGGCCAGACCCCTCTCACTGACCGAGTGGTCCGAGCCAGACCCCTCTCACTGACCGAGTGACCCGGCCAGACCCCTCTCACTGACCGAGTGACCCGGCCAGACCCCTCTCACTGACCAAGTGACCCGGCCAGACCCCTCCACACTGCCCTTTGTTTGGCTGTAGTCTCGGTTCTCTCCTGGACAGACTGTCTTGTCACTACTTTTACTGAACGAAAGGCAACAGTTCCCCCCCCCCCGATGGTTCAGTGGGTAAGGCAGCGCCCGCTGTCTCAGTGAGCCCTACAGTCAGCAAGGTCTCAGATAGCAGAATCTCAGCAGCTCCTGTCAGACCAGTGCCCCTGAGCTCGGGTGACAAGAAAATCCCACCAGGCCCCTGGCCTCCAGTGACACTCCCATCCCCCACACTGGAAAGTGCATGTGTGAATGTTGGGTGAGCACAGGGAGTGGCTGCGATGCATTCTGTGGTCAAACAGCCGTCGACACAGGAGGCTAGAGATGCCTGCTGGTGATCATAGCGGGCGGGCGTGTAACACGTTGATGCGACATCCCTCTTACCTGTTACTTTAAGGGAGGGGTTGAACTGTTTAAAACTAGCTGGTCAATTGTCTGCCTGTTACTGTCCAAGCTGGTCATTTCCTGGCCACACAGCCCTTGCCCACGTCTACCAACTGACCACATAGAAACATAGAAGATAGGAGCAGGAGTAGGCCATTCGGCCCCTCGAGCCTGTTCCGCCATTTAATGAGATCATGGCTGATCATCCAAATTCAGTACCCTGTCCCTGCTTTCTCCCCATATCCCTTGATCCCTTTAGCCTTAAGAAATATATCTAACTCCTTCTTGAATATATTTAATGAATTGGCCTCAACTGTCTTCTGTGGTAGAGAATTCCACAGGTTCACCACTCTCTGGGTGAAGAAATTCCTCCTCATCTCAGTCCTAAATAGCTTACCCCTTATCCTTAGACTGTGACCCCTGGTTCTGGACTCCCCCGCCATCGGAAACATCCTTCCTGCTTCTAGTCTGTCTAGTCCTGTTAGAATTTTATAAGTTTCAATGAGATCCCCTCTCATTCTTCAAAACTCTAGCGAATATAAGCCTAATCGACCCAATCTCTCTTCATACGTCATTCCTGCCATCCCAGGTATCAGTCTGGTGAATCTTCGCTGCACTCCCTCCATGGCAAGAACATCCTTCCTCAGATAAAGCGACATAAACTGCACACAATACTCAAGGTGTGGTCTCACCAAGGCCCTGTACAACTGCAGCAAGATATCCTTGCTCCTCTGCTCGAATCCTCGCGGGTGAGGTGACCGTGGGAGGCCAGTGGGCGTGGGATTGTACCCCAGCACGGGCAGTGCCCGAGGGAGAGGAGGGGAGCGTGGGATTGTACCCCAGCACAGGGGCAATGCCCGAGGGAGAGGAGAGCGTGGGATTGTACCCCAGCACGGGCAGTACCCGAGGGAGAGGAGGGGAGCGTGGGATTGTACCCCAGCACAGGGGCAGTGCCCGAGGGAGAGAAGGGGAGCGTGGGATTGTACCCCAGCACGGGCAGTGCCCGAGGGAGAGGAGGGGAGCGTGGGATTGTACCCCAGCACGGGCAGTGCCCGAGGGAGAGGAGGGGAGCGTGGGATTGTACCCCAGCACGGGCAGTGCCCGAGGGAGAGGAGGGGAGCGTGGGATTGTACCCCAGCACGGGCAGTGCCCGAGGGAGAGGAGGGGAGCGTGGGATTGTACCCCAGCACGGGCAGTGCCCGAGGGAGAGGAGGGGAGCGTGGGATTGTACCGCAGCACAGGGGCAATGCCCGAGGGAGGAGGGGAGCGTGGGATTGTACCCCAGCACTGGCAGTGCCCGAGGGAGAGGAGGGGAGCGTGGGATTGTACCCCAGCACAGGGGCAGTGCCCGAGGGAGGAGGGGAGCGTGGGATTGTACCCCAGCACTGGCAGTGCCCGAGGGAGAGGAGGGGAGCGTGGGATTGTACCCCAGCACAGGGGCAATGCCCGAGGGAGGAGGGGAGCGTGGGATTGTACCCCAGCACGGGCAGTGCCCGAGGGGAGCGACAATAGAAAACCGATGTCACTTGGCGTTCTATTTCCTGATCTGGCCAGGATCGTTGCGTTAGTGTTTGTTCCCAGCCTGTTTTTTCTCTTTCCCAATGTCTAAAGTACTAGCGCACTTCCACGCCTCTCTCTGGTGGCTGCGGCATTGCAAAAATGTTGCGTAAGGCTCGTTTTAAACCGGCTCAGTTTGTCTCAGCTCAGCTCATGTTGCAATTGCATTGTTGCTGTTTGCTTGTTGAATGTCTCCACTTATACCACTGGTTGACGTAGATGTTAAGTATTGAGTGTTTAGTATTGAAGTCCAGTAACTATTTGTACTGCAGGCTGTCACCGGGTTGCTTTAGTTTAACGCCAATACACTACAGGGAAATCACACTGAACCCCATGCACTTTGACAGTGTGAGGCCCTTAATACATCTCCTCAAACTGCGCCCATCACCAATGAACCAGCTCCACCCACCCGAGCTGCACCTTGAGATACGGCTCAGAAGCCTTGCTCCGCCCCATCTCGGCCCAGCTTGCACCCAGCAATCCTCCAACTCTGGCCCCCTGTTGTTCCTCCCCCCTCACACTCCTCACTGGGTGCCAGGTCTTTCAATCTCTGGAGCTCCTCCCCCTTGATACTCCCCTCTCCTTCTAGCCTATCTTTTCGACCGAGCATTCGGCCTCCCCTCCTATTCCCGCTCGCTCTGTTCTCTCCTCTGCAAAGGCCGGTTTATTACATTCACCGGCTCTAAACAAACACAAGTTGTTGGGTGTCTTTCACAGCACATGGACATTAATCATAGAATCACACGGCATAGAAAGAGGCCATTCGGCCCATCCTGCCTGTGCCAGCTCTTTGAAAGAGCGATCCAATTAGTCCCACTTCCTCGCTCTTTCCCCATAGCCCTGCAAATTTTTACTTTTCAATTCCCTTTTGAAAGTTATTATTGAATCTGCCTCCACCGCCCTTTCAGGCAGTGCGTTCCAGATCACAACTCGCTGCGTAAAAAAATTCTCCTCATCTCCCCTCTGGCTCTTTTGCCGATTATCTTAACAATTCGTACAAACATTTAAGACGCTCACCCATTACGGAGACCCTAGTGGCAACACTGCCCCTTGCTTTAGTTGCTGTATCCTGTCACTCCGTGTATGACATTAGAAACATTAACTGTAATCTTTTTTTTTAAAAAAAAGCTGAGACACTTCAGAAATGTATTTACTAAAAAAAAAAGTGATTGAGTTCTGAGCTTGAATGTAGCATAAGTTGATTGTTTTTCCAGTATCCCTAGAGTACTGTTTAACACATGCTCGGGGTTATCAGACACAGTTTCTTTTCAGTACACTGATCCAGGAATTGCTCCGCCGGGCTCGGTGGGTGAATACACTGCCCAGCGCGACGCTCAATCACACACAATAGGAAGGTCCGAAGTTTCATCTCTAGTTCATGCTGCTAACTGACAGCAACTGGGCCAGTGATCCTGGGCTAGGGAGGTGGGGAATTATTTCTGATTCATGTTCAGTGATTGGGCCACACACATGGGAAGTGTAACCCCAGCAAAAGCCAGCTGTACCTGCCCTGGGAGTGTTTGATGGGACAGTGCAGAGAGAGCTTTACTCTGTATATAACCCGTGCTGTACCTGCCCTGGGAGTGTTTGATGGGACTGTGTAGAGGGAGCTTTACTCTGTATCTAACCCGTGCTGTACCTGCCCTGGGAGTGTTTGATGGGACAGTGTAGAGGGAGCTTTACTCTGTATCTAACCCGTGCTGTACCTGCCCTGGGAGTGTTTGATGGGACAGTGTAGAGGGAGCTTTACTCTGTATCTAACCCGTGCTGTACCTGCTCTGGGAGTGTTTGATGGGACAGTGTAGAGGGAGCTTTACTCTGCATCTAACCCGTGCTGTACCTGCCCTGGGAGTGTTTGATGGGACAGTGCAGAGGGAGCTTTACTCTGTATCTAACCCGTGCTGTACCAGATCTGGGAGTGTTTGATGGGTCAGTGTAGAGGGAGCTTTACTCTGTATCTAACCCGTGCTGTACCAGATCTGGGTGTCTTTGATGCTCGCGCTCCATTCACCAACACTAACATCTCTCACCATAATGAACAGAAGAAGTTTTAAATGTTTTTAAAATATTATTACTTGCGAACAGTTCGTGTCCCGGTTCCTGTATTGTACAGGAGCCCTTGCCACATACTGTCCTGTGGTGTGTGGTGGTGTTTGAATCTATTGTGTTACCTGACTCAGTACCTGACGTTAACGGAGATGTAATAGCACTTTAGAAAGTACTTCGTCATTGTAATGTAAGGAATCTTAAAGGGGAAGGATTCTCTGCAGGTACCTACTTTGAATTTACTTACCTATAGAATTACCTTTCCCTTTAAGGACCCAGTATCTATCTGTCTATTTTTGTTTGCCAAGTTACACAATTCTTATTTATGTTGTCTCTTAAGTGATGATATCTGTACTCTTTACATGTATTGTTTGCACACTATTCGCATTATTTAAAAAATAAATTCTTCAAAGAGCACGGTAGCACCAAAGGCTGCAGGTTTTTTTTCCTGGGGATAGCTTGTATTTTATTAAAACTGATTAGTAACACTGCCACTCGCACTGCTCCAAAGGAGATACCCCCTTCATGTAGCACTGAGCTTACAGGCAGCTTCCAGCCCCAGTCTGTCCTGTCACTGAGGTGCCCCTGGCCTAGGGAGGGGCGTCTCCTGCTCCTGGTTGCCATCCAGCAAGGGAGATGCGTAAGTTTGGACAAAGGGCGAGGACCGGGTTGCACCCACATGGTCGAATGTCTCACTGAGGGATACTGTGTGGCTCTCCAATGAAAGACGGGCATCTCCGGCTGAGGAGGACTGATGGCACCTGTGGAATCCTACCCACTGTCAGCCAGCGTCTACAAGAGAGGACGGACAAACCCAGGCGCACCGCTCCACAACATTGTTCGTCTCAATCAAGATCTGACATAACTGGGTGTCGGGTCGAATATCTGTCACACCTCTTGGTGCAGGGTCCAACATCCATCAGATCTCTTGGTGCAGGGTCCAACATCCATCAGATCTCTTGGTGCAGGGTCCAACATCCATCAGATCTCTTGGTGCAGGGTCCAACATCCATCAGATCTCTTGGTGCAGGGTCCAACATCCATCAGATCTCTTGGTGCAGGGTCCAACATCCATCAGATCTCTTGGTGCAGGGTCCAACATCCATCAGATCTCTTGGTGCAGGGTCCAACATCCAACAGATCTCTTGGTGCAGGGTCCAACATCCATCAGATCTCTTGGTGCAGTGTCCAACATCCATCAGATCTCTTGGTGCAGGGTCCAACAACCATCAGATCTCGGTGCAGGGTCCAACATCCATCAGATCTCTTGGTACAGGGTCCAACATCCATCAGATCTCTTGGTGCAGGGTCCAACATCCGTCAGATCTCTTGGTGCAGGGTCCAACATCCATCAGATCTCTTGGTGCAGGGTCCAACATCCATCAGATCTCTTGGTGCAGGGTCCAACATCCGTCAGATCTCTTGGTGCAGGGTCCAACATCCGTCAGATCTCTTGGTGCAGGGTCCAACAACCATCAGATCTCGGTGCAGGGTCCAACATCCATCAGATCTCTTGGTACAGGGTCCAACATCCATCAGATCTCTTGGTGCAGGGTCCAACATCCATCAGATCTCTTGGTGCAGGGTCCAACATCCATCAAATCTCTTGGTGCAGGGTCCAACAACCATCAGATGTCTTGGTGCAGGGTCCAACATCCATCAGATCTCTTGGTGTACGGTCCGATATCCATCAGATCTCTTGGTGCAGGGTCCAACATCCATCAAATCTCTTGGTGCAGGGTCCAACAACCATCAGATGTCTTGGTGCAGGGTCCAACATCCATCAGATCTCTTGGTGCAGGGTCCAACATCCATCAGATCTCTTGGTGTACGGTCCGATATCCATCAGATCTCTTGGTGCAGGGTCCAACATCCATCAAATCTCTTGGTGCAGGGTCCAACATCCATCAGATCTCTTGGTGCAGGGTCCAACATCCATCAGATCTCTTGGTGCAGGGTCCAGTATCCATCAGGGCAGTGTCCTAGGCCCAGCCATCTTCAGGTGCTTCATCAATTACCTTTCCTCCAACATATTGTCAAAAATGGGGATGTTTGCTGATGACTGCACAGTGTTCAGTGCCATTCACAACTCCTCAGATAATGAAGCAGTCCGTGCCCGCATGCAACAAGACCTGGACAATGTTCAGGCTTTGGCTGATACGTGGCAGGTAACATTCACGCCACAGAAATGCCAGGCAATGACTATCTCCAACAAGCCAGAGTCTAACAACTCCCCTTGACATTCAACGGCATTACCATTGGCGAATTCCCCACCATCAACATCCTGGAGGTCATCATTGACCAGAAACATAACTGGACCATACACATAAATACTGTGGCAGCTAGAGCAGGCCAGAGGCTCGGTATTCTGTGGCGAGTGTCTCACCTCCTGACTCCCCAAAGCCTTTCCACCATCTACAAGGCACAAGTAAGGAGTGTGATGGAATATTCTCCACTTGCCTGGATGAGTGCAGCTCCAACAACACTCAAGAAGCTCGACACCATCCAGGACAAAGCAGCCCGCTTGATTGGCACCCCATCCACCACCTTAAACATTCACTCCCTCCAATACCGGCGTACCGTGGCTGCAGTGTGTTCCATCTACAAGATGCACTGCAGCAACTCGCCAAGGCTTCTTTGGCAGCACCTCCCAAACCCACAACCTCTTCCACCTAGAAGGACAAGTTCCCCTCCAAGTCACACACCATCCTGACTTGGAAGTATATCGCCGACCCTTCATCGTCGCTGGGTCAAAATCCTGGAACTGCCTCCCTAACAGCACTGTGGGAGTACCTTCACCACACGGACTGCAGCGGTTCAAGAAGGCGGCTCACCACCACCTACTCGAGGGCAACTAGGGATGGGCAATAAATACCGGCCTTGCCAGCGACGCCCACATCACAAGCGAATTTAAAAAATGTTAGTGTAGGGTCCAACATCTGTCACACTTCTCAGTGTAGGATAAAGGAAATATGAATAGGTTAGGAAATAATTTTTTTTTTTAACAATTAGGAAGGCAGAGAGAAATTATGAAATTAAATTATCGAGTAATACAAAAATAAATAGTAAAGTTTTCTTCAGTCACATAAATAACGAATCAAAAATCAGGGTAGGAATAGGGCCACTGAGGGATACACAGGTAATGACAGTGAAATGGCAGAAATATTAAATAATTACATTGCCTTGGTATTTACCAGGGAGACTAACATGGTGGACATGACATTACAAAAGATATAAAAATAATTATGATGGAAAAAGGGAAGATAATTAATGAACTAAACAAACAGACAATAAAACCCCTGGTCCAGATGGATTGCATCCATGCATATTAAAAGAGGTTAGAGAAGAGATAGCAGAGGCACTATTACATGTATATAAAATTAATTTGGAAAGGGAATAGTGCCAGAGGACTGGCGGACAGCTAATGTGATTCCTATCTTTAAAAACGGAAATAGAACAGGTCCAGGGAACTATAAACCAGTTAGCTTATTATCAGTGGTAGGAAAGACAGTGGAATCCTTACTCAAAGATGTAATAGAAACACATCTGGAAATTGAAAATATAATATAGTGAACACGAATTTCAAAAGGGAAGGTCATGCTGGACCAACCTTATTGAATTCTTTGAAGAAGTAACAGAAAGGGTAGATAAGGGTAATGTAGATGATGTAATATATTTGGATTTCCTAAAAGCCTTTGATAAGGTACCACATAGCAGACAAGTAGCAGAATGGATAGCAAGCTGGCTACAAAACAGAAAACAGAGTAGGGGTTAATGGTAGTTACTTGGATAGGCAAATGGTGGGAAGTGGACCACTGTTATTCACCATTCACATAAACGATTTGGACTTGTGAATCGGAAGTACAATTCCAAAGTTTGTGGATGATACCAAATAGTTAAGACTGAGGAGGACTGTGACAAAATACAGGAATACATTAATAAACTTGCAGAATGGGCGTGTAATTGGCAAATGAACTTCAATATAGATAAGTATGAGGTAATATATTTTGGTAGGAAGAATAAGGAGGCCACATACTCCTTGGAAAATAAGAGTCTAAATGGGGTAGAGGAGCAGAGGGATCAAGGGGTACAGATACACAAATCACTAAAAGTAGCAATGTAGGTTAATCAGGCCATAAAAAAAGCAAACAAAGCATTGGGGTTCATTTCTAGAGGAATAGAAATGAAAAGCTGAGAGTTTATGTTAAACTTGTATCGAACCTTGGTTAGACCACACTTGCAGTATTGTGAACAGCTTTGGTCTCCATATTATAAAAAGGATATAGAGGCACTGGAGAAGGTGCAAAAAAGATTTAGTAGAATGATACCAGAACTGAGAGGTTATACCTATCAAGAAGGATTGAACAGGCTGGGCCTCTTTTCTCTAGAAAAGAGAAGACTGATAGGTGACCTGATAGAGGTCTTCAAGATTATGAAAGGGTTTGAAACGGTAGACATTGAGAAGATGTTTGCACTTGTGGGCAAGACCAGAACTAAGGGCCATAACTATAAGATAGTGACTAAAAAATCCAATAGGGAATTCAGCAGAAACTTATTTCCCTAGAGAGTGGTTAGAATGTGAAACTCGCTTCGACAGGGAGTAGCTGAGGTGAACACCATAGATGCATTTCAGGGGAAGCCAGATAAGCACATGAGGGAGAAAAGAATAGGATATGTTGATGGCATTAGATGAAGAGGGGTGGGAGAATGCTTGTGTGGAGCATAAACACCGTCATGGACCTGTTGGGCTGAATGGCCTGTTTCTGTGCTGTAAATACTTTGTAATATGTTGTAAGAATCCAACATCTGTCAGATCTGGGTGTCGGGTCCAACATCTGTCAGTCCTCTTTGTGCAGGATCCAACATCTGTCAGATCTGTGCGTAGCGTCCAGTATCTGTCAGATCTCTTAGTGTAGGATCCAACATCTGTCAGGTATCTAGGTGTAGGGTCCAACATCAGTAAGATCTCTTGGTGGATCTACTACCTCATATCGCTGGATGTTGGGTCCAACATCTGTCACATCTCTGGATGTATGGTCGAACATCTGTAAGATCTTTAGGTGCAGGTTTGGACATCTGTCAGATCTTAGGGTGTAGCGTTCAATATATAGATCTCTTGGTCTAGATCTCTGGTTGTACGTCCAACATTTTTCAGATCTGTTAGTATAGGATCCAACATCTGTCAGATCTCTGGGTGTAGAGTCGAACATCTGTCAGATCTTTATGTGTAGGATCAGTATCTCAGATCTCTGGATGTTGGGTCGAAAATCTGTCAGAGCTCTGGGTGTACAATCCAACATCTATTAGATCTCTGGGTGCAGGGTCCAACATTTGTCAGACCTGTTAGTGTAGGATCTAACCTCTGCCAGATCTCTGGATGTAGGTTTGAACATCTGTCAGATCGCTGGGTGTAGGGGCGGACATCTGTCAGATCACTGGGTGTAGGGGCGGACATCTGTCAGATCTCTGGGTGTTGTTCAAACATCTGTCAGATCGCTTGGTGTAGCACCCAATAGCTCATATCACTGGGTGTAGGGTCAAACATCTGTCAGGCCTCTTAGCATCGGATTCAACATCTGTCAGATCTCTGGGTGTAGGGTCCAACATTTTTTTATTCGTTCTGTAGGGGGTGGTGTGGTAGGGTCAGCTTCACCTCTGACTCAGTGAGCGGTTCGAATCGCTCCCACGCCCCTGGTTCTAGACCTTGGACTTATTTGGGGGTTGTGAACAAAGATGCAGTAGACAACAGGTTTTGATGAAAGTGTTTTGACTTTTATTAAAGAAAAGGGTAACAAACTTAAAACACACTTAATGCTTAAACACAGGTTGGGGAACACACGGTACAGGCGAGGGAGAATTACAATATACAAAAACCCCTTATCCCTCCCAATCCCACTGCCTAGCTAGGTTTAAATCCAGAGGATCAGGGATAATGCTCACCAATTGACAGTTCTTGACAGTTGAGGTATTTTGCGATTTCGGGGTTCACTGGGGTTTTTGGTTGTTGGGGCCTGCCGTACCCCGGACGTGGTAGAAGACTTCAGCTGCACTCCAGGTCAGTTTGGGTCTGTCCGCAGATGCGGTAAGGTGCGTATTGGATTCTATCAGGTGAGTACCCGATTTTTCTTCCTTAGAGGTAGGGTTTAGAGTTTTTTAAGGGAAAAATCTTACCCAGGAGTAAGTCAGGAATAGTTTGTAGTGTGGAAACTTGCGTGTCTTCGGGTTTTCCTGGTGTTGGTCTTTCGGTGTCGCCTGGTGGTTGGTTGCTGCGCGGGGCCTTGGTTTCCGCGGTACTTTCAAGTGTCGGTTTATCTCGTGGAGCCCTTGGCGGCTCTTGTTGTTGGTTCGTTGCGTTGCAGGCCTGTCGGGGCGGTACCTCCTGGAGCTGGACCGTGTGTTGAGCGATGCCGACTCGCTCCCAGCTCGTGGTCTCAGTTCTAGCCCTTGCCTGGCCTAGTCTGTCCCTGCCTCCGATCTCGCCTCGGGTCTGCCTGCCTCGTGGCCTGGCTGCTTGTCTCTCCTCCTGCTCATGTCGTGTCTGTGGACCCGTCTGTTTAACTCACTGCTTCTTGGGGGATTAGGCCCTCAATGATACTGTTCAGGCCTATTGTGTTTTTCGCGCCAGAACTGCTTCACTAAATCGGTTTCGTGTTGAAGTGATTTAGGTTTCAGTTGAGGCCTGTTTATTCTATTGTCTTAGGTTTTGGCGGGCTTGTTAAGTCTGATGACTTTAACTTTATGTTAACTTGTCCTGATGGCTTCCGATGTCTTCCATTTAGACAGGGCCTTTATCTGCACGCCAAATCTTGCTCCTGTTGTCTTAGGTTTTTGGTGGGCTCGTTAAGTCTGTTCCTGTAGATACTTGGCTAATTGGTTTTTGATGGGATGATGGGCTGTGAAGCTGTGTGCTGGAAGTTTTGTTAGGAATTGTTTTCAGACTTCCAGCATTCTGTTTGGACCTGGGGATTTCAAAGGGGTCTTGGTTTATTCATTTTTTTGGATGTGTTTGTGAGGTTTTGGGTGAGGCTCTTCCTCCTTGGTTGGATTACAGTGCAAACATCTCCCAGACAGCTTGGCTTGGTCCCAATATCCAAAAGCTGCCCACTGCCTCACCACACCCTTTCCCCGCAGCCTGTGTTTCTGTGACTGCAGGTTTTCCCAATGGCTCTTTTAAAGGTATAGTATTATCCAAAGTCATTTTCCTCAGGGTTTTTCTTCCCTGATCCTTAAAAATGTCCAAAACTGAGGTTTTGACCTCAAATTCCTTCATTTAGGTCCCATCATTCCAAATTCGTGTTAAGATCCAAAACACACCCCTTTTAGGCTTCTATACAAGTTTCTGGGGAATTTTGCGAAGCCTACAGTTCATGGGATGTGGGCAAGGCCAGCATTTATTGCCCATCCCTAGTTGCCCTTGAGAAGGTGGTGGTAAGATGTCTTCTTGAACCGCTGCAGTCCGTGTGATGAAGGTGCTCCCACAGTGCTGTTAGGTAGGGAGTTCCAGGATTTTGACCCAGCGACAATGAAGGAACGGCGATATACTTCCAAGTCAGATGGTTTGTGACTTGGAGGAGAACTTTGAGGTGGGGATGTTCCCATGAGCCTGCTGCCCTTGTCCTTCTCGGTGGTAGAGGTTGTGGGTTTGGGAGGTGCTGCCGAAGAAGCCTTGGCGAGTTGCTGCAGTGCATCTTGTAGATGGTACACACTGCAGCCACAGTGCACTGGTGGTGGAGGGAGTGAATGTTTAAGGTGGTGGATGGGGTGGCAATCAAGCGGGCTGCTTTGTCCTGGATGGTGTCGAGCTTCTTGAGTGTTGTTGGAGCTGCATTCATCCAGGCAAGTGGAGAGTATTCCATCACACTCCTGACTTGTGCCTTGTAGATGGTGGAAAGGCTTTGGGGAGTCAGGAGGTGAGACACTCGCCGCAGAATACCCAGCCTCTGACCTGCTCTTGTTGCCACAGTATTTATGTGGCTGGTCCAATTAAGTTTCTGGTCAATGCTGACCCCCAGGATGTTGATGGTGGGGGATTCGGTGATGGTAATGCCGTTGAATGTCAAGGGGCAGTGGTTCGACGCTCGCTTGTTGGAGATCTGTCAGATCTCTGGGTGTAGGGTCCAACATCTGTCAGATCTCTGGGTGTAGGGTCCAACATCTGTCAGATCTCTGGGTGTAGGGTCCAACATCTGTCAGATCTCTGGGTGTATGGTCCAACATGTGTCAGATCTCTGGGTGTAGGGTCCAACATCTGTCAGATCTCTGGGTGTAGGGTCCAACATCTGTCAGATCTCTGGGTGTAGGGTCCAACATCTGTCAGATCTCTGGGTGTAGGGTCCAACATCTGTCAGATCTCTGGGTGTAGGGTCCAACATCTGTCAGATCTCTGGGTGTAGGGTCCAAATCGTCAGGATCTCTGGGTGTAGTGGTCCAACATCTGTCTGATCTCTGGGTGTAGGGTCCAACATCTGTTCTGATCTCTGGGGGTAGGTCCAACATCTGTCGATTCTCTGGGTGTATGGTCCATCATCTGTCAGATCTCTGCCGGTGTAGGGTCCAACATCTGTCAGATCCTCTGGGTGTAGGGCTCCACACATCTGTCAGTCTATGAGGTCCCAACATCTGACCAGATCTTAGTGGGTCCAACATCTGTCAGACCTCTGGGTGTAGGGTCCAACATCTGTCAGATCTCTGGGTGTAGGATCCAGCATCTGCTGGAACTTCCTGGTGCTGGGTGGTGGGGTCCAGCCTCCAGTCGGTGACGCCCCACATCATGAATTACTTCTCCCAGCTGTGCTGCCGAGCATGATCTTGAGAAGGGGTGCTGGCCCAAGGGAGCAACAGGCACAGCCCTGAGATCCTTTGACCTCCTGTACACCTCCTGAAACCCAATTGCCGTTTGGCACTGGTGCATAACAGGCAGTGGCTCAGTTGGGTTCTGATGCACAAATTAAGGGAAAATATAAAATACTCTGACAAAAAGAATGAGTTTAGGAAGTAATATTTATTGGAAATATTAGCAAAAACATTGGAATCAAACAAATACAATGACCCTATTATACAAACCTAACCTCCCCCAATTAATAGTGTCACCTTATGTGACTGAATGAACCCTTCCGAGTGCAGCTTAGTATTAATGCCCGTCCTGATGGTACACAGGATAGAGGGTATGTCTGCTGTGCTGGGTTGTTGGGTATTTCCTGGTTTCTCAGTCTACATACAATCCTGGAAGATAATGAAGGACTAGCAAAGGAGCTGATCACTGCTCCGTGTCCTGTAGCTGAAGAATAAATCTCGGGCTCTCCCATTGGCTCTTTTTTTGGAAAAGGAAGTGGATATCTGGTCCAAGCAGACCACAAAATCCCAGATTTGGGTCCCGGTCCGCTAATATCAGCCGGAACAGCAGTTGGGAGCTACAATTGGCTTCAGCGTTCCCTGGGCTAGGGAGAGGAACAGTCGGCCAGGGTTTTGGCTGCAGTGACTCCCACTGGAAAGTGTGTGCATGCGAAATTAGGTGAGGGCGGATTTGACCAAGAATCCTCATGGACAAATAGCTGGTCGACACTCACTGTCTCGGGACATGGATGAAGAAAGGGCACCTGGGTGAGGTAGTGGAGGGCACCGTTGCCCATGGAACAGTGACCTGGCATGTGTCAGGACCTTTATAAATTGAGGAAGAATGTTTCGACTCCTTGTGTTCGCTGACCTACATTGGCTCCCGGTCCAGCAATCCCTTGATTTTAAAATTCGCATCCTTATGTTCAAATCCCTCCATAGCCTCACCCCTCCCTATCTCTCTAACCTCCTCCAGCCCTACAACCCTCCTGGTTCTCTGTGTTCCTCCAATTCTGGCCTCTTGAGCATCCCTGATTTCCTTCGCTCCACCATTGGTGGCCGTGCCTTCAGCTGCCGAGGCCGTGAGCTCTGGAATTCCCTCCCTAAACCTCTCCGCCTCTCTCCCCTCCTTTAAGATGCTCCTTAAAACCGACCTCTCTGACCAAGCTTTTGGTCGCCTGTCCCAACACCTTGGGACGATGTTTTACTACGTTAAAGGCGCTATAGAAATGCAAGTTATTGTTGTTGTGGGAGGCTCTCCACAGTTTGTAAAATCCTTGCAGTCAAACTTATTTCAGTCACAAATCCATGACAAATAGTCTCAATCAGTGACTGACCCTCAAAGATGTTAGCTGAAGATTTTGATCCATATTTTAAAAAGTATTGGCTTCAATCTCCCAATGGCCATCGGGATCGGATCTTCTGTTTGAATGAGGAGGAACCAGCTGAGAACCGTCTCTGGTCCCTTGCTGCCCAACGCCCACATCTCCCCTGAAATAACAATCCGCTCGAAAATACTTTGTGTTTTACTGACTGACCGAGTGCTTTTACACTGGCCGTTGTGAGGAGTGACATTGTAACTGTGTTCGAGATCTCCCCTGGCAGGAATGCTGCATTTGAAGTGGTCGCCCCCTCAAATTCCTAAACCACCAGAGCAAAAACGATTGCTTTAAAACTAAGCTTCCCATCGTCAGAGTCCATGCAGTAACTCCCCGAGGTCACTGACAGACTCACGAGGAGTTGTGCCATCACTGGTCTGCGCTCAGAAGTGCAATGTATTCGAATAGTGATTTCAGAACCTTGTGAACTGTTTTATAAATCCCTTTCAACAAGGCTCAGTTTCCCTCCTCTAATTCACTCAAAGAACATCTTTCACGACCTCAGGACGTCCCAAAGCACTTTACAGCCAATGAAGTACTATTTGAAGTGTAGTCACTGTTGTAATGTAGGAAACGTGGCAGCCAATTTGCGCACAGCAAGCTCCCACAAACAGCAATGTGATAATGACCAGATAATCTGTTTTAGTGATGTTGATTGAGGGATAAATATTGGCCAGGACACCAGGGAGAACTCCCCTGCTCTCCCTCGAAATAGTGGCCATGGGATCTTTTACATCCACCTGAGAGGGCAGACGGGGCCTCGGTTTAACGTCTCATCCGAACGACGGCACCTCCGACAGTGCAGCACTCCCTCAGCACTGCACTGGAGCGTCAGCCTAGATTTTGTGCTCAAGTCTCTGGAATGGGGCTCGAACCCACAACCTTCTGACTCAGAGTGTTACCAATGGGCCACGGCTAACACCTATGTATTGAGCCTGCATTGGGCGCTAGTTGTCACATTCTGTGGTGCCCATTGCTCTGGGTGGGCAGTAGAGCTCCCATGTGTTGCCTGGTGCTCACTTCGTTAGATCTGAAAGAATTAAGAGGCCGACACCAACTCAGAATCCACCCTCTGGGCACTGACACAATATGTCACATGTCCACTCCGTCCTCACTAAAGCTTGCGGTGGTTAAGCGAGATCCAAATGTTCCTGTCACATACACAAGAACTGCTGCAGCTGCACATCGACATTCTACGTCAATCCAACATCCACACAGAATATCAGCAGTACAGTTTCATCTTGTGCTTGTGTTTCCCGTGGAATTCTCTCCCAGACAGCTGGGGATCTGACTCTTGCACTCAGGAGTTCCGGTTCAGAGCAAACTATCAGTTGCTGACCCAGGGTTGGTGGAGGATGCTGTCGATGATGGGAGCTCCATGACTCGCTCATTGAGATGTACAGATTCCACAAATCTTTGTGTTTCCAGCAGCTTCCTGGTTAATTTATTTCACATCTCACCCGAGTGCTGGTCTCCATCTCTCCCTTGTGTGAGGAATCAGGCGGTGAGTTAGTCTTCAGTACCACAGAGTGAGCAATCAGGCGGTGAGCTACTCTTCAGTAACACAGAGTGAGGAATCAGGTGGTGAGTTACTCTTTAATAACAGAGAGTGAGGAATCAGGCGGCGAGTTACTCTTCAGTAACACAGTGAGCAATCAGGCGGCGAGTTACTCTTCAGTAACACAGAGTGAGGAATCAGGCGGTGAGTTACTCTTCAGTAACACAGAGTGAGGAATCAGGCGGTGAGTTACTCTTCAGTAACAGAGAGTGAGGAATCAGGCGGTGAGTTACTCTTCAGTAACACAGAGTGAGGAATCAGGCGGTGAGTTACTCTTCAGTAACACAGAGTGAGGAATCAGGTGGTGAGTTACTCTTCAGTAACACAGTGAGGAATCAGGTGGTGAGTTACTCTTCAGTAACAGAGTGAGGAATCAGGTGGTGAGTTACTCTTCAGTAACAGAGTGAGGAATCAGGTGGTGAGTTACTCTTCAGTAACACAGAGTGAGGAATCAGGCGGTGAGTTACTCTTCAGTAACACAGAGTGAGGAATCAGGTGGTGAGTTACTCTTCAGTAACAGAGTGAGGAATCAGGTGGTGAGTTACTCTTCAGTAACAGAGTGAGGAATCAGGCGGTGAGTTACTCTTCAGTAACACAGTGAGGAATCAGACGGTGAGTTACTCTTCAGTAACACAGAGTGAGGATTCAGGCGGTGAGTTACTCTTCAGTAACACAGAGTGAGGATTCAGGCGGTGAGTTACTCTTCAGTAACAGAGTGAGGAATCAAGCGGTGAGTTACTCTTCAGTAACACAGAGTGAGGAATCAGGCGGTGAGTTACTCTTCAGTAACACAGAGTGAGGAATCAGGCGGTGAGTTACTCTTCAGTAACACAGAGTGAGGAATCAGGCGGTGAGTTACTCTTCAGTAACAGAGTGAGGAACCAGGCGGTGAGTTACTCTTCAGTAACAGAGTACGGAATCAGGCGGTGAGTTACTCTTCAGTAACAGAGTGAGGAATCAGGCGGTGAGTTACTCTTCAGTAACACAGAGTGAGGAATCAGGCGGTGAGTTACTCTTCAGTAACAGAGTGAGGAATCAGGTGGTGAGTTACTCTTCAGTAACAGAGTGAGCAATCAGGCGGCGAGTTACTCTTCAGTAACAGAGTGAGCAATCAGGCGGCGAGTTACTCTTCAGTAACACAGAGTGAGGAATCAGGCGGTGAGTTACTCTTCAGTAACAGAGTGAGGAATCAGGTGGTGAGTTACTCTTCAGTAACAGAGTGAGGAATCAGGTGGTGAGTTACTCTTCAGTAACAGAGTGAGGTATCAGGCGGTGAGTTACTCTTACTCTTCAGTAACACAGAGTGAGGAATCAGGCGGTGAGTTACTCTTCAGTAACACAGAGTGAGGAATCAGGCGGTGTTACTCTTCAGTAACACAGAGTGAGGAATCAGGCGGTGAGTTACTCTTCAGTAACACAGAGTGAGGTATCAGGTGGTGAGTTACTCTTCAGTAACACAGAGTGAGGAATCAGGCAGTGAGTTACTCTTCAGTAACAGAGTGAGGAATCAGGTGGTGAGTTACTCTTCAGTAACACAGAGTGAGGAATCAGGCAGTGAGTTACTCTTCAGTAACACAGAGTGAGGAATCAGGTGGTGAGTTACTCTTCAGTAACACAGAGTGAGGAATCAGGCGGTGAGTTACTCTTCAGTAACACAGAGTGAGGAATCAGGCGGTGAGTTACTCTTCAGTAACACAGAGTGAGGATTCAGGCGGTGAGTTACTCTTCAGTAACACAGAGTGAGGAATCAGGCGGTGAGTTACTCTTCAGTAACACAGTGAGGAATCAGGCGGTGAGTTACTCTTCAGTAACACAGAGTGAGGATTCAGGCGGTGAGTTACTCTTCAGTAACACAGAGTGAGGAATCAGGCGGTGAGTTACTCTTCAGTAACAGAGTGAGGAATCAGGTGGTGAGTTACTCTTCAGTAACAGAGTGAGGTATCAGGCGGTGAGTTACTCTTCAGTAACAGAGTGAGGAATCAGGCGGTGAGTTACTCTTCAGTAACAGAGTGAGGAATCAGGCGGTGAGTTACTCTTCAGTAACACAGAGTGAGGAATCAGGTGGCGAGTTACTCTTCAGTAACAGAGAGTGAGGAATCAGGTGGTGAGTTACTCTTCAGTAACACAGTGAGGAATCAGGTGGTGAGTTACTCTTCAGTAACACAGAGTGAGGAATCAGGCGGTGAGTTACTCTTCAGTAACAGAGTGAGGAATCAGGTGGTGAGTTACTCTTCAGTAACAGAGTGAGGAATCAGGTGGTGAGTTACTCTTCAGTAACAGAGTGAGGAATCAGGTGGTGAGTTACTCTTCAGTAACACAGAGTGAGGAATCAGGCGGTGAGTTACTCTTCAGTAACAGAGTGAGGAATCAGGCGGTGAGTTACTCTTCAGTAACAGAGTGAGGAATCAGGCGGTGAGGTAGATTTCGATGAGATTGCCAGCTGAATGCATTCTGTAAAAAACTCCTAACGGCAGCCCAAAATTTAGGATGGCAAACCAGACAGAAATCCCATAGAACCGTTTCTCAAGTCCATTTTCAAACTGGGGGTGCGCTCCAAATGCAGGCATAATCCAGAGCTGGAAAGGAACACAATTCAGTCAGTCACACTGTCAGGTCACATTTGCTATCAGGTAAAAAATCGGGACACACTTACTAATGAAAACCATTTGTTGTAGTATCATAGAATCATAGAAATTTACCACACGGACAGAGGCCATTCGGCCCATCGTGTCTGTCCCGGCTGAAAAAGGGCTATCCAGCCTAATCCCACTTTCCAGCTCTTGGTCCGTTGCCCTTTACCTGCATATCCAAGTACTTTTTAAATGTGATGAGGGTTTCTGCTTCTACCACCCATTCAGGCAGTGAGTTCCAGACCCCCACCACCCTCTGGGTGAAAAAAATTCTCCTCAAATCCCCTCTAAACCTCTGACCAATTACTTTAAATCTGTGTCCCCTGGTTATTGACCTCTCTGCTAAGGGAAATAGGTCCTTCCTATTCACTCTATCTCGGCCCCTCATAATTTTATACACCTCAATTAAATCTCCCCTCAGCCTCCTCTGTTCCAAAGAAAACAACCCCAGCCTATCCAATCTTTCCTCATAGCTAAAATTCCCCAGCCCAGGCAACATCCTCATAAAATCTCCTTTGTACCCTCTCTAGTGCAATCACATCCTTCCTGTAATGTGGTGAACAGAACTGCACGCAGTATTCGAGCTGCAGCCTAACTAGTGTTTTATACAGTTCAAGCAAAACCTCCCTGCTCTTATACTCTATGCCTCGGCTAATAAAGGCAAGTATGCCTTCTTAACCACCTTAGCTACCTGTCCTGCTACCTTCAGGGATCTGTGGACATGGTACTCCAAGGTCTTTTGTTCCTCTACACCACTCAACAATGTTCCCTCTAGATACATAGAAAAACAAATAGGAGCAGGAGTAGGCCATTCGGCCCTTCGAGCCTGCTCCGCCATTCAATATGATCATGGCTGATCCTCTATCTCAATACCATATTCCCGCTCTCTCCCCATACCCCTTGATGCCTTTTGTGTCGAGAAATCTATCTATCTCCTTCTTAAATATATTCAGTGACTTGACCTCCACAGCCTTCTGTGGTAGAGAATTCCACAGGTTCACCACCCTCTCAGTGAAGAAATTTCTCCTCATCTCAGTCCTAAATGTCCTACCCCGTATCCTGAGACTGTGACCCCTCATTCTAGACAGCCCCAGCCAGGGGAAACATCCTCCCTGCATCCAGTCTGTCTAGCCCTGTCAGAATTTTATACGTTTCAATGAGATCCCCTCTCATTCTTCTAAACTCCAGTGAATACAGGCCTAGTCGACCCAATCTCTCCTCATACGACAGTCCTGCCATCCCAGGAATCAGTCTGGTGAACCTTTGGTGCACTCCCTCTATGGCAAGTATATCCTTTCTTAGGTAAGGAGACCAAAACTGCACACAGTACTCCAGGTGTGGTCTCACCAAGGCCCTGTGCAACTGTAGTAAGACATCCTTGCTCCTGTACTCAAATCCTCTTGCAATGAAGGCCAAAATACCATTTGCCTTCCTAACTGCTTGCTGCACCTGCATGTTTGCTTTCAGTGACTGGTGTACAAGGACACCCAGGTCCCTTTGTACATCAACATTTCCCAATCTATCACCATTTAAATAATACACTGCCTTTCTGTTTTTCCTACCGAAGTTGTAACTTCACATTTATCCATGTTATACTGCATCTGCCCACTCACTCAACTTGTCTAAATCGCCTTGAAGCCTCTTTGCATCCTCCTCACAACTCACAATCCCACCTAGTTTCGTGTCGTCAGCAAACTTGGAAATATTACATTTGGTTCCCTCATCCAAATCATTGATATATATTGTGAATAGCTGGGGCCCAAGCACTGATCCCTGCGGTACCCCACTAGTCACCACCTGCCACCCCGAAAAAGACCCATTTATTCCTACTTCTCTGTTTCCTGTCTGTTAACTAATTCTCAATCCATGCCAGTATATTACCCCCAATCCCATGTGCTTTAATTTTGCACACTAACCTCTTATGTGGGACTTTATCAAAGGCCTTCTGAAAATCCAAATACACCACATCCACTGGTTCTCCCTTATATAATCTATCAGTAACATTCTCAAAAAACTCCAGTAGGTTTGTCAAACACGATTTCCCTTTCATAAATCCATGTTGACTTTGTCTAATCCCGTTGATATTTTCTAAGTGTCCTGTTATCACATCCTTTATAATAGATTCTAGCATTTTCCCTACTATTGATGTTAGGCTGTAGTTCCCTGTTTTCTCTCTCCCTCCTTTTTTAAATAGTGGGGTTACATTTGCCACCCTCCAATCTGCAGGAACTGTTCCATAATCTATGGAATTTTGGAAGATGACAACCAATGCATCCACTATTTCCATGGCTACCTCTTTTAGTACTCTGGGATGCAGATTATCAGCCCTGGGGATTTATCGGCTTTCAGTCCCATTAATTTCACCAGCACTATTTTTTTACTAATACTAATTTCCTTTCATTCCTCCTTCTCACTAGACCCTTGGTTCCCTAGCATTTCTGGGAAGTTATTTGTGTCCTCTTCCATGAAAACAGAACCAAAGTATTTGTTTAATTGCTCAGCCATTTCCTTGTTCCCCATTATAAATTCTCCCGTTTCTGACTGTAAGGGACCTACATTTGTCTTCACTAATCTTTTTCTTTTTACATACTCTAATTTTGTTTGGCCCTGCGCGGTCCCTTTAAGGTTCAATATACCGTGCACACGCGGTTTTTGTATTGAAAAGCCGGCAAGCTGGCGCGGGATCGCTGGTGCACTGTGCGGCCATGCAGCTTACAGGGAACTTTGCTTCTCAGTGTCCTACCATTTATAGTGTATTCCCTTGCCTTGTTAGCCCTCCCCAAAGGCATTACCTTACACTTCTCCAGATTGAATTCCATTTGCCACTTTTCTGCCCACCTGACCAGTCCATTGATATCTTCCTGCAGTCTACAGCTTTCTTCTTCACTATCAACCATACGGCCAACTTTTGCATCATCTGCAAATTTCATAATCATGCCCCCCTACATTGAAGTCTAGATCGTTGATATATACCACAAAAAGCAAGGGACCCAGTACTGAGCCTTGCGGAACCCCACTGGAAACAGCCTTCCTGTCACAAAGACACCCGTCGACCATTACCCTTTGCTTCCTGCCACTGAGCCAATTTTGGATCCAACTTGCCACTTTTCCTTGGATCCCATGGGCTTGTAATTTTCTGACCAGTCCGCCATGTGGGACCTTGTCAAAAGCCGTGCAAATATCCATGTAGACTACATCAAACGCGCTACCCTCATCAACCCTCCTTGTTACCTCCTAGCAGTACAAAAACAGTAGGTTATGCACAAACAAAACAAGTAGTTACAACAGTTAGTGTAATACGTCTAGACAGTGTGACCGAGTCTGTACTCATAGACAGTGTGACCGAGTCTGTACTCATAGACAGTGTGACCGAGTCTGTACTCATAGACAGTGTGACCAGGGAGTGTTTGATGGGACAGTGTAGAGGGAGCTTTACTCTGTATCTAACCCATGCTGTACCTGCCCTGGGAGTGTTTGATGGGACAGTGTAGAGGGAGCTTTACTCTGTATCTAACCCAAGCTGTACCTGCCCTGGGAGTGTTTGATGGGACAGTGTAGAGGGAGCTTTACTCTGTATCTAACCCGTACTGTACCTGCCCTGGGAGTGTTTGATGGGACAGTGTAGAGGGAGCTTTACTCTGTATCTAACCCGTGCTGTACCTACCCTGGGTGTGTTTGATGGGTCAGTGTCGAGGGAGCTTTACTCTGTATCTAACCCGTGCTGTACCTGCCCTGGGAGTGTTTGATGGGACAGTGTAGAGGGAGTTTTACTCTGTATCTAATCCGTGCTCTACCTGCCCTGGGAGTGTTTGATGGGACAGTGTAGAGGGAGCTTTACTCTGTATCTAACCCGTGCTGGACCTGCCCTGGGAGGGTTTGATGGGACAGTGTAGAGGGAGGTTTACTGTGTATCTAACCCATGCTGCAACTGAGTTAGTTGGTCATTGTTGAGTGATGTCAATAGGGAATGGAAGACTTTGCACAGTGTCAACATCCAGCACTCCTGGGTTAGATAGAAAAATAGCAAGGAATGGGAGTACAGACTGAAAAGAAAGATATTGAAGGGTGGCGATGAACAGAGAGAGTTAGGAGGTCAAACACGTAGTGAAAGTCTGAGTGCTTGTAGATAAAGCCATAAATACCAACTGTATTTTTGCTTTTAATAAATAGAGGCATAGAGTGTAAGAGTAAAGAGGTAATGATAAATTTGTACAAAGGCAATGATTAGGCAACAGTTAGAGTACTGTGTGCAGTCCTTGGCACCCCTTTATAGAGAGGACATTAAAGCCACAGAAAGCGTACAGTGTAGATTCACCAGTTTACACTGGAGCAGAGAAAGATAAAAGATTTGTACGAAAGGCTGATATTTAGTAGACGAGAATCATATATGTATAACTTCAAGTGTAGCCATTGACCAAATAATATTACCCATAATGTAGCTGCAGTCAAAAGCAGTTTTGACTAAGTTTTGAGAACAAACAGCCACAGACTGCGAGTGAAGGTTACATCATTGAATAACATATTATAATGCTGTATAGAACTTAGAATTCACTTAACAAAACTAATTGCAACAATATTTAAAGAATAATTAGTATAAGGACATAAAATGAGAGAGATTATGGAGATAAGGTATTTATCTGGTAGATTAAAGTGAGATAGTTTGGATACCTCAAGACTAGTGAAACAGCGCTGATATGGGCCCTTGGTATAAAGGCCTTGTACCAGGGAAGCTAGAAATGAAAGAGATAAAGTAAATTCCAATGGGGTGAAAAACTATAAACAAGAGAACACTGAACATGGCAAAGTTGGTGGAAAAATACTGGAAAGGCGGGATGCTACCTTAGTCTGAGTGGCAATGGTATTTTCACCATTAGAACCAATTATAAAAGGTGATTTTGTTAAAGACCATATATGGACACTGGCCAAACCAACTTTTGATAAGAAAAGGGTTAAAACCTCGCTACTCAAAGAACAACTTCACACAGACGTACTGCGAGGAAAAAGGAACAGACTTAAGACGATGTCATCTGTGTCCGAGGGGTTCCAGAGACCTGGGGCTGTGAGCTACTCGTTAAAACTATTGCCTAATATTAAGTATATTACGCTGTATGCTTAATAAATCTTGATCTATTGCTCAAACATACTGGCTGCTGCCTATTGGTGTCTTGTCCAAGAACTCAGAGATCGTTAAGATCTTACAAATTGGCACCCTCAGATAGGACAAGACAAAGCGGCTAGTATTGTGTAATAGATCGGACCTCGAAAGTAGCTTCCTGATCAGCTGCTGCTCTTGAGGAGAGATAAACCCCGTGGGGAGTGGGGAGTGCCCGTGAATTGCGAGCCGATAGTTATTGATGTCTGTTAAGAAAATCACCAAATGGCTAGTAAAAGTTTTGTTAACGCATATAAGAGTAAGTTAGACAGAGGCGTCTGTGCGGAGGAAGTGCAGGTATTATTGACGGAACGTTTAATCAAAGGAGACCGAGTCCCCTTTGAAAAAGTGATAAACTTTATTCCGGAAAGTCTGTCTCAGAAAAAACACAACGGGTTAAGAGAGAAACATAGCCAGGTGGTCAAGCATAAAGTGCAGGAGAGAGAGGGAGAGATAGAGAAGGAAAAAGATTTAATTTGCAGACTAACCAATCTGAAAACTCAGCAAAGGAAGGGAAAAAACAGGGATTTGGAAAGCCAGGAAAAGCTGCTGAGACACCGATGTAAAAAGAGGGAAAAAAAGAGAAATTTAAAGTTTTACCGACATGGAAGTTATTAATGTCTGTGCCGAGACAAATAAAACACAAGATTTGCTGAGTGAAAGGAACCTTAAAAAATGCTGGAATTTCAGTTTGTGTGAAAGTGTGTGTTAAAGTGTGAAAGTTTTCATGACTATGAATGCTTAAGACGTTACAGTATTTCTTTTGTCTAAAAGTCTGTCTTTAAAAGAAAGATTCTGTTATGTGTGTTTTAGCTCCACCCACTTCTCTGTGTTAAAAGCGTTTAAAATTTTTGTCTTGTCTTGGATTTTGGAAGTTTTAAGAATGTGTGAATAAGATTGTGCACCCAGAATTGGAAAAAAAAACTTTGAACTACAATTTAAGTTAAGCTGGTGTGTAAAAACTGAGAAGAACAACAAAAAGTTTGTTTAACAAAAGATTATGTTTCAGTCTAAGATTTAACCTTGGAGTCGTGGTTGCTATGGTGAAATTTTCCAAAGCAGTTTGATTTGATTTGTTTAAATGTGAAAAACTAATTTTTCTCCAGTTATATTCAATGTTTTTACAGTACTTTGGAAAGGCATCTGAAGAAAGGACAATAAGAAATATGATGTCATTTATGGTTTTCTGCAAGCATGTGCTATTTTGTTTTGTTTTGTTCTGTTCGTGTTTAGTTAAAGTGTGAAAACACAACTGTCTTTTTCGATCGGGAAAGTTTTTTTAAATTTACGTGAAGTGATGCAATTGCGAGCGCCTGATAATGTTTCGCTCCACCTTCTTAAAAACCTGCAAAGGAGTTAACCCTTTCCACTGACAGCTGTTTAAGCTCACCAAGCAACAACTTTAGTATGAAATTTAAAGATATTGGACATTATTAAATTTAAGTTTCTTAATTTTAAGTTAACATTTCCCCACAGTGACAGAAGGAAAATTATGATTTGATAAGTTAACCCCTTGGGCTCTAAGCAGAGCCACAATGGATTCTCTTCTTTCTTTTGTTATATGAAAGTTACCTTGTAAACTAATTGCAGCACTTCTGTCTCTAATGTTAAAACACTGTGTAAGCCATCTAGCCTGGGAATCACTTGTTTCTGAAATTGGAAATGGAAGATAAATTGCTAGAAATGAAATTGAACATTGACAAAACCTGTCAGTTCAACAATACTGCTGTTTGGATTTTGAGATAATTTTGTAATAACAAAATGGACTCAGGCACTATATATTGGGTTACTTTTGGGAAAATAAAAGATCCTCTAAAATAATGATAAATAAAAAAGTGTTAATGACTTGGACCAAGTGAGAATGTTTGTTCTTTGTTTTCAATCTTAAATATTGTACTGGACAGTAAAGTTCCTCCAGGGCTCATGAATGAGATATGAATGGTAACTAATGGGATGTGTAAAATGGAGAGAGGAAGTGATTGAGGGTGTGAGATAGAAACAGGAGAATTACACCACCAATTGGGAATTTTCCAAACTTTCTCGTGAAAGTCAGGAAAGTGTAGTTAAGAATAGTAAATTGATAGCTTTCTCTTGGAGACATTTGTGTCCCTGCCTATAATGAACTTTTTAAGAAAACTGAATTTGATATCCTGGCCACTATCCAAGACATCGGGACCATGCAGAGGAAGATGAACAAAGATCTCCAGACAATCTTTTGATAAGATCACCTGAAAGCCCGAGAAAGGCTTGTATTGGATGGCACGTGTGGCATGATATTGAGATACCGGTGTGAGTATGAAATGTGATTTGTTACATATGAAGCAATTACCATCTGGAAATGCATGGTGAATTTGTACTGAAGAACGGGTCTCAGACATGCTCAGTTACTTGACAACAGCAAGACATGAAATGGTTAATGTGGCTCAGGAGAGCGAGACAACTTTTAAAGCATTGACACATACTCCATCGAGAAACTATCTAATTAATGAAACAATCAGAATAGAGTTAAACACACTGGTACCTGTTAGAGGGATTGAAATTGAAGTTGAAGTGGAGAGTTACATGGAACTTGGATTGGGACAATTGAGGGCTAAGGAGAAATCATGTTTGGTAAGAATTATCCACAAGCTGGATACGAGTAAAAGAGAGATCTGGAGAATCTTTTAAGTCCATGATTTCTTGATTAAATGTTAAACTGTAATGTCGCTTGAAATGATTGTAAGACTGAATTTAACTGTGACTGTAATAATTGTGTTTTGTAGGTAACAGAGCGTGGGAAAAACCAGTACGAATCCAGTATGAGGTGGTTTTGGTGGTGCCTCCTGTGTCACTACTACCGCAACTACCATGCTTTACGGGTCTAACAGGACCTGTCCCATCAACCAACACATTTACTCAATATCAAAACCTATGCTCAAGTGAAACTGACAGTAAATGAGATACTGAAGTATGAGCTGCACAATTATGTGGCACAATTCGGATACGACATTCCCCTGTTGTTGAGGGTTTCAGTGAGCTCGTGATGCGACTGAACTCCTCCCTAAAGCATTTTTATGTTCTGAAGGAAGACAACTCAGAATGGATATTGAAATTGACAGCATAGAGGACGATTCACACTGGTGGGATATTGGGCTTGATATATCAGCACACCCTTAGATTTGTATTATTTCACACGCTCAGGTAGTTCTCCAACTTGTAATGATAGTGTATTTGATATATGTAACAACCTATTTAGTAAGACTTTGATACATAAGCCAATTGCATACTCATGCCTATGACTAACCAGCACTAACAAATTAATTGAGCACACCGAAAGAGAAGATCTGAAGCAACGTAGAGGAGACCGCAGGCGGGGCAGAATTGGAATACCAGAACAGTGAATTGAATTTGAGTAAGGGGTCAGATCAGGGCCGTTACTGCCAGATCGTATGATGCAGCAATAGGAGCAGCGGGCGGAGGAGAAAGGATAGACTGGGGCGCACTAGAAGGCAAGACATATCAGCACAGCTGACATGATGGTTGGGGAGACCCCGGGGTGTCCTCCATCCATGAGGATAGGCGGTCGGCCCCTGTGAGTGTCATAGTTGGCACCCAGGCCTATAATGAAAAGGGGGATAAAACCTCATTTGAGAAGCGCTCCGTTCCCCTCAATTAGAGGAATCCAATTTGCAGCAACGCTAGTCAGAGAATAGATTGAAGTAGTCGAGGTATCAATGTTTAAAACATTTCATCCTCGAGGTGGGGACTTGTACGAAAGGCTGATATTTAGAGATATTTAGTAGACGAGAATCATATATGTATAACTTCAAGTGTAGCCATTGACCAAATAATATTACCCATAATGTAGCTGCAGTCAAAAGCAGTTTGACTAAGTTTTGATAACAACCAGCCACAGACTGCGAGTGAAGGTTACATCATTAAATAACATATTATAATGCTGAATAGAACTTAGAATTCACTTAACAAAACTAATTGCAACAATATTTAAAGAATAATTAGTATAAGGACATAAAATGAGAGAGATCGTGGAGATAAGGTATTTATCTGGTAGATTAAAGTGAGATAGTTTGGATACCTCAAGACTAGTGAAACAGCGCTGATATGGGCCCTTGGTGTAAAGGCATTGTACCAGGGAAGCTAGAAATGAAAGAGATAAAGTAAATTCCAATGGGGTGAAAAACTATAAACAAGAGAACACTGAACATGGCAAAGTTGATGGAAAAATACTGGAAAGGCGGGATGCTACCTTAGTCTGAGTGACAATGGTATTTTGACCATTAGAACCAATTATAAAAGGTGAATTTGTTAAAGACCATATATGGACAATGGCCAAACCAACTTTTGATAAGAAAAGGGTTAAAACCTCGATACTCAAAGAACAACTTCACACAGACGTACTGCGAGGACAAAGGAACAGACTTAAGACGACGTCATCTGTGTCCGGGAGGCGCCAGAGACCTAGGGCTGCGAGCTACTCGTTAAAACTATCGCCTAATATTACGTATATTACGCTGTATGCTTAATAAATCTTGATCTATTGCTCAAACATACTGGCTGCTGCCTATTGGTGTCTTGTCCAAGAACTCAGAGATCATTAAGATCTTACAAATTTAATTAAAGTTTGAAAATTATGTAGGGTTTGGACAGAGCGAACAGGGAAAGAATATTCCCTCTGGTTGGGGAGTCGGTGATGAGGGGACATGAATATAAAATGGTCACTAAGAGAGTGAGGAGAGGTTCGGAGAAATCTCTTTACACAGAGGGGTGTTGGAGCAAGGAATCTTTTGCCACAGGGAGTGGTTGAGGCGGAGATCATTGCATCTTTTTGGGGAAAATTGGCTAACTATTTGAAGCAGAGGGAGATACAGGGATGTGGTGGAGAGAAGGGCAGTGGGAATAGCTTGAGTTCTCTGTAGCAAAGAGCCAGCACCATCACGATGGGCCGAATGGGCTTGTTCACTGCGTTAACTGTTGTCTTGGAGGTAACCACGGAAACCAATTTGTACACAGCACGATCCCACAAACACCAAGGTGGTTATTTTAACTTGACCTACCCCGCGGGAAACTGATGGGATCCAATTGGCCGTCCATTTTACTCGCCGCCTGATTCTACTTTAATCGACTTGAATGGGAAGTAAAATCAGCCGGCAAATCTGATCTCATCAGTTTCCCACCGAGCACATTAGGTTAAAATTACCGCCTGAAAGATAAATGACCAGCTAGTCTGTTTTGGTGATGTTGATTGAGGGATAAATATTGGCCAGGACACCTGGGAGAAACTCCCCCTGCTCTTCATCGAAATAGTGGCCATGGGCATCTTTTACGTCCACCCGAGAGAGCAGACGGGGCCTCGGTTTAACGTCTCATCCGAAAGACGGCACCTCCGACAGTGCGGCACTCCCTCAGCACTGCACTGGAGTGTCAGCCTAGCTTTATGTGCTCAAGTCTCTGGAGTGAAACTCGAACCCACAACCTTCTGACTCAGAGGCGAGAGGGCTACCATTTATCTGCAGTGTGTTGCAAAGCCTGGGCTTTACTTCCCAGGCAGTGCATTAAACTGGAACATTTCCAATGCCACTCCTTACACTGAAGGAATTTCTGCCTGGGCTGTTTATTTGCATCGCATTAGCAGCGCAGATTCACCAGAGCAAGAGCAGGTCAGAGGCTAGGTATTCTGCAGCGAGTGTCTCACCTCCTGACTCCCCAAAGCCTTTCCACCATCTACAAGGCACAAGTAAGGAGTGTGATGGAATATTCTTCACTTGCCTGGATGAGTGCAGCTCCAACAACACTCGAGAAGCTCAACACCATCCAGGACAAAGCAGTCCGCTTGACTGGCACCCCATCCACCACCTTAAACACTCACTCCCTCCACCACCGGCGCACCATGGCTGCAGTGTGTACCATCTACAAGATACACCGCAGCAACTCGCCAAGGCTTCTTCGGCAGCACCTCCCAAACCCGCGACCTCTTCCACCTAGAAGGACAAGGACAGCAGGCGCATGGGAACACAACCACCTCCAAGTTCCCCTCCAAGTCACACACCATCCTGACTTAGAAGTATATCACCCGTTCCTTCATCGTCGCTGGGTCAAAATCCTGGAACTCCCTCCCTAACAGCACTGTGGGAGTACCTTCACCACACGGACTACAGCGGTTCAAGAAGGCGGCTCACCACCACCTTCTCGAGGGCAATTAGGGATGGGCAATAAATGCTGGCCTTGCCAGCGCCACCCTGATCCCATAAACGAATTTAAAAAGAATGATACCGGGGCTTAAAGGGTTAAATTATCAGGGCAGGTTGTATAAGCCTGGCTGGTGTTCCCCTGAGTTTAGAAGATTGAGTGGTGATCTAATCGAGGTGTGTAAAATGATAAAAAGGATTTGATAGGGTAGATAGAGAGAAACTATTTCCTCTGGTGGGGGGAGTCCAGAACAAGAGGACACAATCTTAAAATTAGAGCCAGGCCGTTCAGGAGTGATGTCAGGAAGCACTTCTTCACACAAAGGGTAGTGGAAATCTGGAACTCTCTCCCCCAAAAGGCTGTGGATGCTGGGGTCAATTGGAGCTTTCTAAAGGTTGATAGATTTTTGTTGGGTAAGGGTATCTGGGGATAGGGGTCAAAGGTGGGTAAATGGAGTTGAGGTACAGATCAGCCATGATCTAATACAATGGAGGAACAGGTTGAAGGGGCTGAATGGCCTCCTCCTGGTCCTACGTGTACCTGATGCCTCTGGCAGCCAAAAAAGGTTCTGGTTTCTAATGACCTGTTGGACAAATACTTGGTGTCTCTCCACACAGACCAGGAAGGTTCGATTCCTAACTGATCCAGGTAGCTCACCTCAGCCAAGGTGGTGATAGAGAGGGTGATTGGTCTCAGTGCCCTGGGCTAAGGAGGAGAGAGTAAGGCCGAGTTTCTGCAGCATCCAGTGACTCCCTGCTGCGTGTGAACACAGGGCGAGGACAGGATGAAGCCCGTTGTGATGCCCCTGTAACCACACGCCAGAGAATTGATCATTTAGTTCAGTACTGGGGGGGGGTGCCGACAGAACCCGTGCAACTCTCAGCCAGCCCAAGAGAAGAGAGGAATGTAGGAAAATTGTGATAAAAGGCATCAAAGGTAACTTACTATTAGGTTGGACAAGATCATAAACATCGAGATCTCCTTCAGAAACTTGCGTTTCCAGTTGAGTTTGTTGGCCGTTTGTAGAGATAGTTGGGAGCTTCTCCGCAAGTCCAGGTTAGAGGAACAGTCTGTTGTCCCATTAGGTGGGTCATTAGCGTCACTTAGCTCATTTTGTTCATTGGTCTTTATGTTTAATGTTTCTGTGGTGGGTTTGTGGACACCATGGACTATTTCTAAGGGCAGCGACTCCTGCTCCATGATGTTTTGAGGGTCAGCGGTGGGGTCCTTCTCCCAAGCGACCCCGGAGCTGAAACAAAGCCCCTCCGCAGCATGTTGTCTGTGCAAACCCTCGATAATGAAGAGGTTCTGCAGCACGTGTTCGATGATTATGAACAAGGAGTAGGTGAGATTGAGAATATCCACGGACCGCACGGGATGGGTGGACACAATGGCCACGATGGAGAAGTACGAGATGCAGAGCTGGCCGAGGGCAGCTACCTGCAACAAAACCACGTCCAGACTGCGAGTCGGGTTCTCCCTGGTGTCGATATCTCTCTCCTCCCACCTGTGGACAGCCATACCAACCAGAGAGCAGACGGACATGATGGAGAGCAAGACGATGTGGAAAACATAGAACTGCACGAAGGGTTTGAGCTGCGAAGGGTCAGTTGAAACCTCTATCTGATACAGGATGAAGATACAGAATCCGACAATTATCGCCATTAACCCCAGCAGTGGTCCCAAAACAAGGCCGTGACCTCTGAACCTGTAACTTTCATGAGTTACGTGGTGGTCTATGGTCCTTCCGATGTTTGTCCACATGATGTAGAGCATGATAGAGGAGATGAGGCAGTACTCTATGTTAAAGGGGTACATGATAACTACACCCTTCCGGAAAATGATACACAGCTCACTCGGACAGCTGTAGGCTGTAATATTCACGTCACCTATAAAGACAAATCAAATTTGATGAGTCGAAGAATAAGAAATGTTCTTATTACTTTCATTGTAGCCACCCTGTGTTGGGAGCACATAGAATAACATCGAATTTACAGCACAGAAACAGGCCATTCGGCCCATTTGATCCAGGCCAGTGGTTATGCTCCACAGGAGACTCCACCTTACTTCATCTCACCCCAGCAACATATCCTTCTATTCCTTTCTCCCTCATGTGTTTATCTAGCTTCCCCTTAAATGCATCTATACTATTTGCCTCAACCACTCCCTGTGGTAGCGAGTTCCACATTCTCACCACTCTCTGGGTAAAGAAGTTTCTCCTGAATTCCTTATTGGATTTATTAGTGACTATTTTATCATTATGGCCATTCCTTTTTGCCTTACCCATCATCCCTTTTGTCTTTTAATCTCTCCTCCCTTCCACCCTATCACAGACCTTCCCTTTTGTTCTTTCCTCCCCTCCCCCCTTTCCCTGCCCCTACACTTGCTTAAAACCTGTCACATCTCTAACTTTTTCCAGTTCTGACAAAGGGTCATCGACCTGAAACGTTGACTCTGTTTCTCTCTCCACAGATGCTGCCTGGCCTGCTGAGTATTTCCAGCATTTTCTGTTTTTATTATACTTATGGCCCATAGTTTTGGTCTCCCCCACAAGTGGAAACAGCTTCTCTACGTCGACCCTATCAAACCCCTTCATCATTTTAAAGACCTCTATCAGGTCACCTCTCAGACTTCTATTTTCTAGACAAAAGAGCCCCAGCTTGTTTAGTCTTTCCCATTAGTTGTATTTTCTTGGAGTATTTTATTACAATTTTCCACTTGGTACAGTGTGCCGTTATATATTACAGTATTAACCTGCAAAAAGGCCACAACTGTTATACAAAATCAGTGTAAGTTGGGGGTGCAGCTTATACATGAGTTAAGATTTTTTTCTCAGGATGGAGAGGCTTACGTCTTGGATGTAGCTTATATGTGAGGTGGCGTATCTGTGTGTCAATATGGCGCATTGTTCCAGTAGTGTAGCACACGCAGTACACGTAATAGAGTATGATGGTGATTGAGTCTTGCTGTCTGTGTTGACTTGCGGTTGACCCAGGAGACTGTCTCTGGGGAGCCGTGGAAACTCCGAGGCTTACTGTGGTGCTTGCCCGCTTGGCCAATGGGCTATGGGTTGGCCATCGTGTGGAGTGAGGTGTGCATCTCCTGCACGGTGCCCAAGTTGTGTAGGGGGCGCTGCTGAGCTGCTGGTCAGTCACGGATGGTCCTATTCTGTCTTTTATTTTAATTCAAGGGGAAGAGACAATCTGATTTTCTCTCTATTGATTGCTCTCCATGGGCCACCCATCTACCAGAGCAAAGGTTGTCAGCCGTGGTCCAGTGGGTAGCACCCTCGCCTCTGAGTCAGCAGGCTGTGGGTTCAAGTCCCACTCCAGAGACTGGAGCACGTAATCCAGGCCTGACACTCCCAGTGCAGTACTGAGGGAGCGCTGCACTGTCGGAGGTGCCGTCTTTCGGATGAGACGTTAAACCAAGGCCCCGTCTGCTCTCTCAGGTGGACGTAACAGATCTCAGGGCACTATTTCGAAGAAGAGCTGGGGAGTTATGCCTGGTGTCCTGGCCAATATTTATCCCTCAACCAACATCACTAAAACAGATTATCTGGTCATCATCACATTGCTGTTTGTGGGATTTTGCTGTGTGGAAATTGGCTGCCGCGTTTCCCACTTACAACAGTGACTCCACTTCAAAAAGTACTTCATTGGCTGTAAAGCGTTTTGGGACGTCCTGAGGTTGTGAAAGGCGCTATACAAATGCAAGTTCTAGCTTTCTTCAAAGAGAGTAGTCTGGTAATTGCTCCCCTGTCTATGTTGCTATGAAGCTGGTGGTGAAGATGCTCAATGAAAGCAACTCTCTGTCATTTCCCCTCAGTTCTCCCAGTAGAGAAGCATTGGGCGCTCGCTTTCCACCTTCCACGTGATCTCCTGTCCCAGTAAAGTAACCTACTGGACGAAAAATCACTCTGCCTTATTCTGCAAAAAAAACTAAAAGACTCAAAGTAAGGAGCTGGAGTATTATGTGGCCGGACCAGCTGCGCTTTCCAGCAAAAAAAGTTTTTTTGTTTTCCATACAGACCCCAGCATCTGCCACATTTGACCCCTTGTGACCCCACCTCATTGTCTTTGATGTAATGTTTTCCTGACTGACCTGTTTGGACACCATCCACACCTTTGATTGCCGTGATTATCTCTCTGCCGAGGTGTGATAAAGGGCAGTTAGAAAGATTAACTGTAATCATCTGGCAGTGTTCTCTGACTATATATGCTGTGCCTATATGCATCTCTTCACTTCACCTGACGAAGGAGCAGCGCTCCGAAAGCTTGTGATTTCAAATAAAACTGTTGGACTATAACCTGGTGTTGTGCGACTTCTCACATTTGTCCACCCCAGTCCAACACCGGCATCTCCACATCATATTATTAGTTTGATGGCTGTACAACTGGACATCAAGATACCTCCAAGGTGTGCGCCACTTCCATTGTGTGCAGCCTGCAGTTCGGCATCCAACTCCATGTGAATAGAATCATCAGTGACCACAGTCATCCACAGCACCAGGTCTGTAGCTGCGGTCAGCATCAGTCCACACCTACAGCGGGGGGTAAAGAGGCAAAGTGTTTGAGCTGAATAGATTCTAAAATTCCCTAATCCATGAATGGGATGTTGGGTACACTTGCAGCCCACTGCGCTGGCAGTGTAACTAAGCGCCACAGGCCGGCATCGGGGCTGGTTTTTGAGTTGCCACCTTTTATGAAGATGTTGGCCAGCCTTTTGCTAGCTAGGGGGTCGCCAACACTCCAGGATTGTTCTGGAGTCTCCAGGAATTAATGATTAATGTCCAGGACACCGCTGCCAGCCAAACCCGAGAGAAAAATCACAGGGGCGCTAAAGAAAATGGTGTTTTTCTCATTTAAAAAAAAACACTTTTGTTTATTATTTCTAAAAATATTGGAGATGGGGAAAGTGCTGTTTGACCGGGGGGTGGGGAGGGGGTGGGGGGGAGCGGGTCATGTGATGAAACCTCCAGGAATATGTCCAACCAGAGATGGCGACCCTATTGTTGGCCCGTATGGGAATAATATCACCTGTGACAAGCTGAAGGCCAAGGTTTATGTCGTTTCGCTGTGGGGCCTTTGCCCGGTAGGAACCTGGTTCAGACGGCCTGGGAGACACGAGTTAAAGGCAGAGTCAAAAGAAGTAGTAACAGATTTATTTATTCAGAGTGCCTCCTAGACAGAAGGCGTTAAGGAACCAATTCACTGGGAGGAAGTGGGCATCATGTTGTATTGGCCTTAGCTAAATAAGAACATAAGAATTAGGAGCAGGAGTAGGCCTTACAGCCCCTCGAGCCTGCTCCACCATTCAATAAGATCATGGCTGATCTTCGACCTCAACTCCACTTTCCCGCCCGATCCCCATATCCCTTAATTCCCCTTTAGTCCAAAAATCTATCGATCTCAGCCTTGAATATACTCAACGACTCAGCATCCACAGCCCTTTCGGGCAGACAATTCCAAAGATTCACAACCCTCTGAGTGAAGAAATTCCTCCTCATCTCAGTCCTAAATGGCTGACCCCTTATCCTGAGACTGTGACCCCTAGTTCTAGACTCTCCAGCCAGGGGAAACAACCTCTCAGCATCTACCCTGTCAATCCCCCTCAGAATCTTATATGTTTCAATGAGATCACCTCTCATTCTTCTAAACTCCAGAGAGTATAGGCCCAATCTACTCAATCTCTCCTCATAGGACAGCCCTCTCATCCCAGGGATCAATCTAGTGAACCTTCGTTGCACCGCCTCTAAGGCAAGTATATCCTTCCTCAGATAAAGAGACCAAAACTGTGCACAGTACTCCAGGTGTGGTCTCACCAAAGCCCTGTACAATTGTAGCAAGACTTCCTTACTCTTATACTCTAACCCCCTCCCCCCTTGCAATAAAGGCCAACATGCCATTTGCCTTCATAATTGGTTGCTGTACCTGCATGCTAACTCTCCGTGTTTCCTGTACGAGGACACGCAAATCTCTCTGAACACCAATGACGTAAGAAAACTACTAGGCACTTGGTCTAAGCGTTAAACAAAGCTTTAATCAACTGTTTTACAACATGGAGGTCTAGTTGTGTCCTTCACTGGTTCCTGTTAAGAATGTCCTGCGCAAGCTGGGCCCGTGCCCGAGTATTTATACTCTCCCTGGACAGCGCCACCCGCAGGCCACCCAGTATTATTTCATAAGTCTTTCTTTCATGAATGACAGATTCATGTCACCCAACATTTGAAAGTTTCTCACCATTTAAAAAATATTCTGTTTTCTATTCTTCCTACCAAAGTGAATAACCTCACATTTCCTCACATTATACTCCATCTGCCACCTTATTGCCCACTCACTTAACCTGTCTATATCCCTTTGCAGACTCTTTGTGTCCTCCTCACAGCTATCTTTCCCACCTAGCTTTGTATCATCAGCAAACTGGGATACATTGCACTCTGTCCCTTCATCAAAGTCATTAATATAGATTGTAAATAGCTGAGGCCCCAGCACTGATCCTTGCGGCACCCCACTAGTTACAGCCTGCCAATCTGAAAATTACCCATTTATCCCTACTCTCTGCTTTCTGTCCATTAACCAATCCTCTAGCCATGCTAATCCCATGAACCCTTATCTTGTATAACAACCTTTTATGTGGCACCTTATCGAATCCCTTTTTGAAATCCAAATATACTACATCCACTGGTTCCCCTTTATCTACCCTGCTGGTTACATTCTCAAAAAACTGCTAAATTTGTCAAACACGATTTCCCTTTCATAAAACCATGTTGACTCTGTCTAATCATAAATGTAGGGCAGCAGGCATGGATGGTAATCACGCTGAATTCTGAAAAGTTACTCTTGATGTGGGGGAATGGGGGAATGACAATGGTCACAGGTCAAAACAGGCGGGTTCCAGTGATTGAGGGGTTAGAACGTGGGGATGTACATCTAAGATTAAATGCAACAGATTTAGGACAGAGAGCAGGAGAAACCTTTTCACACAGAGGGTTGTGAGGCTGTGGAATTCACGATGAGAGTCAGTGACTGAAGCAGAGACCATGTCAACATTTAACGATCGGTTAGATCGGCGGTTGAGATCCCGTGAGAGCCCCTGCATTTGTTCTGGCCATTTCTATTTTTTTTTTTGTCGGAGGTGAGGCTGCTGTACTGGACTCGACTGCGTCTTCAGGGAGCGTCTGAATCAGGGATCAGACTTACCATGTCCCTCCCTATCTCTGTAACCTCCTCCAGCCCTACAACCCTCCGAGAACTCTGCGTTCCTCCAATTCTGGCCTCTTGTGCGTCCCCGATTTTCTTCTCCCCACCATTGTCGGCCGTGCCTTCAGCTGCCTGGGCCCTAAGCTCTGGAATTCCCTCCCTAAACCTCTCCGCCTCTCTCTCCTCCTTTAAGATGCCCCTTAAAAGCTACTTCTTTCACCGAGCTTTTGGTCAGCTGTCCTAATGGATCCTTCTTTGGCTCAGTGTCATTTTTTGTGAAGCGCT
Organism: Squalus acanthias; assembly: GCA_030390025.1. NCBI lineage: Eukaryota > Metazoa > Chordata > Chondrichthyes > Squaliformes > Squalidae > Squalus > Squalus acanthias. The sequence continues at coordinate 45,241,165 of CM059447.1, read as the reverse complement.
TTGGGATATTTTACTACGTTAAAGGCGCTATATATATGCAACTTGTTGTTGTTGTTGTTGTTGTTGGCGATATAGAATAAATGGTTTAATTGGATGATCCTGGTTTGGAGCCTCACCCCTGGGGTGGGGAGAGGGGGGGTGGCGGTTGTAATGGGGAAATTGTTTGTGTGTAGCCCATGGTTTACTGACCATTCACTTTAATCCCTTTCATTTTGGATACCCTCCGTGCTGTGTCGGGCCCATTGTGGACGCTCAGTTCTAGGCAGAAAGGGTCAGCGCTGGAGAGGGACCGAGGAAATAGTTCCAGTAGTTGGGAGGTGCAGAGGAGAGGAAATTCAACTCTTGCGAACTTAGTGATGCGTCCTTCCAGCCATTCAATTACCTCTCTGAATGAGATTGCTAATTCAGTGCCAATTAATGACAAGTTGTGCTCAGTTGTCCATTGTAACTGGCTGAACCTGCACAAGATCATTTTACGTGAGATCCTCACAGTCAACAGAGAGAGAGGAGGAACATTCAATCCATTGCTCTGGGCCCCAGGAGTGAAAGGGCTGTATTCCAATCCACTGGGGCAGCATGTTCCTCATTTGACTCTGAAATGAGCTTCCCACCACATATCCGCAGCATAACTAAGACCGCCTACTTCCACCTCTGTAACATCGCCCGTCTCCGCCCCTGCCTCAGCTCATCCGCTGCTGAAACCCTCATCCATGCCTTTGTTACCTCTAGACTTGACTATTCCAACGCACTCCTGGCTGGCCTCCCACATTCCACCCTACGAGGTCATCCAAAACTCGGCTGCCCGTGTCCTAACTCGCACCAAGCCCCATTGGCCCATCACCCCTGTGCTCGCTGACCTACATTGGCTCCCGGTTAAGCAACGCCTTGATTTCAAAATTCTCATCCTTGTTTTCAAATCCCTCCATGGCCTCGCCCCTTCCTATCTCTGTAATCTCCTACAGCTCCATAACCCCCCGAGATATCTGCGCTCCTCTAATTCTGCCTTCTTGAGCATCCCTGATTATAATCGCTCAAACTTTGGTGGCCGTGCCTTCAGCTGCCTGGGCCCTAAGCTCTGGAATTCCCTGCTTAAACCTCTCCGCCTCGCTACCTCTCTTTCCTCGTTTAAGACGCTCCTTAAAACCTACATCTTTGACCAAGCTTTTGGTCACCTGCCCTAATTTCTCCTTATGTGGCTCGGTGTCAAATTTTTTGTCTTATAATACTCCTGTGAAGCGCCTTGGGACTTTTTACTACATTAAAGGCGCCATATAAATACAAGTTGTTGTTGTTGTTGTGCTGCACTGTCGGAGGTGCCGTCTTTCGGATGAGAAGTTAAACCGAGGCCCCGTCTGCCCTCTCAGATGGACGTAAAAGATCCCATGGCCACTATTTTGAAGAAGAGCAGGGGAGTTCTCCCCAGTGTCCTGGTCAATATTTATCCCTCAACCAACACAAAAAAAAACAGATGATCTGGTCATTATCACATTGCTGTTTCTGGGAGCTTGCTGTGCGCAAATTGGCTGCCGCGTTTCCCACATGACAACAGTGATTATACTTCAAAAAGTACTTCATTGGCTGTAAAGCGCTTCGAGACATCCGGTGGTTGTGAACGGCGCTATAGAAATGCAAGTCTTTATTTCTTTGTATCTGAAATATCAACAATAGAAATTGAAGAGCTCTTCCTACCTGGTGATATTACGGTGGATGTGGATGCAATCTTTTGAGTGAAACCACAATAAGTAGGTCTGAAAATAATAAAAGATAAGCAGAAATTAAACATTCTCTTCTGGGAATCAATAGTTGCTCTTGAACAAGTAGCTAAATTTCTCCTCAGCTCTTTAAGTTCTCACGGAGGCCCCTTGTCTTTTGGTGGCTATTTGTAACCGTGATGGAAGAACGTTTTAACTTCCTTCCATCTGTGTGTAGGGCTTGAATTGGATGACAGCAAAGATAGAGATAAAGCCAGTCTTCCTGTGAGTTCCCTGGAAAATCTGGCCTGTATTTCACTGCTGTGCTTTAGCAATGTCTCTGTGCTGAGTTAGGTTAGCTCAGCTTTTGGGGTGCTGCGATTGTCGCACGGGCCCCGACTTAGAATGAAGCAGACACGTTTCCCAGTCCTGATCCCGATCCCATGACCCCCCTGCTGCAATGTGTACGTGTGGAGATCGGGTGAGGAGAACATCAGGTCGCGATGGTAACCGCCACTCCTCAACATCAAAATTTGCAGAAGGCACCAAATTGGGTGTGTAGTTAATACAGAGGAGGATCGTGACAAAATACAGGACGACATTAATAAACTTACAGAATGGGCGTGTAATTGGCAAATGAACTTCAATGTAGATAAGTACCAGGTGGTATGTTTTGGTAGGAAGAATAAGGAGGCCACAAACTGCTTGGAAAATAAGTGTCTCAATGGGATAGAGGAGCAGAGGGATCTGGGGGTACAGATACACAAATCACTAAAAGTAGCGACGCAGGTTAATAAGGCCATTAAAAAAAGCAAACAAAGCATTGGGGTTCATTTCTAGAGGGATAGAAATTAAAAGCAGAGGAGTTCTGTTAAACTTGTATCGAACCTTGGTTAGACCACACTTGGAGTACGGTGAACAGTTCTGGTCTCCATATTATAAAAAGGATATAGAGGCACCGGAGAAAGATTTACAAGGATGACACCAGAACTGAGAGGTTATACCTATCAGGAAAGATTGAAGAGGCTGGGGCGTTTTTCTCTGGAAAAGAGAAGGCTGAGGGGTGACCTGATCTTTAAGATTACAAAAGGGTTTGATAGGGTAGACAGAGAGAAGATGTTTCCACTTGCAGGGGAGATCAGAACCAGGGGCCATAAATATAAGATAGTCACTAAAAGAATCCTCGCTACCACAAGGATAGCATAGATGCATTTAAGGGGAAGCTGGATAAGTATATGAGGGAGAAGGGAATAGAGGGTTACGCTGATAGATTTAGATGAGGAAAGACGGGAGGAGGCTCGAGTGGAGCATAAACACCGGCATGGACTGGTTGGGCCGAATGGCCTGTCTCTGTGCCATATATCCTGTGTAATCCTATGTAAAATACTTTGTAATCAATAGCCTGTTGACACTCACTAATTGGGGTCACACATCTGACCAGTGGCCTGTTGGGCAATCTTGTGGGACATTGTGAGTGCTGAACCTCAGCTTGAGTCAGCAACTTTAGGAGAGGAGATGGCAGGAAAGGGGTGGATTCGAGTTTTTCCCAATTAATATAGCATTACTTTTCCTGATGGGTTTACTTGTAGCCACACACACAGTGGGTCAAAATGCCTCAGCTGGTGAATTGTTACCGCACTTGACTTGTCCACAAATACAAGAAAAATGATTGTCACCAGGATAGACTGGAATCTTGGAGCAGTGTGTCGTTTGATGAAGCTGATTCTCACTTCCACCAACCAAACAGCAACCTATCCAATCTATCGATCCATCCAAGCAAACACCAATCATCACCAAGCCAACCACCGACCCAGGCATTTTTTAATACAAAGTAGTCTCTCAGTTGTCTAATTAAAATATATATGCATTGTTTGACAAGTGAAAAGAGTATTTGGCAGCTGCATGGCTAACATGCCACAAGAAAAGTTCTAACAACAGAAAACACTGGAAAAACTCAGCAGGCCAGGCAACATCCGTGGAGAGAGAAACAGAGTTAACGTTTCAGGTCGAAACCCTTCGTCAGAACTGAGAAAAAAGCAGGAAATGAAACAGATAAAAAAGCAAGGGGGAGGCTGGGGGGAGGAATAACTATGGTAAGTAGAGAGATTAAGAGATGCTCAAGGCAAGACGAGATGGTAATAGGACGGGTTAAGAAACAAAAGGTGGCTAGAAGTGTGAAATGCTGGCAGAATGAAAGACAGCTGCCGTAGGGGGAGAGAGAGAAAAAAAAGGAAAAAAGCACGAACCAAAAGGGTGGATAAAATGTATATATATGTGGTAGGGGCCGAGGTTATGATCTGAAATTGTTGAACTCGATATTGAGTCCAGAAGGCTGTAAAGTGCCTAAACGAAAGATGAGGTGCAAGAAAAGTTCTGCTGGGAGCTGGAGCCAGCAATAGTCGAGAGCTTGAAGACTGTCAATGGAGCTGAGAAGAGCCTCACCTGGGAGCTGATGAAGATTGCTTCCACAATGGGGTAAACTATCTTCACTGTGCAGGCACCGCCGTTGTACTGAAAGTAGTATCCAGTCTTGAAAACATCAAGCACAACACTACAGACCCCGAACAGCAACATCGCCCCTGAAATCAGACCAAGAACACGACTGATTTATACAGTGTCGGCAGGGAGAATAGCCAGACATACCTTAACCGTGGCCACATCAGTGAGGCCCCAACAACAGCAGCTTTCCATTAGGAAGGAATGAACTTGGATTTCTGCAGCGCCTTTCACATCCTCGGGATGTCTCAAAGCGCTTTACAGCCAATGAAGTACTTTTTGAAGCATAGTCACTGTTGTGATGTGGGAAACGCGGCAGCCAATTTGCTCACAGCAAGATCCCACAAACAACAATGTGATAATGACCAGATAATCTGTTTCAGTGATGTTGTTTGAGGGATAAATATTGGCCCCAGACACCGGGGATAACTCCCGCTGCTCTTCTTCGAAATAGTGGCCGTGGGATCTTTTACGTCCACCTGAGAGGGCAGACGGGGACTCAGTTTAACGTCTCATCCGAAAGAGGGCACCTCCGACAGTGCAGCGCTCCCTCAGCACTGCCCTGGAGTGTCAGCCTAGATTATGTGCTCAAGTCTCATGAAGTGGGGCTTGAACCCACAACCTTCTGATTCAGAGGTGAGAGTGCTACCCACTGAGCCACAGCTGACACTAACCAACCTTTCTGTGCCTTCCTGAGATTGCCAGGTTACCAATACAAATTCAGGAACAGTCATGTTGATTATGAACTGGATTAAGCTTTTCCAAACTAATCTCACACAGCCGCCTCACAGCTTCAGACGCACTTCCATTCCATTCATTGGCTGGGTTTGAAGCCAGGGCAACGAGGTGGCGGCTGCTCCGAGAGCGCTCCCACTTCTCAGCCGCTTGTTGCGGATTGGCGGAGGTTTGGGAGCAGGACACCCGCTCACCACCTCAGCTCGGAGGTAATTGCCGGAAGTTTGGCGTTTGGAGCCGCCGGGAGCGGGGGGCTCAGTAGAGCGCGGGAAACCCCACACGGTAAACTCCACAGCGTGCCTGTGATGTCATTGACAGGTTCCGCGCTCAGAGGTCAGCCTGATTGACGGGCCTGCTTCCAGTCGGGCAGGAACACTGGAGAAGAGGCCGCAATCACGGGTAGGTGCGAGCCCCAACTCCGGGGGGTGGGGGGGGGTGGAGTCCGATCCCGGGGGGGGGGGGGTCCGATCCCAGGGGGGGTCCGATCCCAGGGGGAGGGTCCGATCCCAGGGAGGGTCCGATCCCAGGGGGGGTCCGATCCCAGGGGGAGGGTCCGATCCCAGGGGGGGTCCGATCCCAGGGGGAGGGTCCGATCCCAGGGAGGGTCCGATCCCAGGGGGGGTCCGATCCTGGGGGTGGGGGGGTCCAATCCTGGGGGGAGGGGTCCGATCCCAGGGGGGTCCGATCCCAGGGGGAGGGTCCGATCCCAGGGGGGGTCCGATCCCAGGGAGGGTCCGATCCCAGGGGGGGGCATCGGGGGGGGGGGGGGAGTCTGATCCCAGGGGTGGTCCGATCTCGGGAGGGGTCCAATCCCGGGGGTGGGGGAGGGTCCGATCCCGGAGGTCTGATCCCAGGGGGGGTCCAATCCTGGGGGGAGGTCCGATCCCAGGAGAGGTCCGATCCCGGGAGGGGTCCGATCCCGGTGGGGGGGTCCAATCCCGGGAGGGGTCCGATCCCAGTGGGGGGGGTCCGATCCCGGGGGTGGGGGGGGGGGTCCGATCCCAGGGGGGGTCCGATCCCAGGGGGGGTCCGATCCCGGTGAGGGGGTCCGATCCCAGGGAGGGTCCGATCACAGGGGGAGGGTCCGATCCCAGGGGGTGGGGGGGTCCGATCCCAGGGAGGGTCCGATCCCAGGGAGGGTCCGATCCCAGGGGGAGGGTCCGATCCCAGGGGGGGTCCGATCCCAGGGGGGGTCCGATCCCAGGGGGGGTCCGATCCCAGGGAGGGTCCGATCCCAGGGGGGGTCCGATCCCAGGGAGGGTCCGATCCCAGGGGGGGTCCGATCCCAGGGAGGGTCTGATCTCAGGGGGGGTCCGATCCCAGGGAGGGTCCGATCCCAGGGGGGGTCTGGTCCCCGATCACCGCACTCCTGCTCCTCCCGGCCCACAAGGACTGCTCCCCAAGACTGTCCTCGAATCCCAGCCGGTCACAGTTAAACTGCACAGCAGGTTAAATCCCAGGCTTCCAGCCTCATTATAATATTTAAAGTGCCAATCCTCCTCCTGGCTGCCCACCCCCCATCCCGCCTCTGTTAAAACCGGAAGTGGGCGGGTTGGGGTCAGGATTCAGGTTTTGAACACTATGGGGGCAAGTTTGCCAGCCCCGGGGAGGCGGGTTTGGAGGCGGGACTGCCGGGAAAATGGCAGAATCTGGGGGCGGGTGCCCATCCCGCCCCCAACCCGCCTCCGTGCCATCTTCCCAGGAGGCGGCTCCTGTCTCCTGGAGGCAGGAAGGGGATTACAGCCACTTAACTGCCTGTTAACAGGTAGTTAACAGGCAGTTAAGAGGATTATCCCCATTTTTCTATCATAGGTGCGGGCTTCCCGAAGGCTGCGAACCCCGCCAGGGTCAGCGAGGCGAGCAGTGGGTCTGCGGGGGTCGGAGGGGTGCAAAAGTGTGCTGTGGAGGTGAGTGCTGGGTGCAAGTGTGGAGAGGTGAGTATGTGAGGTGAGTGAAAAGTGATAGAGAATGTTTACTTACCTTTGTTTCTTCCTGCAGGCTTCAATCATTAGCGATCCAGAGGCTCCAGCATCTCAATGGCAGAGATGACAGAATGGCTGCTGCATTCTCCGATGCAACAGCCATCTGCTTTCTGCTCACAAAACGGGTTTGGTGAGCCTTGAATACAAGAACTCACCAAACAACAGAGAATGTCCGTGTTTGACAGCTTCACAGAGCTGTCAAACGAAGACAATTCATCTGTCAAACGCTGACGTTCTCTGTAACCGGCTTCCCCTTAATTGGCCTGCTGAGCCCGCTGGGCGGGCTTAACAAGGTCAATCAAGGGAAAATAGCGTGGGTTGGCCACAAGTCGGTGGAGGCGGGACTGAAACCCGAAAAGCAGCAGTCCCGCCTCCAACACGCCCCCATTGGCAAAATCACCCCCTTTAAGCTCCCACCCGACCCAAACCCACCTGTTTTTTGGGGGTTGAAATTTCCCCTAATGTGTGGCACGGGAGACCAATAGAAGTAAAATCACCCAGTAAGGAAGGAGTCTCACCTGAACAAAAACAAACTCAATTTGAGGTGGCAGATTGGAGTGACAAGGCATTCTGAGGCCTGAACCACGGACGAATGGAAGACAGTCGAACCACTCAGAATGTCATCGCATGGGTTATCACGGGAAGCGTTTGAACTCCCCACCCAGGCGGGGGCAGGGGGAGCCGGTGAAATACCCACTCCGTTCCCGCTTGGCTGCAATTTTAAAAGGCGTATGAGACGGCTGCCTGAGTCAGAGCTGGGACCTGCCTGGTCTGTTAGCGTTGCCAATTCTCCAGGTTTGTTCTGGAGTCGCCAGGAATTAAAGATTAATCTCCCAGACTCTGCTTCCAGCAACCCGTGAGCAAAATCATAGGGGACTTAACATTTTTTTTTATATTCTTTGAATACTTTCATTTATTATTTATAAAAATATTGGAGATGGAAAAAAGGCTGTCAGTCAAGAATCATCCAATCAGGTAGCGAAGAGTCTCTTCACTTTCCACTTGACCGTGGGTGGGGGGGGAGACTTGCGAGGGTGACCGATGGCGGGCGCGCGGGGGCGGGGTGCTTGGAGGGTCATGCGTGACTCAGTCACTGGGCAAAGCTTGGGCTAACTTACTGGGGTAGGTTTGCCCAGGTGTCAACCGTGGCTCAGCTGGTAGCACCCTCACCCATGAGGCTGACACTCCAGTGCATTACTGAGGGAGTGCTGCACTGTTGGAGGGACGGTACTGAGGGAGCGCCGCACTGTCGGAGGGGCAGTACTGAGGGAGCGCCGCACTGTCGGAGGCGCAGTACTGAGGGAGCGCCGCACTGTCGGAGGGTCAGTACTGAGGGAGTGCCGCACTGTCGGAGGGGCAGTACTGAGGGAGCGCCGCACTGTCGGAGGGGCAGTACTGAGGGAGCGCCGCACTGTCGGAGGGGCGGTACTGAGGGAGCGCCGCACTGTCGGAGGGGCAGTACTGAGGGAGCGCCGCACTGTCGGAGGGGCAGTATTGAGGGAGCGCCGCACTGTCAGAGGGGCGGTACTGAGGGAGCGCCGCACTGTCGGAGGAGCAGTACTGAGGGAGTGCCGCACTGTCGGAGGGGCAGTACTGAGGGAGCGCCGCACTGTCGGAGGGGCAGTACTGAGGGAGCGCCGCACTGTCGGAGGGGCGGTACTGAGGGAGCGCCGCACTATCGGAGGGGCAGCACTGAGGGAGCGCCGCACTGTCGGAGGGGCAGTACTGAGGGAGCGCCGCACTGTCGGAGGAGCAGTACTGAGGGAGCGCCGCACTGTCGGAGGGGCAGTACTGAGGGAGTGCTGCACTGTCGGAGGTGCCGTCTTTCGTATGAGACGTTAAACCGAGGCCCCGTCTGCGCTCTCAGGTGGACGTAAAAGATCCCTTGGCACTATTTTGAAGAAGAGCAGGGGAGTTATCCCCGGTGTCCTGGCCAATATTCATCCCTCAATCAACAACAATCAAAACAGATGATCTGGTCATTATCACATTGCTGTTTGTGGGAGCTTGCTGTGCACAAATTGGCTGCCACGTTTCCTACATTACAACAGTGACTACACTTCAAAAAGTACTTCATTGGCTGTAAAGCGCTTTGGGACGTCCAGTGGTCGTGGAAGGCGCTATAGAAATGCAAGTCTTTCTTTCTTAGGTTTTCACATCCTGGGTGTTAAGCATCGGCTTGGCGGAGCAGAGAGTGGAAAATGTGGCAGGAAGATCCCGCCGTCCTTACAGAACCTGCCGGGGCTTCCCCACCACTCGCTTCAGAGCAAGAAAATCCCACAGCTTCTGTTACTGGCCTGTGATCCTCCTCGCCCGCATGTCCCTTTCTATCCCCCCTTTCTATTCCCCGCTTTCTATCCCCCCTTTCTATTCCCCGCTTTCTATCCCCCCTTTCTATTCCCCCGCTTTCTATCCCCCCCTTTCTATCCCCCCTTTCTATCCCCCCCTTTCTATCCCCCCCTTTCTATCCCCCCCTTTCTATCCCCCCTTTCTATTCCCCCTTTCTATCCCCCGCTTTCTATCCCCCCTTTCTATCCCCCGCTTTCTATCCCCCCTTTCTATCCCCCCCTTTCTATCCCCCCCTTTCTATTCCCCCTTTCTATTCCCCCCTTTCTATTCCCCGCTTTCTATCCCCCCTTTCTATTCCCCCTTTCTATCCCCCCCTTGTTCTTTCTGCCTCCGCCCAGGTCTACCTCCCCACTATGGACAACACCTTGTTCAAACCTGGGCCGAACCAGATCTCTGTATCTGAAGCTGCTGAAGCTTTACAGGCAGAATCCGTGCACTCACCCCTTAGCCAGATGGCGCCAGCGTGCTGGTCTTGGTGAGGGACAGTGCAGGCCACAGTCTGGTGACATATCATCCAACCCACGGCCAGGGCACTGAGAACCATCAGGAGGATCAGGACGTGGGTCTGCGACACAGACATGCTGTTGAAGATGGCACTCAGGATGATGGCCACTCCCAGGAACACGATGTTCATGGCCAGGAGGCTGGACAAGAGTTTGCTGCTTTTCTCAGCTGCCGTTGGACTCTGGCAAACTCCCTCGTTTTCTGGCCCCTTCATGATGTTTTCCAAAATTACCTTTTCGGGCTGGCTCGCTTCAATCCCAGCGGCGGTTGTTCCTGCTTCCTCTTTTTCCGCCATATTCTGGGCTCTCCGAGATCAGATTCCGCCGCTGTCTCTAGAGAGTGATAAAGGACAAAGGTCAAGTGGGGATGAGGCACCTGTAATGTACTGGGGTCGACAGGCACTCGTCACAGCAGCAGGGATCGCTCGTATCAGGCACAGGTTTGGGGATTGACTCACTTCCTGCCCACCTCACCAGCTAAATCTCTCCAGTATTTGATCGCTGGGCTGAGCTGAATCATAGGAACCTCGGAACAAGAGGAGGCCATTCAGCCCCTCGAGCCTGTTCTGCCATTCAATTAGATCACGGCTGATCTGTATCTCAACTCCATTCACCCATCTTTGCTCCACGCCCCTCGATACCCTGACCCAACAAAAATCTATCAATCTCAGTCTTGAAAGCTCCAATGTTCCCCCAGCATCCACAACCCTTTGAGGAAGAGAGTTCCAGATTTCCACTACCCTTTGAGTGAAAAAGTGCTTCCAGGTTTCCCTCCTGAACGGGCTGGCTCTAATTTTAAGGTCATGTCTCTTTGTTCTGGATTCCTCCACCAGAGGGAATAGTATCCCTCTATCTACCCTATCAAATCCATTTAACATTTTAAACACCTCGATCAACTCACCCCTCATCACCCCACAATCTTCTAAACTCAAGGGAGGACAAGCCAAGCATGTGCAACCTGTCCTGAGTCAGGTGACGATGCTTCAGTGCCCCTGGGCGAGAGGGAACATCAGCCAGGGACCCCACTCCTGATCACTGTCCAGTTGCCCTTACTGGACTGGGGAGAGCAGGAGGAAGAATCAGGGAGCAAAGAGGAGGGAGAGAAGAGGAGGGAGAGAAGAGGAGGGAGCGAATAGGAGGGAGAGAAGATGAGGGAGAGAAGATGAGGGAGAGAATAAGAGAGAGAGAGAAGATGAGGGAGAGAATAGGAGAGAGAGAAGATGAGGGAGAGAATAGGAGAGAGAGAAGATGAGGGAGAGAATAGGAGAGAGAGAATAGGAGAGAGAGAAGATGAGGGGGAGAAGATGATGGAGAGAATAGGAGGGAGAGAACAGGAGGAGAGAAGAGGGAGAGAATAGGAGGGAGAGAACAGAGGAAAAGCAAGCCATTCAGCCCCTCGAGCCTATTCCACCATTCAATTAGTGGATGGTGGCGGATCTGTGTCTTAGCCCCATTTACCCGCCCTTGCTCCACATCCCTTGATGCCCTCGCATAACATTAATCTAACAATCTCAGTCTTGAACATTTCAATTGACCTCCAGCCTCCACAGTGAGAATTCTCCATTTCTCACTGCCATTTGTGTGAAAGCACATCCCCCGCTCCCCAGGACACCGCCTCACTCCGTCCACCCTTCATCCGACAATCGACACCCTTTTAAAACCCGGCAAATCTCTGCTTCCTGACTCCTCTTCTCCGCTGCTGCTTCCTGACCGGCACAGGGGGATCCAGGCCCTTCACACTGACAGCACTGAACTGGAGATTCTAGCCCAGTACAAAGCTGGGGGGATTGGAGAACACAGCTACTGACAAGAGGATGGGCAGAATTTAAATTCCGCCGTCCTCAAAGTTCCGCCACAATGAATGAATCATTCCCCAGGGCACTGACCAGGGAGAGAGAACTCACCAAATCAAGGCAACAATGGATCAAAGGTACACCGACAGCTCAACGCATGTTAAAAATCTACACTCAGATCACCAAACTAAGCTTCCATCCTGTGCGTATGACGGGACTAGACATTCACCTGCTTATTGGAAAGTAAAGTTCACTTGCCCGAATACATCCCAATCGCAGTCCCTACCTGCCTTAAGCAGATTGCAATGGAGTTTCCGCCGAGGAGTTAGGCTGGGCGTGTCGCCACCTTAACTCTGCTCAGATAAAAGGAGTGTCGTTCAGAAGTCGCCCGGCTAATGAATTAACAACCATCAGTTGCAACATGAAACGCCTGAGTCAGCAACCCTCCCTCTTAATGTTCCTCAGCCCCAAAGTCCCAACCAGAGCTGGATTGAGAATTCCCTGGGCGCTGTCCCCCTCACCTCACCCCAATCCATTAAAACACACAACCCTGTAGTAAAATGCATAAAGAAATAGGTCCATAGAATGATCACACACCGCGTTAATAACAAAGCAAATCGTGTCATAATATACTGCACTTCAGTTAAACTGATCCAGCGATTGTATGCAGTTTCTCTGCATTGGGCTGTGTTTTACCGGTGGCCCATTTTAGCCTCGGCCCCCTGGGCACTGGGGCCCATAAGCCTGTGAGTTAGTCCCCTGCCCAGTGCCCAGACCTAAAACACTGAGTAATTGAGCGAAATAACAACAGAAAACGCTGGAAAAACTCAGCAGGCCAGGCAGCATAGGTGGAGAGAGAAACAGAGTTAACGTTTCAGGTCGAAGACCTTTCGTCAGAATTCCTCAGTAATTGAGTGAAATGTTTATACTGAGAGGCCATTGAGCCCCTCCAGCCTGTTCCCCCATTCAGTGAGATCGCGGCTGATCTGTATCCTAACTCCATCCACCCGCCTTGGCTCCATATCCCTTTATTCCCTTGGCTGACAAAAATCTATCGATCTGAGATTTAAAATGATTAATTGAGCTAGCATCTACTGCTTTTTGTGGGAGAGAGTTTCACACTTCTTTCTAACTCCTCCTGAATGGTCTGGCTCTGAGTTTAAGGTTATGTCCCCTTGTCCTAGACTCCACCACCAGTGAAAAAGTTTCTCTCTGTCTACCCTCTCAATTCCTTTCCAGATCTGAAAAAGACCCGCAATCAAATCACCCTTTAACATTTTATACTCCAGGGCATATAAGCCTAGTTTATGTCATCTCTCCTTAACACCCTAGCGGGTGAAAGGTTATCGGGGGTAGGTGGGAATGTGGAGTAATCAGATCAGCCATGATCTTATTGAATGGCGGAGCAGGCTTGAGGGGCCGAGTGGCCGACTCCTGCTCCTAATTCGTATGTTCGTATGTTCAATCTAACCCTTGGACCCTTGGTAACATACTATGAATCTGCGCTGCACTCCTTCCAAGGTCAGTATATCCTTTCCAAGGTGCGGTGCCCAGAACTGCACACAGTGCTCCAGATGTGGTCTAACCAGGGCTGTATAGCTGTAGAAAAACTACCTCCCCTTTATATTCTAGCCCTCTAGTTATACAGGCTAACATTCCGTTGCCTTTTGATTTTTTTTGTACCTGATTACTACATTTTAGTGATCGGTGTACATGGACCCCTAAATCTCTTTGGACCTCCACTGTTTCTAGTTTTTCACCATTTAAGAAATTCTCGGATCTCTCCTTTTTTTGGTCCAAAATGAATGACCTCACGCTTGCCTGCGTTGAAATCACAGCTTCGCCCGTTCACTTAATCTATCGATGTCTCTTTGTCATTTTATGCTCCCGTCTACACTACTTACTCTGCCACCAATCTTTGTATCATCAGAAAACTTGTACATATGGCTCTTTATTGTGTTATCTAAGTCATTAATAAATACAGTGAATAGTTGAGGCCTCAGCACAGATCCTTGTGGGACACCACTAGTCACTTCCTTCCAATTCGAGTCCAAAAATGTGCGGGTTAGCTTGATTTGGCTATGATAAATTGACCCTTAGTGTTAGGGGTGGATTAAATATATGGGGATAGGATAGGAAGGGATATGTTAGGGGGAAATAAATACGTGGGGATAGGGTGGGATATGTGTCGGTGCAGGCTTGATGGGGATTCTGTGTGAGAAAGCAGGGACAGGGTACTGGATTTGGATGATCAGCCATGATCGTATTGAATGGTGGAGCAGGCTCGACGGGCCGAATGGCCTACTCCTGCTCCTAGTTTCTATGTTTCTATGTTTCTATACCAATTTCCCTTACTCTCTGTCTTCTCCTGCCTAACCAATCTCCTATCCAGGTAAATAATTTGCCTTCAATCCCATGAGCTTTAATTTTAGCTAACAGCCTTTTATGTGGAACCTTATCGAACGCCTTCTGGAAGTCCATATAAACAGCATCTGTAGACATTCCCCTGTCTACTACTTTAGTTACTTCCTCAAAAAATTCAATTAGTTTTTTTAGACATGACCTAACCTTTACAAATACATCTTGGCTCTCTCTAATCAGCTCAAAATGCCTTAAATGATAGAATGATACAGCACAGAAGGAGGCCATTTGGCCCATCGTGCCTGTGCTGGCTCTTTGAAAGAGCTGTCTAATTTAGTCCCACATCCCAGCTTTTTCCCCATAACCCTGCAAGTTAGTCCTCTTAAAATACATGTCCAATTGCCTTTTGAAAGTTCCTATGGAATCTGATTCCACCACTCTTTCAGGGAGTGCGTCCCAGATCATAGCAACAACCCTCCGTGTGAAATAATTTCTCCTCATTTCCCCTCTAGTTCTTTTGCCAATTATTTTAAATCTTTGACCTCTGGTTACCGGCCCACTTGCCGGAGGAACCAGTTTCTTCCTATTTACTCGATCAAAACCCCTCGTAATTTTGAACACCTCTATCAAATCTTCCCTTAACCTTCTCTGTTCTAAGGAGAGCAACCCCAGCTTCGCCAATCTCTCTTCATAACTGAAGTCCCTCATCCCTGGTATCATCCTGGTAAACCTCCTCTGTACCCTCTCCAAGGCCTTGACATCCTTCCTAGAGTGTGCCGCCCAGAATTGGACACAATACTCCAGCTGAGGCCTAACCAGTGAATTGTAAAGGTTTAGCAAAACTTCCTTGTTTTTGTATTCAATGCCCCAATTTACAAAGCCACGTTTCCCATACGCTTTCTTAACTAGCCTTATCAACTTGTCCTGCCACCTTCAAAGATTTGTGAATATGCCCCCCCAGGTCTCTCTGCTTTTGCACCGCCTCAAAATAGTACCAGTTAGATTATAAAAACAGAAAATGCTGGAAATACTCAGCAGGTCAGGCAGCATCTGTGGAGAGAGAAACAGAGTTAACGGGCTGGATTTTTCCAACCTCGGTGGGTCCGGGGCGGGCGACATCGGTGGCGTCTGGGGACCTCGCACCTGTCTCGATCCCGGCCTCCAACAAGATATTCCGATGATGGGCCTTGTTAAGCCGGCTCTGCAGGTTTCCCGGGCAATTAATAGGAAGTGGGCCTGATGACGTTACTGCAAAGCCACACCCAACCTCATCCTGCTGTGCCTCTCATCACATCCCCATCACTCTGCCTTCCCTACCCTACTCCTGCACATCCTTACTCACACCAACTTACCTTGCACCTCCACCCATCCCTCTCTACCTACATTATCACTTCCCCATCTCACTAGCCACTCCTCACACTCACCCTCATCCTAGTGCAAGCATACCAACTAACAACACACAAGGGTAGGCACTTGGGTGGTTTAGCCAATGTTCATGTGACGTTTCTGGTAATGTGCTGTCAAACATTGAAATCTTTACTCTGAACGCTTTGCCTTCTTGGACAGATTTGTGTGCGCCTTTGGAAGTGTGTTAGTGAGTTCCAGTGAATGGTGAGACATAACGGTACCCCCCCCCCCCCCCCCCCCCCCCCCCCCAATGGTGATGAGTGTGAAAGGAATGGCTTGGGCATTGTAGGGATGCTCTATGGTGTTGGTGTGGGGTGGTGCCAACCTGGTGCATCATGTAGCAGCCAGGGTGTACAGCATCAAGTGAAGCAAATCTGAACATGGTGAGGCCATCGCCGGCACCCGGGCAGCAATGTGCACGGGTGATGATGCCCTGTGTCCAGTGCAGCATCAGTTGATTGCGGAGAAGTTTGGTGTGGATGTTGGTGCTGCTGGTGTGCCCGGTGATGCTGCTGTTGGGGCTGATCGTGTTGGGATTCTGAGGACCAAAGTGAGATTTTTTCAAGGGCACCGATGCTGATGGAATAGATGGCAGGTGAGGTTGAGATGACAGAAGTAATCTGTCAATGTTGAGATAGGTTGTTCCAAGGAGGTGACAGTGGATAGAGAGATTACTCCAAGCACTTCAAAAGTTCATAAAGCTCAAAAGTGGGTTCCAAATACTGAAGGCTGAAGCTTCTGAGATTGGAAAGTGACCAGCTGTAAAATGGCAGGTTTTAAACCACTTTTGCAGCAGTCACCTATTGAAAGAAATGGAGAGTTGTTCAGAACCCGACATACTTACCCGGCCCGATCCCCGAGCAACGGGAACCTCGTGGAAAACTTGGGAAAATGCTTTGTACCTGGTAAAATGGTGATTAAATTGCTTTAAACACCCTCTTAACAAGCACAATTGTAAGACCCGCTGCTTAGTGCCGGGTCTGCAAAGCGCAGGCAGAGCCGGCACCTGGGAAACTCACAAGGAGGCGGGTTTAGAGCGGGATTTTTGATTTTGACAGCGGACCCGCCTCCGAACCCGCCCTCTGAGCGCCGGCAAAATTCAGCCCAACGTTTCAGGTCGATGACCTTTCATCGGAACTGTTCGGATGAAAGGCCTCGAGCTTTTTTTTTATTATTCATTCCTGGGATGTGGGCATCGCTGGCAAGGCCAGCATTTATTGCCCATCTCTAATTGCCCTCGAGAAGGTGGTGGTGAGCCACCTTCTTGAACCGCTGCAGTCCGTGTGGTGAAGGTACTCCCACGGTGCTGTTAGGGAGGGAGTTCCAGGATTTTGACCCAGCGACGATGAACGAACGGCCGATATATTTCCAAGTCAGGATGGTGTGTGACTTGGAGGGGAACTTGGAGGTGATGGTGTTCCAATGCGCCTGCTGTCCTTCTAGGTGGTAGAGGTTGTGGGTTTGGGAGGTGCTGTTGAAGAAGCCTTTGCGAGTTGCTGCAGTACATCTTGTAGATGGTACACACTGTGTACAATCAAGCGGGCTGCTTTGTCCTGGATGATGTCGAGCTTCTTGAGTGTTGTTGGAGCTGCACTCATCCAGGCAAGTGGAGAGTATTCCATCACACTCCTGACTTGTGCCTCGTAGATGGTGGAAAGGCTTTGGGGAGTCAGGAAGTGAATCACTCACCGCAGAATACCCATCCTTTGACCTGCTATTGTTGCCACAGTATTTATGTGGCTGGTACTGAAGGGATATTTACTAGTCCTAGCCCCTTTAGGGCTACCCTGGATCAGGCGTATTTCTCAGACGTTCACTTTCAACTAAAGTTTGAGGTAGCCGAATCCTAAAGACGCTTATCCGGGCTATCTCTCCCTAAAGGAAAGGAACAACCCGAGAATGTTACCGTCCTCCAGTTAGTACTTTTAATAAGTTTAGCTAGACTGTTACATTCCGGATATTATGAGGGTCTGGAAAACTCCCTCAAAATTCTGCAACTCCTCACCAAAGAGTGTACAGAGATTGAGTTCGCGAGTTTATGATACAGAAGTCTTATGTGAGACAATTCTAAAAATATATAGATTTATTAAAGAACCGACATGTAATTTACAGTTGGTGAGTCAATCGTAACATTAACAGTTCCAAAAAGAGAAAAAATGCTATCTTATTATTAACAGAGAATCTTACTTTCAAATCTTAACTTCGCTACAGTATTACAGTTCTTAAAGTTCCCTTATAGAGGATATCCATCAATATCAAATACCTTTGATCCCCGAGGTACAAAGAGTGGTAGACTACAGAGCCACCTCTGAAGCCGAGAATCGCTTTGCCCGATTAAAGCGAGTCTGTTATCCCATTTGAGAGTTCAATATTTATACCCTTTTCCAGAGGTATTTCCTTTAAGGTTTTCTGCTGATGCAAGCTAATTATCTCTAGCCATTTTTCTGCCAACCTCTGCAACTGTTACTGCCACATCAGCCAGAATCATGTCTCATCTCTAGGTGTTCTAAGTTTACCATATAAAAACGGTGTGACGGCAGGTGTTCCTTACTTTATGTCATCTTTACGAGGGCAGATGTTCCTTATCTTATGTGCTTCTTTACGAAGTGTAAATTAGAACACCTTATCCAGGGTGAACCACTGTTTTATTCCCAAAGGTCAGCCTGTCGGAGCCCGTCACCTTCTGTTTCAATAAGGTTATTTATTCAGGGTCAACAACTGTCTTATCTCAACAGCCAGAATGCTTTCATAGCTATTTCATAGTTAGGTTTCTAAATTTCCAAACCCAGTTTGTCATGTTTTAATAAGGCCAGAATTCTTTTGTAAGATAGTGTATTTTTCTGAATAGGTTACATGGCTTATTCCTTCACAGTCCAATTAAGTTTCTAGTCAATGGTGACCCCCAGGATGTTGATGGTGGGGGATTCAATGATGGTAATGCCATTGAATGTCAAAGTGGGGTGGTTAGACCTTCTCTTGTTGGAGATAGTTATTGCCTGGCACTTGTGCGGCGCGAATGTTCCTTGTCACTTATCAGCCCAAGCCTAACTGTGGTCCAGGTCTTGCTGCATGTGGGCATGGATTGCTTCATTATCTGAGGCGTTGCGAATGGCACTGAACACTGTGCAATCATTGACCTGAAACATTAACTCTGTTTCTTTCTCTACAGATGCTGTCTGACCTGCTGAGTATTTCCAGCATTTTCGGTTTTTATTTCAGATTTCCAGCATCCGCAGTATTTTGCTTTTGTACCATTTAGATTATACTGCTTCTCCATGCTGTTTCTCCCAAAGTGTCACTTCACACTTAAATTGCATCTGCTGTGTGTCTGCCCATTTCGCCAGTCTGTCTATGACCTCCTGAAGTCTGCTACTATCCTCCTCACTATTTACTACATTGCTAAGTTTTGTATCATTCACAAACTTCAAAATTGTACTCCCTATACCCGAGTCCAGGTCATTTATAATACCGACCCCTGGGTGACCCCACTGTATACTTCTCTCCAGTCAGAAAAAAACGTCCACCACTACTGAGAAACATAGAAACATAGAAGATAGGAGCAGGAGTAGGCCATTCGGCCCCTCGAGCCTGCTCCGCCATTCGATGAGATCATGGCTGATCATCCAAACTCAGTACCCTGTCCCTGCCTTCTCCCCATATCCCTTGATAACTTTAGCCTTAAGAAATATATCTAACTCCTTCTTGAATATATTTACTGACTTGGCCTCAACTGCCTTCTGTGGTAGAGAATTCCACAGGTTCACCACTCTCTGGGTGAAGAAATTCCTCCTCATCTCTGTCCGAAATGGCTTACCCCTTATCCTTAGACTGTGACCTCTTGATCTGGACTCACCCGCCATCGGGAACTTCCTTCCTGCATCTAGTCTGTCTAGCCCTGTTAGAATTTTATAAGTTTCAATGAGATCTCCTCTCATTCTTCTAAACTCCAGCGAGTATAAGCCCAATCGACCCAATCTCTCCTCGTACGTCATTCCTGCCATCCCAGGTATCAGCCTTGTGAATCTTCGCTGCACTCCCTCCATGGCAAGAACATCCTTCCTCAGATAAGGCGACCAAAACTGCACACAATACTCAAGGTGTGGTCTCACCAAGGCCCTGTACAACTGCAGCAAGACATCCTTGCTCCTGTACTCGAATCCTCTCGCTATGAAGGCCAACATACCATTTGCCTTCTTAACCGCCTGCTGCACCTGCATGCTTACCTTCAGCGACTGGTGCACGAATGGGGCTATATACAGAATGGTCGAATATAGCGAATGGGGCTATATACAGAATGGTCGAATATAGCGAATGGGGCTATATACAGAATGGTCGAATATAGTGAATGGGGCTATATACAGAAAGGTCGAATATAGCGAATGGGGCTATATACAGAAAGGTCGAATATAGTGAATGGGGCTATATACAGAATGGTCGAATATAGCGAATGGGGCTATATACAGAATGGTCGAATATAGCGAATGGGGCTATATACAGAATGGTCGAATATAGCGAATGGGGCTATATACAGAATGGTCGAATATAGTGAATGGGGCTATATACAGAAAGGTCGAATATAGCGAATGGGGCTATATACAGAAAGGTCGAATATAGTGAATGGGGCTATATACAGAAAGGTTGAATATAGCGAATGGGGCTATATACAGAATGGTCGAATATAGCGAATGGGGCTATATACAGAATGCTCGAATATAGCGAATGGGGCTATATACAGAAAGGTCGAATATAGCGAATGGGGCTATATACAGAAAGGTTGAATATAGCGAATGGGGCTATATACAGAAAGGTCGAATATAGCGAATGGGGCTATATACAGAATGGTCGAATATAGCGAATGGGGCTATATACAGAAAGGTCGAATATAGCGAATGGGGCTATATACAGAATGGTCGAATATAGCGAATGGGGCTATATACAGAATGGTTGAATATAGCGAATGGGGCTATATACAGAAAGGTCGAATATAGCGAATGGGGCTATATACAGAAAGGTCGAATATAGCGAATGGGGCTATATACAGAATGGTCGAATATAACGAATGGGGCTATATACAGAAAGGTTGAATATAGCGAATGGGGCTATATACAGAAAGGTCGAATATAGCGAATGGGGCTATATACAGAAAGGTTGAATATAGCGAATGGGGCTATATACAGAAAGGTTGAATATAGCGAATGGGGCTATATACAGAAAGGTTGAATATAGCGAATGGGGCTATATACAGAAAGGTCGAATATAGCGAATGGGGCTATATACAGAAAGGTTGAATATAGCGAATGGGGCTATATACAGAATGGTCGAATATAGCGAATGGGGCTATATACAGAATGGTCGAATATAGCGAATGGGGCTATATACAGAATGGTCGAATATAGCGAATGGGGCTATATACAGAAAGGTTGAATATAGCGAATGGGGCTATATACAGAAATATTGAATATAGCGAATGGGGCTATATACAGAAAGGTCGAATATAGCGAATGGGGCTATATACAGAAAGGTTGAATATAGCGAATGGGGCTATATACAGAAAGGTCGAATATAGCGAATGGGGCTATATACAGAAAGGTCGAATATAGCGATTAGGGCTATATACAGAAAGGTCGAATATAGCGAATGGGGCTATATACAGAATGGTCGAATATAGCGAATGGGGCTATATACAGAATGGTCGAATATAGCGAATGGGGCTATATACAGAATGGTCGAATATAGCGAATGGGGCTATATACAGAAAGGTCGAATATAGCGAATGGGGCTATATACAGAATGGTCGAATATAGCGAATGGGGCTATATACAGAAAGGTCGAATATAGCGAATGGGGCTATATACAGAATGGTCGAATATAGCGAATGGGGCTATATACAGAATGGTCGAATATAGCGAATGGGGCTATATACAGAATGGTCGAATATAGCGAATGGGGCTATATACAGAAAGGTCGAATATAGCGAATGGGGCTATATACAGAATGGTCGAATATAGCGAATGGGGCTATATACAGAAAGGTCGAATATAGCGAATGGGGCTATATACAGAATGGTCGAATATAGCGAATGGGGCTATATACAGAATGGTCGAATATAGCGAATGGGGCTATATATAGAATGGTCGAATATAGCGAATGGGGCTATATACAGAATGGTCAAATATAGCGAATGGGGCTATATACAGAATGGTCGAATATAGCGAATGGGGCTATATACAGAAAGGTCGAATATAGCGAATGGGGCTATATACAGAATGGTCGAATATAGCGAATGGGGCTATATACAGAAAGGTCGAATATAGCGAATGGGGCTATATACAGAAAGGTCGAATATAGCGAATGGGGCTATATACAGAATGGTCGAATATAGCGAATGGGGCTATATACAGAATGGTCGAATATAGCGAATGGGGCTATATACAGAAAGGTCGAATATAGCGAATGGGGCTATATACAGAAAGGTCAGAGGAGAAGTGAAAAAGAAAATGAGAGGGGCAAAGAGAGAGTATGAGAATAGAATGGCAGCCAACATAAAAGGTAATCCAAAAGTCTTCTATAGGCATATAAATAGTAAAAGGGTAGTAAGAGGAAGAGTTTAGGGCGATTAGGGACCAAAAAGGAGAGCTATGCATGGAGGCAGAGGGCATGGCTGAGGTGCTAAATGAATACTTTGCATCTGTATTCACCAAGGAAAAGGATGCTGCCATAGACATAGGGGTAAAAATTCAGTTGGTTGCGCCTCCCGTTAGCGCCTTAAGAGGGCGCTAATGGGGCGCAAAGCCGCTAGCGCCCGGGCGCAGCGATGTTTGCGCCGCTCGGGAACTTAACTAGACATTGTGCGGCGGCGCTAAACTTTACCGCCGCGACCACCTGCGCGCGCAGATTGTGACGTCATTCCATGGTGCAACGCCCTTGTGGCGCCCCGGAGCGGAAATTGAGTGGCGCCCCCTGCCTTACCGCCTGGCGCATCCAACGACCGGAAGACTGGAACGCTATCAATCGCTGTGGGGCTGGGGGGGGCGCTATTTAAAGGGGGCCTCTTCCTGTCTTTTTCTGTGGTTGACATTTATGCACCACTAGTTCTGAGAGAGAGAGAGAGATTCGGAGAGAGAGAAAGAGAGACTTCTGCATTGAGTCAACGCTTTGTGAGGTAGTTTTGCCTACTGATCCTAACTTCGCTGCTACTTTGGTTGCTGTCCTTCATTACTTTGCTTGCAAAGAGACTATGGGGGCTGCACTGATTGGGGGCATCGTCCTGCTCCAGCTGAATCGGAGGACACAGAGACGCAGAGAGAGAGTGGCAATGATGGCCAGACGGAGGAGGGCCAACAGGCGTATGTACAGGAGAGCTTACCCTCCCAGGGTATATCGTGAACAGCTCTCCTACATTCATATGTCTGAGGAGCTGTGTTTGCGAAGGCTGCGATTCAGCAAGGAGGTGGTCACTGAGCTCTGCCACCTGCTGCAGCCAGATCTGCAGCCTCAACTGAGGTCCAGGACGTCTCTGTCGGTGGCAGTGAAGGTCACAGTGGCTCTCAACTTCTATGCTACTGGCTCATTTCAAGCTGCTGCTGGGGACCTCGCCAATATCTCCCAGTTCGCGGTGCATTGCTGCATCCGGCAGGTCACAAATGCCCTCTTTAAAAGGAGACGAGAGTTCATCTCTTTCCCCATGACCCCAGACAAGCAGCGTGACCGCGCTCTGGGCTTTGCGAGGATAGCGGGCTTCCCCATGGTGCAGGGCGCCATTGACTGCACGCATGTGGCTTTGCGTGCTCCACATGAGAATGCCGAGGAATTCCGGAACAGAAAGGGGTTCCATTCCTTGAATGTTCAGTTGGTCTGTGACCACAGACAGCTGATACTCGCTGTCAATGCCCACTATCCTGGCAGCTGCCACGATGCTTTTATCCTGCGCCAGACTACTGTGGCAGAACTTTTCGAGGCACCGCATCAGCCAGTTGGTTGGCTTCTCGGGGACAAGGGGTATCCATTGAGCACCTGGCTGATGACACCGCTCCGTACGCCCAACACCCCTGCTGAGCTGCGGTACAACGAGAGCCATCAAGCTACCAGGAACATCATTGAGCGCACAATCGGCGTGCTGAAGCAACGGTTCCGCTGTCTCGACCATTCTGGAGGAGCCCTGCAGTACTCGCCTGAGCGAGTATCCAACTTCGTAGTTGTGTGCTGCATGTTGCATAACATGGCAATCGTCAGGACCCAGCCAATGCCACCAGGCCTTGAAGCACCACCAGAGGAGGAGGAGGAAGAGGAGGAAGAGGACGAGGAGGATGATCATCAGCAGCACCAAGGCGGGAGGGCGGCCCACAATGGTGAAACTGCAAGGGCCGTCTGTCAACGGCTGATAGCAAGCCGCTTCTAGGGCCCCTGCTGTGGAAATAGCTTCTGCCATTGCTAACAACATCAATGAACCCAGCACGCAACCCCTAAGCCGGCCAAGGCACCAATAATTCCAAACACCAAACATGTATATTTTGAATACAAAAACTTATTTATTTTACAAACTCTGTGTGTGTTATTTCCTCATGACAAACTCATAGAAATAAACACAAAAAAACAGTCAATAACATAACTGGTTCTCACAACCTGGAGATAATGTCCAAAACACTAAACAAAAGTTGGACCACGAACCTCGGCCTTTAATAAAAAAATGACCAGCATTTTGTCACACCTCCTACTTTTTGCCCTTCGAGGGTGATCTCCTTCCCTTGCGCACTTCCCCCGTTCTAACCCTACTGCTCCTCCGTAATGGGACCTCAGTGGCTGCAGCAAGGCTGGTGGAAGGCTGCTGATCGTCAGACCCTGACACTGCAGATGCCCCTGAAGGATGGCCTCGACCAGTTCTGGGCCTGGAGGGCCCGGCTGCAGACTGCACCAACTCTGCATGGGCGGCAGCAGTCTGTCCTACAGGCGGTGGCAAGTGCAGTGGAGAAGTGACAGTGTTGGCAGCAGGAATGCTGTCATCATGAGAGAGGACAGCAACTCCCTGCTCGCCCGACACACTGGCACTCCCACGGGGCAGCACTTCAGCATCCGGAGCAATCTGCTGGAGCACAGATTGCTGGCCTGCTGCGGCGCGGTGAGAGCCCCGGGGACATGTGAACGAACCATCGAGGTTGGCAGCAGTCAGTGCTCGCGTGGCCTCAATCTGAGTCTGCATGAGAGCAGTCAGAGATGGGATCACGGCAGCCAGTGACTGAATTGCAGCACTAAGCGTTAGTGTGGCATCCGCCTGTGCTACAGCGAAGTGCTCCACACTCCTTGCCAGTGACTCAATGCATTCGGGCACCCTTCCCACTGCACCCATGAGCTCAGTGTGCATGCCCACCGCCTGGGTGTTCATTTCTGCGATCAGCCACTCCTCCTCTGCGTCCATTGCAGTAGGAGTCGCTGGCATACTCTCCCTCTGGGGAGAAGGACCCCGTTCTTCCCTACCCCCATGGCGTTGCTGCAGCCCGCTGGGTCCTGGAGCTTCACCCTCATCAGACCCTTCCCCCCTGCTCCCCTCCAGGGAAGGCGTGTTCCCAGTGTGGGCATGGGCTTCCTCGGGAGAGGGTGGCACTGATGCTCCGGCTTCCTCTTCCTCCTCGGCTGCAGCTTCACTCCCAGTGGCAGCTTCAGGGCCCGTCTCCTCAGCTGGTGAATCACCATCTGAAAGCAGGGAGGTACAAGAGTGGCTTTAGCGTGAGGACAGGGTGGCAGCAAGGGAGGAATAAGTGCAGCGAGTTAGCAAGTTGGATTGAAAGTGTCAAAGGCTGGTGTTGTGAGGGACAAGTGGAAGGACAGAGGACAAAAAGGTGATGACCTTACCATTGCTGTCCAGAACGGGGTCGGCGTCTCCAGTGGCGACGGGACCGATCACCCGGCTTGCCACAATCCTGTGGACGCGCTCCTCAAGATCGCCTAGGGGTTGCAGCTGAGGCCGCCCTCCACCTGTCCGTTGCTGCTGTCTCCGATTATGCGCCAGCTTGGCCTGCAAGAAAAAGGACAGCATCTGAGTAAATATACAGCCATGGTCTTGCCTGATGTGCCTCCCATAGCTGAATAGCCCTTACTGTATGCAGCCATGGTCTTGCCTGATGTGCCTCCCATAGGTGAATAGCCCTTACTGTATGCAAAGTGTGGAATGTGTGTGTGTGTTTCATGAAAGGGCCATAGGTGTTGGATGAGTGTTGTGCATTGGGGTTTTAAGACCCTCTGGCCATAGAGTGAGGTTGAGATGGAGGGATGGAGAGGTATTGAGAAAAAGCCACTCACCCTGACGACCCGAGTGAGGTCATTGAACTTTTTGCGGCATTGAACATGGGTCCTGGGCACCATGCTCCTGGAGGAGACGCTCTGAGCCACCTCCCTCCACACTCTTCTGTACTCGCGTGGCAAAGGCCTCCTGCCACTCTCAGGGAAGAGTATACATCTTCTGCGCTCCACCGCGCCAACCAGAGCATCCAAGGCCCGCTCGGTGAAGTGATGAGCTCGTTCTCTCACCCTCTCCATCCTTGGCAGCAAAATGGATTCACAGGTCTCGCCAGGCCGAGATTCAAGGCTGCAATGAGCAGGGTGTGGCTGGGGAGCAAGTTGGCCCCCCCCCGCCTTAAGAACTGGCCGGCGCCAGTGTGTCTGTGTTCCCTCGCTAACTGGCAGCACCTGCGCTGCGCTCGCGCGCTGAGTTAGCGCCTCACTGCTCGGCCTTTGCGCCTTAAGACAGGTGTGCAGCGCCTGATTTAGCACTCCATTCACCTCCCGGGGCGGTAAAAGTGAAGTTTCCAGTCAGTGGCGATAATTAGCGCCAGGCGCTAATATTTGCGTCCAGACGATATTTGCGCCCCAAACGGGGCGCGACCTAATTTTTCCCCCATAGAGTCATAGGGGGGAAAATTCAGTATCGCCCCGTTTGGGGCGCGATTATCGGCCGGGCGCAAAGTTTAGCGCCTGGCGCTAATTATCGCCTCCAACTGCAAACTTGGCTTTTATTGTCCCTGGAGGTGATTGGAGCGCTAAATCAGGCGCTACACACCTGTCTTAAGGTGCAAAGGCCGAGGAGCGAGGCGTTAACTCAGAGCGCGGGCGCAGCGCAGGTGATGTCAGTTAGCGATGGAACACAGACACACTGGCGCCGGACAGTTCTTAAAGGGGACGGTCGATCTTGCTCTCCAGCCACACCCTGGAGAGACCTGTGCCTAAATCTTCCAGCCAAGGGCTATGGAGAGGGTGAGAGAACGAGCTCAGCGCTTCAGCGAGCGGGCCTTGGAGGCTCTGGTTGGCGCGGTGGAGCGCAGAAGATCAATACTGTACCCAGAGAGTGGCAGGAGGCCTTTGCCACGCGAGTACAGAAGAGTGTGGAGGGAGGTGGCTCAGAACGTCTCCTCCAGGAGCATGGTGCCCAGGACCCATATACAATGTCGAAAATAGTTCAACAACCTCACTCAGGTCGTCAGGGTGAGTGGCATTTTTTCAATACCTCTTCATCCCTCCATCTTAACCTCACTCAATGGCCAGAGGGTCTTAAAACCCCAATGCCCAACAATCATCCAACACCTATGGCCCTCTCATGAAACACACACGCACATTCCACATTTTGCATACAGTAAGGGCTATTCACCTATGGGAGGCACATCAGGCAAGACCATGGCTGCATACAGTAAGGGCTATTCAATTATGGGAGGCACATCAGGCAAGACCATGGCTGTATATTTACTCAGACGCCGTCCTTTTTCTTGCAGGCCAAGCTGGCGCATAATCGGAGACAGCAGCAACGGACGGGTGGAGGGCGGCCTCAGCTCCAACCCCTCAGCGATCTTGAGGAGCGCGTCCACAGGATTGTGGCAAGCCAGGTGATCGGTCCTGTCACCCCTGGAGAGGCCGACCCCGTTCTGGACAGCAATGGTAAGGTCATCACCTTTTTGTCCTCTCTCCTTCCACTTGTCCCTCACAACACCAGCCTTTGACACTTTCAATCCAACTTACTAAATCGCTGCACTCATTCCTCCCTTACTGCCCCCCTGTCCTGACACTAAAGCCACTCTTGTACCTCCCTGCTTTCAGATGGTGATTCACCAGCTGAGGAGACGGGCCCTCAAGCTGCCAGTGGGAGTGAAGCTGCAGGCGAGGAGGAAGATGAAGCCGGAGCATCAGCGCCACCCTCTCCCGAGGAAGCCCATGCCCACACTGGGAACACGCCTTCCCTGGAGGGGAGCAGGGGGGAAGGGTCTGATGAGGGTGAAGCTCCAGGACCCAGCAGGCTGCAGCAACGGGATGGGGGTAGGGAAGCTCGGGGGCCTTCTCCCCGGAGGGAGAGTAGGCCAGCGAGTCCTGCTGCACTGGACGCAGAGGAGGAGCGGCTGATCGCTGAAATGAACACCCAGGTGGTGGACATACACACTGAGCTCATGGGCGCAGTGGGAAGGGTGCTCAAATGCATTGAATCACTGGCAAGGAGTGTGGAGCACTTCGCTGTAGCACAGGCGGATGCCACGCTAAAGCTTAGTGCTGAAATTCAGTCACTGGCTGCCATGAACCCATCTCAGACTGGTCTCATGCAGACTCAGATTGAGGCCACGCAAGCACTGACTGCTGCCATCCTCGCTGGTTCGGACACATTTCCCCGGGACTCTCACCGCGCCGCAGCAGGCCAGCAATCTGTGCTCCATCAGATTACTCCGGATGCTGATGTGCTGTCCCTTGGGAGTGCCAGTGTGTCAGTCGAGCAGAGAGTTGCTGTCCTCTCTCAAGACGACAGCATTCCTGCTGCCACCACTGTCACTTCCCCATTGCACTTGCCACCGCCTGTAGGACAGACTGCTGCCGCCCATGCAGAGTTGGTGCAGTCTGCAGCCGGGCCCTCCAGGCCCAGAGCTGGTCGAGGCCGTCCTTCAAGGGCATCTGTAGTCTCAGGTTCTGACATTCAGCAGCCTTCGCAGCCACTGGGGTCCCATTACGGAGGAGCAGTAGGGTGGGAAGGGGGGAAGTGCGCAAGGGAAGGAGATCACCCTCGAAGGGCAAAAAGTAGGAGGTGTGACAAAATGTTTGTCAATTTTTTATTAAAGGCCGAGGTTCGTGTTCAAACTTTTGTTTAGTGTTTTGGACATTATCTCCAGGTTGTGAGAACCAGTAATGTTAATGACTGTTTTTTTGTGTTTCTTTCTATTAGTTTGTCATGAAGAAATGACACACACAGAGTTTGTAAAATAAATAAGTTTTTTTATTCAAAATGTACATGTTTGGTCTTTGGAATCATTGCTGCCTTGGCCGGCTTAGGGGTTGCGGGTTGGTTTCATTCATGTTGTTCTCCATGCCAGAAGCCATTTCCTCAGCAGGGGCCTAGAAGCAGCTTGTTATCAGCCGTTGACGGACGGCCCTTACAGTTTCAACATTGTGGGCCTCCCTCCCGCCTTGGTGCTGCTGCTGATCATCCTCCTCCTCCTCCTCCTCCTCCTCCGGTGGTGCTCCAAGGCCTGGTGACATTGGCTGGGTCCTGAGGATTGCCAGGTTATGCAGCATGCAGCACACAACTATGAAGAGGGAGACTCGCTCAGGCGATAACTGCAGGGCTCCTCCTGAGTGGTCCAGACAGCGGAACCGTTGCTTCAGCACGCCGATTGTGTGCTCAACGATGTTCCTGGTGGTGAGATGGCTCTCGTTGTACCGCAGCTCAGCAGGGGTGTTGTGGTTATGGAGCGGTGTCATCAGCCAGGTGCAGAGTGGATAACCCTTGTCCCCGAGGAGCCAACCACTTGGCTGATGCGGTGCCTGGAAAAGTTCTGCCACAGTAGTCTGGCGCAGGATGAAAGCATCGTGGCTGCTGCCAGGATAGCGGGCATTGACAGCGAGTATCAGCTGTCTGTGGTCACAGACCAACTGGACGTTTAAGGAGTGGAATCCCTTGCGGTTGCGGAAATCCTCTGCATTCTCATGCGGTGCACGCAATGCCACATGTGTGCAGTCAATGGCGCCCTGCACCATGGGGAAGCCCGCTATCCTCGCAAAGCCCAATGCGCGTTCATGCTGTTTGGCCCGGGTCATCGGGAAAGAGATGTACTGGCGTCTCCTTTTACAGAGGGCATTTGTGACCTGACGGATGCAGCGATGGACTGTG
Organism: Squalus acanthias; assembly: GCA_030390025.1. NCBI lineage: Eukaryota > Metazoa > Chordata > Chondrichthyes > Squaliformes > Squalidae > Squalus > Squalus acanthias. Next base: position 45,211,720 of record CM059447.1, on the reverse strand, counting down.
AACTGGGAGATATTGGCGATGTCCCCAGTAGCTGCTTGAAAGGAGCCGGTGGCATAAAAGTTCAGAGCCACTGTGACCTTCACTGCCACTGACAGAGACATCCTGGTCCTCAGTTGAGGCTGCAGATCTGGCTGCAGCAGGTGGCAGAGCTCAGTGACCACCTCCTTGCTGAAGCGCAGCCTTCGCAAACACGTCTCCTCAGACAAATTAATGTAGGAGAATTGTTGGCGAAATACCCTGGGAGGGTAAGGTCTCCTGTACAGAGGCTTGTTGGCCCTCCTCCGTCTGGCCATGATTGCCACTCTCTCTCTGCGTTCCTGTGGCCTCCGATTCTGCAGGCACAGGACGACGCCCCCAATCAGTGCAGCCCCCACAGTCTCTTGGTAATCAAAGTAATGAAGGTCAAAAACAAAAGTACCTGCAAAGTGATGCTCAGTAGCCAAAACTACTTCACACAGCGTTGACTCTATGCAGAAGTCTCTCCTTCTCTCTCTCAGAATCTCTCTCTCTGTCAGAACGAATGGTGCAAAAATGTCTACCACAGAAAAAGCCAGGAAGAGGCCGCCTTTAAATGGCGCCCCCCCCAGCCCCACAGCGACTGGGAAACGTTCCAGTCTCCCTGTCGTTGCTTGTGCCAGGCAGAAAGGAGGGGGGCGCCACTCAATATCCGGTCCGGGGCGCCACAAGGGCGTTGCATGCTCGAATGACGTCAAGATCTGCATGCGCAGGAGATCGGGGCGGTATTGTTTAGCGCTGCCGCAAAATGTCTGGTCAATTTTGCGAGCGGCGCAAACATCGCCGCGCCCGGGCGCTAGTTGCTTTGCGCCCCATTAGTGTCCTCTTAAGGCACTAAAGGGAGGCGCAAACCAACTGAATTTTTCCCCCATAGAGTCATAACGGCACAGAAGGAGGCCATTCGGCCCATCTGTAGAGCAATCCAGTCAGTCCCAATCCCCCGCTCTATCCCCGTAGCTCTGCAAGTTTATTTCCCTCAAGTGCCTATCCAATCTCCCCTTGAAAACATTGAGTGTCTCCGATTCCACCACCTCCATCAGCAGCGAGTAAGGGAGAAGGTAGTGGGGATACTTGATAGGATAAAAATTGATAAAGAGGAGGTATTAGAAAGGCTGGCTGTACTTAAAGTAGATAAATCACCAGGAGCGGATGGGATGCATCCTAGGATGCTGAGGGAATTGAGGGCAGAAATCGCGGAGGTACTGGCCATAATATTCCAATCCTCCATAGATACGGGGGTGGTGCCAGAGGACTGGTGAATTGCAAATGTTACACCATTGTTCAAAAAAGGGTGTCAAGATAAACCCAGCAACTACAGGCCAGTCAGTTTGACCTTGGTAGTGGGGAAGCTTTTAGAAACAGTAATCAGGGACAAAGCTAACAGTCACTTGGACAATTGTGGATTAATTAAGGAAAGCCAGCACGGATTTGTTAAAGGCAAATCGTGTTTAACCAACTTGATTGAGTTCTTTGATGAGGTAACAGAGAGGGTTGATGAGGGTAATGCAGTTGGCGTGGTGTACATGAATTTCCAAAAGGCGTTCGACAAAGTGCAACATAATAGGCTTGCCAGCAAAGTTGAAGCCCATGGAATAAAAGGGACAGTGGCAGCATGGATATGAAATTGGCTAAGTGACAGGAAACAGAGAGTAGTGGTGAACGGTTGTTTTTCGGACTGGAGGAAAGTATACAGTGGTGTTCCCCAGGGGTCGGTACCAGGACCACTGCTTTTCTTGACATATATTAATGACTTGGACGTGGGTGTACAGGACACAATTTCAAAATTTGCAGATGACACAAAACTTGGAAGTATAGTGAACAGTGAGGAGGAGAGTGATAGACTTCAGGAAGATGAAATTTAACGCAGAAAAGTATGAAGTGATACATTTTGGTAGAAAGAATGAGGAGAGGACATGTAAACTAAATGGTACAATCCTGAAGAGGGTGCACGAACAGAGAGACCTGGGTGAATGTGTGCACAAATCATTGAAGGTGGCAGGGCAGGTTGAGAAAGTAGTTAAATAGGCTTACGGGATCCTGGGCTTCATGAATAGAGGTATAGAGTACAAAAGTGTGGAAATTATGATGAACCTGTATAAAACACTGGTTTGGCCCCAACTGGAGTACTGTGTCCAATTCTGGGCACCACACTTTAGGAAGGATGTGAAGGCCTTAGAGAGGGTGCAGCAAAGATTTACGAGAATGATTCCAGGGATGAGGGACTTCAGTTACGTTGATAGACTGGAGAAACTGGGGTTGTTCTCCTTGGAGCAGAGAAGATTGAGAGGAGATTTGATAGAGGTGTTCAAAATCATGAGGGGGTCTGGACAGAATAGATAGAGAGAAACTGTTCCCATTGGTGGAAGGGTCGAGAACCAGAGGACACAGATTTAAGGTGATTGGCAAAAGAACCAAAGGCGACATGAGGAAAAACATTTTTACGCAGCGAGTGGTTATGATCTGGAATGCACTGATGAAAGCATGGTGGGGGCAGATTCAATCATGGCTTTCAAAAGGGAGTAGGATAAGTATCTGAAGGTAAGAAATTTGCCGGGCTATGGGGAAAGGGTGGGGGGAGTGGGACGAGCTGAAGTGCTCTTGCAGAGAGCTGGCACGGGCTCAACGGGCCAAATGGCCTTCTTCCATGCTGTAACCCTTCTATTCTATTCTACTCTCTGCCTCCTCTCCCTTAGCCAATTACATACCCAAGTTACCACCGTCCCTTTAATCCCATGTGCTTCTATTTTCCGAATAAGTCTGTCATGTGGTACTTTATCAAATGCCTTTTGAAAGTCCATATAAACAACATCTACTGCACTACCTTCATCAGCCCTCTCTGTTACTTCGTCAAAGAACTCAATCAGGTTAGTCAGACACGATTTGCCTTTAACAAATTTTTTTTTATTCGTTCATGGGATGTGGGCATCGCTGGCAAGGCCAGCATTTATTGCCCATCCCTAGTTGCCCTTGAGAAGGTGGTGGTGAGCCGCCTTCTTGAACCGCTGCAGTCCGTGTGGTGAAGGTGCTCCCACAGTGCTGTTAGGGAGGGAGTTCCAGGATTTTGATCCAGCGACGATGAAGGATCAGCGATATACTTCCAAATCAGGATGGTGTGTGACTTGGAGGGGAACTTGGAGGTGCTGGTGTTCCCATGCGCCTGCTGCCCTTGTCCTTCTAGGTGGAAGAGGTCGCGGATTTGGGAGGTGCTGCCGAAGAAGCCTTGGCGAGTTGCTGCAGTGCATCTTGTAGATGGTGCACACTGTAGCCACGGTACGCCGGTGGTGGAGGGAGTGAATGTTTAAGATGGTGGATGGGGTCCCAATCAAGCTGGCTGCTTTGTCCTGGATGGTGTCAAGCTTCTTGAGTGTTGTTGGAGCTGCACTCATCCAGGCAAGTGGAGAGTATTCCATCACACTCCTTACTTGTGCCTTGTAGATGGTGGCTGTCCCTTATTAACCCATGCTTCTCCAAGTGAGAATTAATTTTGTCCTCGACTTTGTCCCACCACTTACGTTAGGCTGATTGGCCTGTCGTTACCAGGTTTATCCCTCTCCCCTTTTTTGAACAGGGGTTTAACATTAGCAATCCTCCAGTCCTCTGGCACCACTCCTATATCCAAGGAGGATTGAAAGATTGTGGTCAGAGCTTCTGCTATCTCCACCCTAGCTTCCCTCAGCAACCTAGGATGCATCCCATCTGGACCGGGCGACTTGTTAACTTTGAGTGATGCCAACCTATTTAGTACCTCCTTTCTATCTATTTCCATCCTATCCAATAATTCTACTCCCCCATCCTCCCCCCTTTTCTGAAACATTGGCCCAGAAATTCGCCTCTCCGGCTTGCCGCGGGGGTAAGGATCGTGCGCGCTCTTACCTACCGCGCCTGCCGTTGTGTTTTGGGCCCACAGGAACTTCAGCTCCTGGGCCTGTTCCAACTGCCGGCGCGCAGTGCTTGCGTGTCCCAGGGGCGCAGTTAGTGCGATGCGTCCCCTGGGATCACGTGGGCCATGGAGAGCCAATGGCAGCAGACCATCTTTCATTCATAGATTTGACAGGAGACCTGTCAAATCTGTGAATTGAAATCGGCCCCAAAAGAACAGCTAAACTTAAAATAAATTTTTTTTAAAACCCATCACATTTATAAAATAACTATAGTTAAATAAATTAACCACTTTAAACAAAAATTTAAATTTTTGAAAAAATTAAAATACTTTTTAAAAGTGATAAAAATAAACTTACCTTTCTTTAAAGTATCTAAAAAAGATAAACCTGTTGAAAAAAATTTAAAATTATACTTAATTAACCACTTACCTTGTTGAAAACGGGTCCTGCGCCTCCTTTTTAATAGCACCGGTTGTTCAATACTTACCCTCCCGGAGAAACCTGAAAAAAAATCTAAGTTTGCTGCGTGCGCGCAGCCTCTACCGCGCACACGGTTCACCTAGGAACCGCCCCCTTCACCATACCGGAAGTTTCGGTTTCCTGCGCATGCGCAGTGTATACAGGAAACCGGCACTTTGGGACGTCTTACGGGTGAGTACGCACTGTGTACTCACCCGGGAAGGGCCGAATTTTTGGCCCATTAACTTCATCCTCTTCTTTTGTGAAGACAGATGCAAAGTACTCATTCAGTACCTCAGTCATGCCCTCTGCCTCCACAAGAAGATTTCCTTTCCTGTCCCTAAATTGGCCTACCCTTCCTTTAACTATCCTTTTACTTTTATATGTTTATATACGATTTTTAGGTTCGTTTTTATGTTACCTGCTAATCTTTTCTCATGCTCTCTTTGCCCTTCTTACATCCTTTTTCAATTTCCCCAAGCACTCTCTGTATTCTGCTTGGTTTTCGATTGTATTCTGTACCTGACATTTGTCATAAACCTCCTTTTTCTGTTTTTTCACCCTAAGAACATAAGAAATAGGAGCAGGAGTCGGCCATTCAGCCCTTCGAGCATCCAGGGAGCTCTAGCTTCGGATGCCCCATCTTTCCTCCTTGTGGGAATATGCTTGGTTTCTACCCAAACTATCTCCACCTTGAGGACCTGCCATTGCTCATTGACTGTTCTCCTGGCCAATCTGTGTTTCCAGTCCACCTGTGCTCGATCCCTGCTCAAATCTCTGAAATTGGCTTCCTTCCAGTTGGGTATTTTCACCGTTGATTTTTCCTTGTCCTTTTCCATAACTACTTTAAACCTAATTATATTATGATCACTATTACCCAGATGCTCTCCCACTGAAACATGCTCCACCTGCCCTACTTCATTCCCCAGAACTAGATCCAGCACTGCTTCCTTCCTCGTTGGGCTAGAATCATACTGATTAAGAAAGTTCTCCTGTACACATTTTAGGAATTCTTCACCCTCCTTGCCCTTTACTGTTTTTTCCCCCCAGTCTATATTAGGGTAATTGAAGTCCCCTACGGTTACTGCTCTATTATTTTTACAATTCTCAGAAATTTGCCTGCAGATTTGCTTCTCTATCTCCTTCTCACTATTTGGGGGTCTATAGTAAACACCCAGCAATGTAACAGCTTCTTTTCTGTTCCTTAACTATAACCAAACAGGTTGAGTATTTGAACCCTCTAGTATATTGTCCCTCTGTAGCACTGCAATATTATCCTTGATCAATACTGCCACCTCCATTTCTTTTTTCCTTCCCTATCCCTCCTGAATATATTGTAGCCGGGAATGTTTGGTTCCCGTTCCTGCCCATGTTTAAGCTAGGTCTTTGTTATAACCTCTATATTATAACTCCATGTGGCAACTTTCGCCTGCAGCTCGTCAACCTTATTTGTAACACTCCTCGTATTAACACACATGATTTCCAACACCATGCTAGTCTGCTCATCTTGTCCATCAGACCCACCTTCTGCTCTCTTGACCCCATTTCCATTACACCGTCGATTATCCAACTTGTCTGACATTGCTAGCTGACACCATCAAAACCCTCAGCATTATTTTTTTTTATTCGTTCCTGGGATGTGGGCATCATTGGCAAGGCCAGCATTTATTGCCCATCCCTAATTGCCCTTGAGAAGGTGGTGGTGAGCCGCCTTCTTGAACCGCTGCAGTCCGTGTGGTGAAGGTACTCCCACAGTGCTGTTAGGTAGGGAGTTCCAGGATTTTGACCCAGCGATGATGAAGGATCGGCGATATACTTCCAAGTCAGGATGGTGTGTGACTTGGAGAGGAACTTGGAGGTGGTGGTGTTCCCATGCGCCTACTGCCCTTGTCCTTCTAGGTGGTAGAGTTTGCGGGTTTGGGAGGTGCTGTCGAAGAAGCCTTGGCAAGTTGCTGCAGTGCATCTTGTAGATGGTACACACTGCAGCCATGGTACGCTGGTGGTGGAGGGAGTGAATGTTTAAGGTGGTGGATGGGGTGCCAATCAAGTGGGCTGCTTTGTCCTGGATGGTGTCGAGCTTCTTGAGTGTTGTTGGAGCTGCACTCATCCAGGCAAGTGGAGAGTATTCCATCACACTCCTTACTTGTGCCTTGTAGATGGTAGAAAGGCTTTGGGGAGTCAGGAGGTGAGACACTCACCGCAGAATACCTAGCCTCTGACCTGCTCTTGTAGTCACATTATTTATGTGGCTTGTCCAGTTACGTTTCTGGTCAATGGTGACCCCCAGGATATTGATGGTGGGGGATTCGGCGATGGTAATGCCGTTGAATGTCAAGGGGCAGTGGTTAGACTCTCGCTTGTTGGAGATAGTCATTGCCTGGCACTTGTGTGCCGCGAATGTTACCTGCCACTTATCAGCCCAAGCCTGAATGTCATCCAGGTCTTGTTGCATGAGAGTATGGACTGCTTCATTTTCTGAGGAGTTGCGAATGGAACTGAACACTGTGCAGTCGTCAATGAACATCCCCACTTCTGACCTTATGATGGAGGGAAGGTCATTGATGAAGCAGCTGAAGATGGTTGGGCCGAGGACATTGCCCTGAGGAACTCCTGCAGCGATGTCCTGGAGCTGAGATGATTGACCTTCAACCACCACAACCATCTTCCTTTGTGCTAGGTATGACTCCAGCCAGTGGAGAGTTTTTCCCCTGATTCCCATTCACTTCAATTTTACTAGGGCTTCTTGATCCTCTCCTTAAAACAAAATTCCCTTCTCTCAGTCCTTGCACACTTCCACCCCATCTCCAATCATCCTTTCCTCTCCAAAATCCTTGAATATGTTGTTGTCTATTTTCCTGCAACTCCCTGTCTGAATCTCTCCAATGAGGTTTCTGCCTCTGCCACAGCATCAAAATAACCCTCATCAAATTCATAAATTACATAGGATTACATAGAATATACAACACAGAAACAGACCATTCGGCCCAACCAGTCCATGCGGTGTTTATGCTCCACTCGAACCTCCTCCCGTCTTTCCTCATCTAACTCTATCAGCATAACCCTCTATTCCCTTCTCCCTCATATGCTTATCCAGCCTCTCCTTAAATGCATCTATACTATTCGCTTCAACCACTCCCTGTGGTAGCGAGTTCCACATTCTCACCACTCTCTGGGTAAAGAAGTTTCTTCTGAATTCCCAATTGGATTTCTTGGTGACTATCTTATATTGATGGCCTCTAGTTATGCTCTTCCCCACAAGTGGAAACATTCTTTCTGTATCCACTCTGTCAAAACCTTTCATAATTTTAAAGACCTCTATTAGGTCACCCCTCAGCCTTCTTTTTTTAAGAGAAAAGAGACCCAGCCTGTTCATCCTTTCCTGATCTGTGTACCCTCGCATTTCTGGTATCATCCTTGTAAATCTTCTCTGCACCCTCTCCAGTGCCTCTAAATCCTTTTTATAATATGGTGACCAGAATTGTACGCAGTACTCTAAGTGTGGTCTAACCAAGGTTCGATACAGGTTTAGCATAACTTCCCGACTTTTCAATTCTATCCCTCTAGAAATAAACCCGAGTGCTTGGTTTGCTTTTTTTATGGCCTTGCTAATCTGTGTCGTAACTTTTAGTGATTTGTGTATTTGTACTCTGAGATCCCTTTGTTCCTCTACCCCACCCAGACTCGCACCCTCCAAGTAATAAGTGACCACCCTATTCTTCCTACCAAAATGTAATACCTCACATTTATCTCTGTTGAACTTCATTTGCCAATTATATGCCCATTCTACAAGTTTATTAATGTCCTTCTGTAATTTGTTGCAGTCCTCCTCAGTATTGACTAACCCCACCCCCCTCCCCAATTTGGTGTCATCTGCAAATTTAGAAATTGTGTTTTTGATTCCAAAGTCTAAATCGTTAATATAAATTGTGAACAGCAGTGGCCCCAGCACATGCTCTGTGACCGTGGTGAAATATCGCTCTTTGTCATTCTCGACCTGTCTGCAGCCTTTGACACGGTGGACCACACCACCCTCCTCCAACGCCTCTCCTCCATTGTCCAGCTGGGTGGGACGGCCCTCGCCTGGTTTGACTCCTATCTATCTAGTTGTAGCCAGAGAATCACCAGTGGCTTCTCTTCTCTCTCCCACACCGTTACCTCTGGAGTCCCCCAGGGATCGATCCTTGGCCCCTCCGATTTCTCATCTACATGTTGGATTTGGTGAGATCACTCGCAGACATGGGGTCAGGTTCTACACGTACACTTGATGACACCGAGCTCTACCTTTACATCATCTGTCTGCTGCTCCACTGTCTCTCATTTGTCAAGCTGCTTGTCCGACATCCAGTCTTGGATGAGCTGCAATTTCCTCAAATTAAACACTGGGAAGACTGAAGCTATTGGTCCCCATCACGAACACCGTTCCCTGGCCACCAACTCCATCCCTCTCCCTGGCCACTGTCCCAGGATGAACCAGACTGTTCGCAACCTTGGCGTTGTATATGACCCTGAGCTGAGCTTCTGACCCCATATCCTCTCCATCACCAAGACCGCCGACTCCCACCTCCGTAACATCGCCCATCTCCGCCCCTGTCTCAGCTCATCTGCTGCCAAAACCCTCATCCATGATTGTGTTACCTCCAGACTCGACTATTCCAATGCTGTCCTAGCCAGCCTCCCATCTTCCACCCTCCATAAACTTGAGCAGGTACAGCACGGGTTAGATACAGAGTAAAGCTCCCTCTACACTGTCCCATCAAACACTCCCAGGGCAGGTACAGCACGGGTTAGATACAGAGTAAAGATCCCTCTACACTGTCCCATCAAACACTCCCAGGGCAGGTACAGCACAGGTTAGATACAGAGTGTCATAAATCGCAAGTAACAACTCAGGAAGTACTACTGGGTGGCCAGCTGGGGCGCCGTCCAGGGAGTAAAGCTCCCTCTACACTGTCCCATCAAACACTCCCAGGGCAGGTACAGCACTGGTTAGATACAGAGTAAAGCTCCCTCTACACTGTCCCATCAAACACTCCAGGGCAGGTACAGCACGGGTTAGATACAGAGTAAAGATCCCTCTACACTGTCCCATCAAACACTCCCAGGGCAGGTACAGCACGGGTTAGATACAGAGTAAAACTTCCTCTACACTGTCCCATCAAACACTCCCAGGGCAGGTACAGCACGGGTTAGATACAGAGTAAAGCTCCCTCTACACTGTCCCATCAAACACTCCCAGGGCAGGTACAGCACGGGTTAGATACAGAGTAAAGCTCCCTCTACACTGTCCCATCAAACACTCCCAGGGCAGGTACAGCACGGGTTAGATACAGAGTAAAGCTCCCTCTACACTGTCCCATCAAACACTCCCAGGGCAGGTACAGCACGGGTTAGATACAGAGTAAAACTCCCTCTACACTGTCCCATCAAACACTCCCAGGGCAGGTACAGCACGGGTTAGATACAGAGTAAAGCTCCCTCTACACTGTCCCATCAAACACTCCCAGGGCAGGTACAGCACGGGTTAGATACAGAGTAAAGCTCCCTCTACACTGTCCCATCAAACACTCCCAGGGCAGGTACAGCACGGGTTAGATACAGAGTAAAGCTCCCTCTACACTGTCCCATCAAACACTCCCAGAGCAGGGACAGCACGGGTTAGATACAGAGTAAAGCTCCCTCTACACTGTCCCATCAAACACTCCCAGAGCAGGGACAGCATGGGTTAGATACAGAGTAAAGCTCCCTCTACACTGTCCCATCAAACACTCCCAGAGCAGGGACAGCACGGGTTAGATACAGAGTAAAGCACGTTCTACACTGTCCCATCAAACACTCCCAGGGCAGGTACAGCACGGGTTAGATACAGAGTAAAGCACGTTCTACACTGTCCCATCAAACACTCCCAGAGCAGGGACAGCACGGGTTAGATACAGAGTAAAGCACGTTCTACACTGTCCCATCAAACACTCCCAGAGCAGGGACAGCACGGGTTAGATACAGAGTAAAGCTCCCTCTACACTGTCCCATCAAACACTCCCAGGGCAGGTACAGCACGAGTTAGATACAGAGTAAAGTTCCCTCTACACTGTCCCATCAAACACTCCCAGAGCAGGGACAGCACGGGTTAGATACAGAGTAAAGCTCCCTCTACACTGTCCCATCAAACACTCCCAGGGCAGGCACAGCATAGGTTAGATACAAAGAGTCATTACGGCACAGAAGGAGGCCATTCGGCCCATCGAGTCCGTGCTGGCTCTCTGTAGAGCAATCCAGTCAGTCCCATTCCCCCGCTCTATCCCCACTCGCTGCCTAAAAAAGTTTTTCCTCACATTGTCCCTGTATCTCTTGCCCAAAACCTTAAATCTGTGTCCCCTAGTCCTTGTTCCATCAACTAGTGGAACAGCCTTTCCCCGTCTAGCCTATCCAAACCCGTCATAATCTTGTACACCTCTATCAAATCACCCCTGAACCTCCTTTGCTCGAATGAAAACAAATCCAGCTTCTCCAACCCGTCCTTGTAGCTAAGATCCTCCATCCCCGGAACCATTCTGGGAAATCTCCTCTGCACCCTCTCAAGGGCCTTCACATCCTTCCGAAAGTGTGGTGACCAGAACTGGACGCAATACTCCAGTTGTGGCCTAACTAGCGCTTTATAAAGGTTCAGCATAACTTCTCTACTTTTGTACTCAATACCTCTATTTATGAAGCCCAAGATCCCATATGCTTTGCTAACCACTCTCTCAATATGTCCTGCCACCTTCAGGGGCCTATGCACATTAACTCCCAGGTCCCTCTGTCCCTGCACACTCTGTAAAACTGTGCCATTAAGTGTATATTGCCTCTCCCTGTTCCTTCTGCCAAAATGCATCACCTCACACTTCTCTGTCACTTGTCTGCCCATTCTGCTAGCCTTTCTATGTCCTGTTGCAATCGATTGGTATCATCCTCATTGTTTGCCACACCCCCAAGTTTGGTGTCATCGGCAAATTTAGAAATTCTACTCTTTATTCCAATATCCAGGTCATTTATATATATCAAAAAAAGCAGTGGCCCCAGCACTAACCCTTGGGGAACACCACTGCCTACCATCCTCCAGTCTGAAAAACAGCAATTTACCACAACTCGCTGTTCTCTGTCCTTAAGCCAATTCCTTATCCAAGCTGCCACTGACCCACCTATTCCATGAGCCTCAATTTTGTTAACCAGCCTACTATGTGGTACTTTGTCAAACGCCTTCCAAAAATCCATGTAGAGAACATCCATTGCATTCCCTTCATCAATCCTCACTGTTACTTCATCAAAAAATTCAATTAGATTAGTCAAACACGATCTGCCTTTTACAAACCCGTGTTGGCTCTCCTTAATTAACTTAAACCTCTCCAAGTGCCCGTTAATTTTTTCCTTGATTATTATTTCTAAAACTTTACCCACCACTGATGTTAAACTGACCGGCCTGTAGTTACTAGGATTGAATTTACATCCTTTCTTGAACAATGGTGTCACATTTGCCACTTTCCAATCCTCAGGCACCTCCCCCGCATCTAGGGAAGATTGGAAAATGATGACAAGCCCTTCTGCTATCTCCTCCCCCAATTCCCTTAGCTCCCCCCATCCCTGGAATGCAAGCCATCTGGACCAGGCGACTTATCTACTCTTAGCATACCCAGCCTTTCTAGTACATCCTGTCTATCAATTTTCACCCCTCCCATTGCTTCTACCTTTTCCACTTCTACCAATATTTTGTCAGCATCCACCTCCTTAGTAAACACTGATACAAAGTACTCATTGACTATTCTAGCCTTGCCCTGCGCCTCTAAGCATATATCACCTTCTTTGTCTCTAATAGGCCCCACCCCCCCTCTTACTACCCGCTTACTGTTTACATGCCGATAGAAGATTTTTGGGTTCCCTTTAATGTTAACCGCCATTCTACTCTCATATTCTCTCTTTGCCAATCTTATTTTCATCTTCACATCCCCTCTCAACTTATTGTATTTGGTCTGGTTCTCCCTTGAAGAATTCACCTGACATGCATCATACACCCTCTTTTATTGTTTCATCATCTTCTCTATCTCCCTCGTCATCCAAGGAGCCCTTGCTTTGGTTCCCTTATCCTTCCCTCTTGTTGGAATGTACCTAGCCTGCACCTGGAACATCTCCTCCTTAAAAATCACCCATTGTTCCGTTACAGTTTTTCCTGTCAGTCTTTGGTTCCATTTTACCCTGGCTAGATCCTTTCGCATCCCATTGAAGTTAGCCCTATTCCAGTTTAGAAGTTCCACTCTAGATTGTTCCTTGCTCCTCTCCATTGCTAATCTAAATCTTATGATACGATGATCACTCGTACCCAAGTGTTCTCCCACAGACACTTGGTCGACCTGGCCCACCTCATTCCCCAGCACCAGATCCAGCAATGCCTCCTTCCTAGTTGGGCCAAGAACATATTGGTAAAGGAAATTCTCCTGAACACATTTCAGGAATTCCTCTCCCTCCTTTCCCTTTACCCTAGCATTATCCCAATCGATATTTGAGTAATTAAAGTCCCCCACTATCACCACACTATAGCTCTTGCATATCTCTGCGATTTCCCTGAAGATTTGCTCCTCTACCTCCCTCTCACTATTTGGAGGCCTATAAAATACCCCCAATAGCGTGATCATACCCTTTTTGCTCCTCAACTCTAACCAAATGGATTCTGTCCTTGTCCCCTCAAGAAAATCCTCCCTTTCCAACACTTCCTTAATCTTCCTTAATCAGCACTGCCACCCCACCTCCCTTTTTTCCTTCCCTATCTTTTCTGAACACCTTGTACCCTTGAATATTAAGTGCCCAGTCCTCACCATTTTTAAGCCACGTTTCTGTTATTGCCACAACATCATAATTGCCGCACGGCTAATTGTGCTTGTAGCTCACCAACCTTATTCACCACACTTTGTGCATTTACGTACATGCATTCTAAACCAATTTTTGAAGTTTTCATAGTCTTTCTTAGTCTGCTCCTATCTAATATGGTACTACTTCCGCCTCTAGTACTACTTTCTTCTCTAGTACTATGCAACACACTCACTCTTTTATGCACCTTATTCCTCTTTTCTACTCCTATATGCTGGTGCCCATCCCCCTGCCAAGCTAGTTTAAACCCTCCCCAACAGCACTAACAAACCTCCCCGCGAGAATTTTGGTCCCGGTTCTGTTGAGGTGTGACCCATCCGGCTTGTACAGGTCCCACCTTCCCCAGAAACAGTCCCAATGCCTCAGGAATCTAAAGCCCTCCCTCCTGCACCATCTCTCCAGCCACATATTCATCTGTTCTATCCTCCTATTCCTGTACTCACCAGCACATGGCACCGGGAGTAATCCGGAGATTACTACCTTTGAGGTCCTGCTTTTTAATCTCTCTCCTAGTTCTCTAAACTCTGCTTGCAGGACCTCATCCCTCTTTCTGCCTATGTCGTTGGTACCGATATGGACAACGACCTCTGGCTGTTCACCCTCCCCCCTCAGAGTGTCCTGCAGCCGCTCAGTGACATCCTTGACCCTGGAACCAGGGAGGCAACATACCATTCTGGAGCCACGTCTATGGCCGCAGAAACACCTGTCTGCTGCCTTAACTATTGAATCCCCTACCACTATTGCTCTTCCACTCTTTTTCCTCCCCGCCTGTGCAGCTGAGTCACCCGTGGTGCCGTGGACTTGACTCTGGCTGCACTCTCCAGCGGAACCATGGCCGTCACCAGTACTCACAACAGACTACTGGTTGGAGAGCGAGATGCACTGTGGGGGCTCCTGCCCTACCTGCCTGGTCCTCCTCTTCTGTCTAGTGGTCACCCATTCCCTCTCTGCCTGCACACTCTTAAGCTGCGGGGTGACCACCTCTAGAAACGTGCTATCCATGTAACTCTCAGCCTCGCGGATGCACCGCAGTGACTCCAGCCGCCGTTCAAGCTCCGAAACCCGGAGCTCGAGTTGCTGTAGCTGCCGACACTTCCTGCACATGTGGTCGTCCAGGCTATGCGAAGCGTCCAGGACTTCCCACATGGCACAGGATGTGCACTCTATGGGACTGAGCTGCCCTGCCATGCCTCTATTTAAAAGACTAAGAACTAACCCAGCAGAAATAAACTTAAAACTTAACAAAAAACATTCCCCAGCTACTCACCAATCAGTTCTTCCCCTCTATTTAATAGTCTATTAAATAACTTAGCAGAAATAAACTTATAAATTAAAAAAAAATCCACTCACCAGCTACTCACCAATCAGCTCACAACCTTGTGCTGACGTCATTTTTTTTACTCTGATGTCACTTTTTCAAAAACTGCCTCTGTTGAGTTGCTGCCACTTGGGACTGCTCCGCTCCCGCTGTGCTCCTTCCGGTGCTGCTCCCACTCTCGGCGCTCTTTATTAGAGTAAAGCTCCCTCTACACTGTCCCGTCAAACACTCCCACGGCAGGTACAGCACGGGTTAGATACAGAGTAAAGCTCCCTCTACACTGTCCCATCAAACACTCCCAGGACAGGTACAGCACGGGTTAGATACAGAGTAAAGCTCCCTCTACACTGTCCCATCAAACACTCGCAGGGCAGGTACAGCACGGGGTTAGATACAGAGTAAAGCTCCCTCTACACTGTCCCGTCAAACACTCCCAGGGCAGGTACAGCACGGGTTAGATACAGAGTAAAGCTCCCTCTACACTGTCCCATCAAACACTCCCAGGGCAGGTACAGCACGGGTTAGATACAGAGTAAAGCTCCCTCTACACTGTCCCATCAAACACTCCCAGGGCAGGTACAGCACGGGGTTAGATACAGAGTAAAGCTCCCTCTACACTGTCCCATCAAACACTCCCAGGACAGGTACCGCACGGGTTAGATACAGAGTAAAGCTCCCTCTACACTGTCCCATCAAACACTCCCAGGGCAGGTACAGCACGGGTTAGATACAGAGTAAAGCTCCCTCTACACTGTCCCATCAAACACTCCCAGGGCAGGTACAGCACGGGTTAGATACAGAGTAAAGCTCCTCCTACACTATCCCATCAAACACTCCCAGGAGAGGTACAGCGCGGGTTAGATACAGAGTAAAGCTCCCTCTACACTGTCCCATCAAACACTCCCAGGGCAGGTACAGCGCGGGTTAGATACAGAGTAAAGCTCCCTCTACACTGTCCCATCAAACACTCCCAGGGCAGGTACAGCACGGGTTAGATACAGAGTAAAGCTCCCTCTACACTGTCCCATCAAACACTCCCAGGGCAGGTACAGCGCGGGTTAGATACAGAGTAAAGCTCCCTCTACACTGTCCCATCAAACACTCCCAGGGCAGGTACAGCACGGGTTAGATACAGAGTAAAGCTCCCTCTACACTGACCCATCAAACACTCCCAGGGCTGGTACAGCACGGGTTAGATACAGAGTAAAATACCCTCTGCACTGTCCCATCAAACACTCCCAGGACAGAGCATCTTAAGGCCCCAGTGAAGCTGGAGGATTCATGCCCTCTTGAACTCTCTCTTAAAAGTTCTTTTCAACTTTCCCTTACGGTACTTGTTGGCTATCGGTCTCATGCCAGTATTTAAGCTTAGATGGAGCTTGCTTTCCGCGTTGGGCTGCATTCACAGCAACCCAACAAATGTGTGAGATAAATGTTAAAAGAAAATGCAAATCAGAGGACAAGCATTAATAAAAACAAATCCTGAGTGTAATGTGTGGCCTTGGGGGCTGATTTGAGAACAATTATTTGGAGTTCTTTGTTTACAAATTAATTTTTAATATCTGAGTCCATCTGAAAGGAGGGACCATAAAATCATTTAAATTATCTACAGACGTCAGCACATTAAATGCCAGCATGGATTGTTATCAAACATACTCCTGCAGGCTCATTTTACACAGAGCGAGGTGGGACTTAAAACTATGCAACTAATCTTTGACCCTAATCATTAATGTTTCTGTAGTCAGTGTGAGTACAGCTTGTATAAGATATCAGTGAAACGCACCCTGTGTGACAGTTTAGCGGCATCTATTCCGCTTTACTGAAAAGCTTGGAGTTTGTGTTTCATTTATTTTGGTTCATGTTTTGAAAGCTGCTGCTTTTCACAGTGTCAGCTGTGGCTCAGTGCATAGTGCTCTTGTCTCTGAGTCAGAAGGTTGTGGGTTCAAGTCCCACGCTGGAAATTTGAGCACATAATCCAGGCTGACTCTCCAGTATCAATGCTGAGGCTCCGCTGCACTGTCGGAGGTGCCATCTATTGGATGAGATGTTAAACCGAGGCTCTGTCTGCTCTCTCAGGTGGATGTGAAAAATCCCCTGGCACTATTGGAAGAGCAGGGGGAGTTCTCCCCGGTGTTCTGGCCCATATTTATCCCTCAAACAATGTCACTAAAAAAGATTATCTGGTCATTATTACATTGCTGTTTGTGGGAGCTTGCTGTGTGCAAATTGGCTGCTGCGTTTCCTACATTACAACAGTGACTGCACTTCAAAAGTATTTAATCGGCTGCAAAGCACTTTGGAATGTCCTGAGGTTGTGAAGGGTGCTAGATAAATGCAAGTCTTTGTTTGGTTGGTTTATAATTGGCCTCGTCTCACTAGAGTGTTCATCAGTCAGCCAATGCGGGGTCTCATTGTTACGATCCCTAGTCACGTGACCAGATATTGGGCTGTAACGGTAAACTCCTGATCATAGGGGACGCAGGGTCCATTTACGGGACAGACGCTGAACTCAAGAAAACATCTGCCGCAGCCGCGGAATTTGTAACGCTCACTGAACGTACTGGGATATTGTGTGCTGCGGGCTCAGCACCTCCCTCGACACGCCAATCGGCCAGTGATGGCTTACCACCGATAACACATGTTCATAAACCAGGTCCTGTCTTGTTCCTGATAAACATCTAACAGCACAGAGTCATCGTAACGTAGCATTTTAAACAAAGGTTTTATTCCGCAAAAAAAAATTTCTTGTCACAGTTAAAAGCCCATTGCGTAACTTTACACATTATCATTAAAGCACTGAAGTTAATCTCTTTAGAATTTGCCATCCAATGTTTACACTTGTGTTTTGTATTGCAGTTTGTATTGAGACAGTTCACGGAGTGTACACTGCGCACGTTTTAAGTCTTTAACCCTCTGCCCTGCGATAGGGACATAAATAACCAAGGAGACAAAGGCTGAGCACTCAGCACTTTCAGTGTGAAGTACTCCGCTCTCTGGCTGCCTTAACTTGGCACTGGAGGGCAGAGTTTATTGGCAGGGAAATCGTGGGGTGGGATTGTGCAACCTTTCGTTCTGTGCTCCCGGGACTCGCCGAGGGGTGGGGCGCGGGGGGGGGTGATGGGTGTGGGCAGGGGGTGAGGGTGGAGGGGCGCGGGGGGGGGGTGATGGGTGTGGGCAGGGGGTGAGGGTGGAGGGGTGACGGGTGTGGATAGGGGGTGAGGGTGGAGGGGTGAGGGTGGAGGGGTGACAGGTGTGGGCAGGGGTGAGGTGAGGGTGGAGGGGTGACGGGTGTGGATAGGGGGTGAGGGTGGAGGGGTGAGGGTGGAGGGGTGACGGGTGTGGATAAGGGGTGAGGGTGGAGGGGTGAGGGTGGAGGGTGACGGGTGTGGGCAGGGGGTGAGGGTGGAGGGGTGACGGTGTGGATAGGGGGTGAGGGAGATGGGTGAGGGTGGAGGGTGTGAGGGTGGAGGAGTGACGGGTGTGGGCAGGGGGTGAGGGTGGAGGGGTGAGGGTGGAGGGGTGACGGGTGTGGGCAGGGGGTGAGGGTGGAGGGGTGACGGTGTGGGTAGGGGGTGGTGAGGGTGGAGGGGGTGACGGGTGTGGGTGTGGGTGAGGGTGGCGGGGTGACGGGTGTGGGTAGGGGTGAGGGTGGAGGGGTGACGGGTGTGGGTAGGGGGTGAGGGTGGAGGGGTGACGGGTGTGGATAGGGGGTAAGGTGGAGGGGTGAGGGTGGAGGGGTGACGGTGTGGGTAGGGGTGAGGGTGGAGGGTGACGGGGTGTGGGTGTGGGTGAGGGTGGAGGGGTGACGGGTGTGGGTAGGGGTGAGGGTGGAGGGGTGACGGGTGTGGGTGTGGGTGAGGGTGGAGGGGTGACGGGTGTGGGTAGGGGTGAGGGTGGAGGGGTGACGGGTGTGGGTAGGGGGTGAGGGTGGAGGGGTGACGGGTGTGGGTAGGGGGTGAGGGTGGAGGGGGGGGGAAACACAGTGGATGTGCTGTAACCTGATAAACCGCGGTCCTTCCCAACGCGAGGGACTGGAATCCTTTGTAAACACTCTCGCCAGTCTTCTCCCCGACTCTCCTGACTCCTTTTTCAGGTTTGGCTGCACCGTTGCCGAGTGCCCTCTGCTATCTGGTCCAGGTGACCATTGTGCACCTGTCACTCTGGACAGTGAGTATTGACGCGCTATTAAACCATGGGGGGAATCAGTGCCAAGCCCCCTCCTGCCCTCACTCAACATTCACACATGCGCACTCACCAGCAAGGGTTACCAGAGTGTGTTGAGGAGCATGAACCCCCTGGCTGATGTCTTTCCCTCCCATACCCACATAAGCTGAGGTCAGTTACACTGCCTCTATCATGGCCTTGCTTGAGTCTGGCCAGCTCAGCAACTGACTGTCGCTCAAAACCAGGGCCCCCCTGCTGCACTTGGTGCAGTCCCAGTGGGGAGTTGGGAGAGCTGTCTCGGGGGGAGCTGGGTGATGGAGTCCTGCCTGCGAGAAACATGCTACTGACAAGGTTTTGTCAATCTGTTGTGTTGGTGTGGTCAAAGTGTCTTATTTTCCGATAGGTTTGACTGCGAGCTGAAGCTGATCTTTGCTGAGTCTCTCGTTTCAGTTTTAAGACGTGAGGTAAAGTTCTAGGAGGCTGGCGGCTGAGTGCATCCTGTAGAATATTCCCATCGGAAGGCCAGCATTGACCACGGCCGCCCACATTTGGAAACCATAAAACTGTTCCTCAAGACCGTTCGCAAAATGGGGCCGAGCGCCAAAGGCAGGCATGATCCAGAACTAAGGAAAGAAAAATCCAGCATTTCAAAACTTCTGTTAACTTCATGGGAAACCAATTCAGTTAAAGTATAACTCCCAAGCTAAGGCCACTGTTACAACTGCTCTCCGACCCACTGTAACTTGTCCCCTTGTACCACCGCAGCCAACACTCAAATTATGGATTTCTTGAGGTTGGGGGGGGGGGGGGGGGGGTGCGGGGTGGGGGGAGGGAGGTAACAGTGCCCCCTTTAAGGTTTCTTTCCCCTGCTCAGGGTCTCAACAACAACAACTTGCATTTATATAGCGCCCTCAATGTAGTAAAACATCCCAAGGCGCTTCACAGGAGCGTTAATCAGACACAAACTGACACCGAGCCAAAGAAGGAGACATTAGGGCAAGTCAAGGAGGTAGGTTTTAAGGAGGGTCTTAAACGAGGAGAGTGAGGTCGAGAGGCAGAGAGGTTTCGGGAGGAAATTCCCAGAGCTTAGGGTCTTAACGGCTGACGGCACGGCCGCCAATGGTAGGGTGAAGTGGGAGATGGACACCAAGTCAGAATTGGCAGAATGCAGAGATCTCCGAGGGTTGTAGGACTGGAGGTGATTACAAAGATAGGGAGGAGCGAGGCCATGGAGGATGAGAATTTTAAATTTGAGATGTTGGTGCCCTGGGAGCCAATATAGTTCAGTGAATACATGGGTGATGGGGACTTAACGAGGGTTAAGATACAGGCAGCAGTGCTTTGGATAAGCTAAAGGGTGGAAGATGGGAGGACAGCCAGGAGAGTGTTGGACTAGTCACATCTGGAGGTAACAAAGGCATGGGTGAGGGTTTCAGCAGCAGATGGGCTGAGGCAGGGGCGGAGATGGGCGATGTTACAGAGGTGGAAGTAGGTGATCTTGGTGATGGAGTGGATATGTGGTCAGAAGCTGAGCTCAGGGTCAAACAGGACACCAAGGTTGCGATAGTCTGGCTCAGCTTTAGACATTGGCCGGGAGGGGGGTGGAGTCGGTGGCTAGGGAACGGAGTTTATGGAGGAGAATATAGACGAAGGCTTCGGTCTTCCCAATGCTGCCTGACTTGCTGAGTGTTTCTGGGCTCTTTTGTTTCTGAAATATCCTTATTACTTCTCATGGGTGCACATTTCTGGCTAAATTTGGGTTCAGAATACTCTTCTGTAAAACTATTTCGGTAAAAACACACCTGCAGTCTCTTTGGATTGACTCTGATGTAAGAAAACTACTAGGCACTTGGTCTAAGCGTTAAACAAAGCTTTAATCAACTGTTTTACAACATGGAGATCTAGTTGTGTCCTTCACTAGTTCCTGTTAAAGAATGTCCTGAGCAAGCTGGGCCCATGCCCGAGTATTTATACTCTCCCTGGACAGCGCCACCAGCAGGCCGCCCAGTATTATTTCATAAGGCATTTCCACATGAATGACAAGATTCATGTCAGACTCAGTGTGAGATAATTGGCCCTCACACCACGGTTAATGCCGCATAGAATAGTGTCACATCACTGGCAGTGATTCCCTTGAACTGGGCACTCTCTTCCACACATCCTCCATGTACAGTGGGACGTGGCGGCTGCATTGACTCTCCTTGTGCCCTCTGCTGAGTGGGTCAGATGCCCTTCCAGCGGCAGAGAAGATTTCTCCGACTTCTCAACCTTTCTGAATAACCTGGCGGGTCTGATCGGTTCAGTGGATCATTCGACCCCTCACTCCCCTCACCAGATCTCCAGTGTGCCCGTTCCGCAGCTGGACTGCTGCACCGAGCAGTATTTATGGTGCGGACGTGTCCATTAAAGGGTTAATGGGTGATCCGGTACCAATGGTGCAAACCCTTCTCTGACTGGTTGCTCGGTTGTCAGTTGCAACACATTGCCGCTCCACACACTCCAGGTAAACATCACTCGGTTAAAAGGAAAAGTTGACCTTTGATTTAATACACAGTCAGCGCATTAGCGGCAAATTGAAGTGTTTAAAATGATAAAGGGATTCGATAGGTGACATATAGAGAGATAGGGATATCCGGTGGGAGAGTCCAGAACAAGGGGCCATAACCTAAAAAATAGAGATATGCCGATCAGGAGTGATGTCAGGAAGCACAAAGGGTAGGTTTCTGTGAAGAGAATCTGAAACACTCGTCCCCAAAAAGCTGTGGCTGCTGGGGGTCAACTGAAAACTTCAAAACCAAGATCGCTGATTTTTGTTGGGTCAGTGTATCGAGAGATATGGAGCAAAGGCAGGTAAATGGAGTTGAGGAGCAGATCAGCCATGATCTAATTAAATGGCGGAGCAGGCTCGAGGGGCTGAATGACCTCCTCATGTTCCTATAGATTCATGGTGAGAAGGGGGAGGAGGAACTGAAAAAGGCTGAAACGGTTTGTTCAGACTAATGTCCTTTGCCATTACCTAAAACCCCAGCAGAAACAGATTAACCGCTCTTTTATCTCAGTTGCTGTTTGTTGGACCTTGCTGTGCACAAACTGGCGGTCACAGTCGCCTACATAGCAGCGACTGCACTTCGAAAAGTAATTCATTGGCCATACCGTGGATGTGAAAGACTCACGTTCTCAAACTTACAATGACGTTGCACAAGAGCAAAAACGAGGAGATCTCCTTCAGAATCCTTCGCTTCCAGCTGAGGAGAGAGAGTCGATCTCCACGGGTATAGCGTGCACTCTCCAGACTGCTTGGAACAGTCTCTTGACCATTGGCAATGCTGGTTGAGTTGGAGCGAGTGTGGGAAGGGCTCCTCTGGCAGGGTCGTTCCATGGCGTCCTCCGGGAATCGGTGGGAGATGTTCATATTGGCGTACACCTCGCTGGTGGAATCCCTGACACTCAAATGGGAATTCCTGACCTCCAGGTGGCTCACCTCCACAAACGGTTGCCTGAACAAACCTTCAGCGATGAAGATATTTTGCAGGATGTGCTGGGCGATCGTCAGTAGGGAGAAGAGAAGGTTCAGGACATTCAACAGCTCGTGGGGTTCGACAACCATGGTAGCTACAACACTGAAGTACGATATGAGAAACTGACCCAAAGCTGCCCCCAACAGTAGGCCCAGGTCTAGACGCCTGGTAGGGTTTTTGTGACTGTTCCTGCTCCTTTTATCAAACCTGTAGACAACAGAGCCAACCGAGGAACTGATGGACATCAGGGTGAGAGCCGCAATGTTAAAGATGTAATAGGCAGTTAGAGCACGTGTCTTTGTTTCTTCATCCGTCACTTGGACCTCATAGATAATGAAGATCCCCAGTCCTAATAGGAGCACAACAACCCCAAGGATTGGGCCCAGGAAGGCGCCACGGAAGCAGAATTTCAGCTTGCCATGTTGTCCGTCGTCATCGATCAGTCTGCCTACATTCTTCCACATCACGTAACACATTGCAGAGGCAAACAGACTGTACTCGATGTTGAACGGGTACAAGTAGTAATAACCAGTCTGGAAGATGTGGCAGACATTTGTGGAGCACAAACATCCATCGTCCTCGCCAGCTAAAGAGCAAAGCAAGACACTGGTTTTAGCAAAGAGTTATTGCTTCACGTTGCAGGCCATTGTCTGAGCTCCAGCGCATTGCATTGGCATTGATCCTGCTCAACAAGATGTCACTCAACTTCTATATTCGCTCAGGGCTTCGGCAGTGCCAATAAAACTGGGGTACAGTACTGGTGGGTAGTGGTCTGTCACTGTATAACACTGGGGTACAGTACTGGTGGGTACAGGTCTGTCACTGTATAACACTGGGGTGCAGTACTGGTGGGTACAGGTCTGTCACTGTATAACACTGGGGTACAGTACTGGTGGGTACGGGTCTGTCACTGTATAACACTGGGGTACAGTACTGGTGGGGACAGGTCTGTCACTGTGTAACACTGGGGTACAGTACTGGTGGGTACAGGTCTGTCACTACCACGGGTACAGTACTGGTGGGCACAGGTCTGTCTCTGTATAACACTGGGGTACAGTACTGGTAGGCACAGGTCTGTCTCTGTATAACACTGGGGTACAGTACTGGTGGGGACAGGTCTGTCACTGTATAACACTGGGGTGCAGTACTGGTGGGGACAGGTCTGTCACTGTGTAACACTGGGGTACAGTACTAGTGGGTACAGGTCTGTCACTGTATAACACTGGGGTACAGTACTGGTGGGTACAGGTCTGTCACTGTATAATACTGGGGTACGGTACTAGTGGGTACAGGTCTGTCACTGTACAACACTGGGGTGTAGCACTGGTGGGTACAGGTCTGTCACTGTATAACACTGGGGTACAGTACTGGTGGGTACAGGTCTGTCACTGTATAACACTGGGGTACAGTACTGGTGGGGACAGGTCTGTCACTGTATAAAACTGGGATGCAGTACTGGTGGGGACAGGTCTGTCACTGTATTACACTGGGGTACAGTACTGGTGGGTACAGTTCTGTCACTGTATAACACTGGGGTACAGTACTGGTGGGGACAGGTCTGTCACTGTATAACACTGGGGTACAGTACTGGTGGGTACAGGTCTGTCACTGTATAACACTGGGGTACAGTACTGGTGGGTACAGGTCTGTCACTGTATAACACTGGGGTACAGTACTGGTGGGGACAGGTCTGTCACTGTATAACACTGGTGGTACAGTACTGGTGGGTACAGGTCTGTCACTAACATGGGTACAGTACTGGTGGGCACAGGATTATCTCTGTATAACACTTGGGTACAGTACTGGTTGGTACAGGTCTGTCAGTGTATAACAGTGGGGTGCAGTACTGGTGGGTACAGGTCTGTCACTGTATAACACTGGGGTACAGTACTGGTGGGGACAGGTCTGTCACTGTATAACACTGGGGTGCAGTACTGGTGGGGACAGGTCTGTCACTGTGTAACACTGGGGTACAGTACTAGTGGGTACAGGTCTGTCACTGTATAACACTGGGGTACAGTACTGGTGGGTACAGGTCTGTCACTGTATAATACTGGGGTACGGTACTAGTGGGTACAGGTCTGTCACTGTACAACACTGGGGTGTAGCACTGGTGGGTACAGGTCTGTCACTGTATAACACTGGGGTACACTACTGGGGGGTACAGGTCATTCATTGTATAACACTGGGGTACAGTACTGGTGGGGACAGGTCTGTCACTGTATAAAACTGGGATGCAGTACTGGTGGGGACAGGTCTGTCACTGTATTACACTGGGGTACAGGACTGGTGGGTACAGTTCTGTCACTGTATAACACTGGGGTACAGTACTGGTGGGGACAGGTCTGTCACTGTATATCACTGGGGTACAGTACTGGTGGGTACAGGTCTGTCACTGTATAACACTGGGGTACAGTACTGGTGGGTACAGGTCTGTCACTGTATAACACTGGGGTACAGTACTGGTGGGGACAGGTCTGTCACTGTATAACACTGGTGGTACAGTACTGGTGGGTACAGGTCTGTCACTAACATGGGTACAGTACTGGTGGGCACAGGATTATCTCTGTATAACACTTGGGTACAGTACTGGTTGGTACAGGTCTGTCAGTGTATAACAGTGGGGTGCAGTACTGGTGGGTACAGGTCTGTCACTGTATAACACTGGGGTACAGTACTGGTGGGGACAGGTCTGTCAGTGTATAACACTGGGGTACAGTACTGGTGGGTACAGGTCTGTCACTGTATAACACTGGGGTACAGTACTGGATGGTACAGGTCTGTCATTGTACAACACTGTGGTACAGTACTGGTGGGCACAGTTCTCACTGTATAACACTGGGGTACAGTACGGGTGGGTACAGGTCTGTCGCTGTATAACACTAGGGTACAGTACTGATGGGTACAGGTCTGTCACAGTATAACACTGGGTTGCAGTACTGGTGGGGACAGTTCTGTCAGTGTATAACACTGGGGTACAGTACTGGTGGGGACAGTTCTGTCACTGACACGGGTACAGTACTGGTGGGGACAGGTCTGTCACTGTATAACACTGGGGTACAGTACTGGTGGGGACAGGTCTGTCACTGTATAACACTGGGGTACAGTCCTGGTGGGTACAGTTCTGTCAGTGTATAACATTGTGGTACAGTACTGGTGGGGACAGGTCTGTCACTGTATATCACTGGGGTACAGTACTGGTGGGTACAGGTCTGTCACTGTATAACACTGGGGTACAGTACTGGTGGGCACAGTTCTCACTGTCTCACACTGGGGTACAGTACTGGTGGGTACAGGTCTGTCGCTGTATAACACTGGGGTACAGTACTGGTGGGTACAGGTCTGTCACTGTATAACACTGGGATGCAGTACTGGTGGGAACAGTTCTGTCAGTGTATAACACTGGGGTACAGTACTGGTGGGTACAGGTCTGTCACGGTATAACACTGGGGTACAGTACTGGTGGGGACAGGTCTGTCACTGTATAACACTGGGGTGTAGTACTGGTGGGGACAGGTCTGTCACTGTAAAACACTGGGGTACAGTACTGGTGGGTACAGGTCTGTCACTGTATAACACTGGGGTACAGTACTGTTGGGTACAGTTCTGTCAGTGTATAACACTGGGGTACAGTACTGGTGGGTACAGGTCTGTCACTGTATAGCACTGGGGTACAGTACTGGTGGGGACAGGTCTGTCGCTGTATAACACTGGGGTACAGTACTGGTGGGGACAGGTCTGTCACTGTATAACACTGGTGGTACAGTACTGGTGGGTACAGGTCTGTCACTAACACGGGTACAGTACTGGTGGGTACAGGTCTGTCAGTGTATAACACTGGGGTACAGTACTGGTGGGTACAGGTC
The DNA here is from genome assembly GCA_030390025.1 of Squalus acanthias. NCBI lineage: Eukaryota > Metazoa > Chordata > Chondrichthyes > Squaliformes > Squalidae > Squalus > Squalus acanthias. The sequence continues at coordinate 45,185,607 of CM059447.1, read as the reverse complement.
TGTCACTGTATAACACGGGTACAGTACTGGTGGGTACAGGTCGATCACTGTATAACACTGGGGTACAGTACTGGTGGGTACAGGTCTGTCACTGTATAACACTGGGGTACAGTACTGGTGGGGACAGGTCTGTCAGTGTATAACACTGGGGTACAGTACTGGTGGGTACAGGTCTGTCAGTGTATAACACTGGGGTACAGTACTTTTGGGCACAGGTCTGTCAGTGTATAACACTGGGGTACAGTACTGGTGGGCATAGGTCTATCACTGTATAACGCTGGGGTACAGTTCTGGTGGGTACAGGTCTGCCACTAACACTGGGGTACAGTACTGGTGGGGACATGTCTGTCACTGTATAACACGGGTACAGTACTGGTGGGTACAGGTCTGTCTCTGTATAACACTGGGGTACAGTACTGGTGGGTACAGGTCTGTCACTAACACTGGGGTACAGTACTGGTGGGTACAGGTCTGTCACTGTATAACACTGGGGTACAGTACTGGTGGGTACAGGTCTGTCAGTGTATAACACTGGGGTACAGTTCTGGTGGGTACAGGTCTGTCACTAACACTGGGGTACAGTACTGGTGGGTACAGGTCTGTCAGTGTATAACACTGGGGTACAGTTCTGGTGGGTACAGGTCTGTCACTAACACTGGGGTACAGTACTGGTGGGTACAGGTCTGTCACTGTATAACACTGGGGTACAGTACTGGTGGGTACAGGTCTGTCACTAACACTGGGGTACAGTACTGGTGGGGACATGTCTGTCACTGTATAACACGGGTACAGTACTGGTGGGTACAGGTCTGTCTCTGTATAGCACTGGGGTACAGTACTGGTGGGTACAGGTCTGTCACTAACACTGGGGTACAGTACTGGTGGGGACATGTCTGTCACTGTATAACACTGGGTACAGTACTGGTGGGTACAGGTCTGTCAGTGTATAACACTGGGGTACAGTACTGGTGAGTACAGGTCTGTCAGTGTATAGCACTGGGGTAGAGTACTGGTGGGTACAGGTCTGTCACTGTATAACACTGGGGTACAGTACTGGTGGGTACAGGTCTGTCACTGTATAACACTGGGGTACAGTACTGGTGGGTACAGATCTGTCACTAACACTGGGGTACAGTACTGGTGGGTACAGGTCTGTCACTGTATAACACTGGGGTACAGTACTGGTGGGTACAGGTCTGACACTGTAACACTGGGGTACAGTACTGGTGGGTACAGGTCTGTCACTGTAACACTGGGGTACAGTACTGGTCTGTCATTGGTGGTGAGAGAACTTTGAGGTGCTGATTAATTATGATTTGGCAGAGTTAGCATGGTTTTATGAAAGGGAAATCGTGTTTGACAAATTTATTAGAGTTTTTTGAGGATGTAACTAGCAGGGTAGATAAAGGGGAACCAGTGGATGTGGTATATTTGGATTTCCAAAAGGCATTCGATAAGGTGCCACATAAAAGGTTATTACACAAGATTAGGGCTCATGGGGTTGAGGGTAATACAGTATCATGGATAGAGGATTGGTTAACAGACAGAAAACAGAGAGTCGAGATAAATGGATCTTTTTCAGGTTGGCAGGCTGTAACTAGTGGGGTGCCGCAAGGATCAGTGTTGGGGCCACAACTATTTACAATCTATATTAATGACCTAAATGAAGGGACCAAGTGTAATGTATTCAAGTTTGCTGATGATACAAAGCTAGGTGGGACAGTAAGCTGTGAGGAGAACACAAAGAGGCTGCAAAGGGATAAAGTGTAGGTAGACTAAGTGAGTGGGCAGTAAAGTGGCAGATGGAGTATAATGTAGGGAAATGTGAGGTTATTCACTTTGGTAGGAAGAATAAAAAAAAGAATATTTTTTAAATGCTGAGAAACTTTCAAATGTTGGTGTTCAGAGAGATTTGGGTGTCCTCATGCAAGAAACACAGAAAGCTAGCATGCAGGTACAGAAAGCAATAAGGAAAGCAAATAGCATGTTGACCTTTATTGCAAGGGGGTTGGAGTATAAGAGTAAGGAAGTCTTGCTACAATTGTACAGGGCCTTGGTGAGACCACACCTGGAGTACTGAGCACAGTTTTGGTCTCCTTATCTAAGGAAGGATATACTTGCCTTGGAGGTGGTGCAACAAAGGTTCACTAGATTGATTCCTCGGATGAGAGATTGTGTAGATTGGGCCTATACTCTCAGAAGTTTAGAAGAATGAGAGGTGATCTCATTGAAACATACAAGATTCTGAAGGGGATTGACAGGTAGATGCTGAGAGGTTGTTTGCCCTGGCTGGAGTGTCTAGAACTAGGGGGCATAGTCTCAGGATAAGGGGTAGGCCATTTAAGACCGAGATGAGGAGGAATTTCTTCACTCAGAGGGTTGTGAATCTTTGGAATTCTCTGCCCCAGAGGGCTGTGAATGCTGAGTCTTTGAGTATATTCAAGGCTGAGACAGATAGACATTTGGACTCTAGGGGAATCAAGGGATATGGAGATCGGGCGAGAAAGTGTAGTTGAGGTCGATGATCAGCCATGATCTTATTGAATGGCGGAGCAGGCTCGAGGGGCCATATGGCCAACTCCTGCTCTTATTTCTTATGTTCTTATGATTCGGTACCTGCCCTGGGAGTGTTTGATGGGACAGTGTAGAGGGAGCTTTACTCTGTATCTAACCCATGCAGTACCTGCCCTGGGAGTGTTTGATGGGACAGTGTAGAAGGAGCTTTACTCTGTATCTAACCCGTGCTGTACCTGCCCTGGGAGTGTTTGATGGCACAGTGTAGAGGTAGCTTTACTCTGTATCTAACCCATGCTGTACCTGCCCTGGGAGTGTTTGATGGGACAGTGTAGAGGGAGCTTTACTCTGTATCTAACCTGTGCTGGAACTGCCCTGGGAGTGTTTGATGGGGGAGTGTAGAGGGAACTTTACTCTGTATCTAACCCATGCTGTACCTGCCCTGGGAGTGTTTGATGGGACTGTGTAGAGGGAGCTTTACTCTGTATCTAACCTGTGCTGTAACTGCCATGGGAGTGTTTGATGGGGGAGTGTAGAGGGAACTTTACTCTGTATCTAACCTGTGCTGTACCTGCTCTGGGAGTGTTTGATGGGACAGTGTAGGGGGAGCTTTACTCTGTATCTATCTCTTGCTGTACCTGTCCTGGGAGTGTTTGATGGGACAGTGTAGAGGGAGCTTTACTCTGTATCTAACCCGTGCTGTACCTGCTCTGGGAGTGTTTGATGGGACAATGTAGAGGGAGCTTTACTCTGTATCTATCCCGTGCTGTACCTGTCCTGGGAGTGTTTGATGGGACAGTGTAGAGGGAGCTTTACTCTGTATCTAACCCGTGCTGTACCTGCTCTGGGAGTGTTTGATGGGACAGTGTAGAGGGAGCTTTACTCTGTATCTATCCCGTGCTGTACCTGCCCTGGGAATGTTTGATGGTGTGTTTGGGTGCCTGAAATGGAACGTGCTTCATTTCCCAGGACAAACATCTGGATGATAAAAGTTACCAAGCAACATAAAAGAGATGAGACATGGTTGCGCAGAGTCACTGGATATTTACCTGCGGAGATGCGACTTTGGTTGTGTGGGTGTTTTTCACCTCCTACACCAGTCTGATGGATGGACTCATCTGCCACAGCCGACATCCACAGCATCAAGTTAGTGGCCAAGGTAATGGCCAACCCACACCTGCATACAACACGGCTCGAAGGAATCAGTCTGTGGATCAGAACAAACTAGGCCAAGAATAAACTGTACACTTTAGCCGAGATGCACGAGAAATGGTCCGAATGTATTAATGGTAACAACTCACATTTATATCGCGCTTTTAGTGTAAAGGAATACCCCAAGTGGCTTCACAGAGGCATAAAGAAATAATGGACATTTAAGCAAAGAAGGAGATATTAGGGTCAGTGAACGAAACTTTGGTCAGAATTTTGAGTGTTAAAGAGGGTCTTAAAGGAGCAGAGAATGTGGCGAGGTGAGGGGTTTCAGGAGGGAATTCCGTCCTGTGAGCTCTAGGCTTCTGAAGATATCGGCAACAATGGTGGGGCGAAGGGAGTGGGGCTGAACAAGAGGTCAGAGTCAGGGGAGCGAAGAGTTCAGGGGAAGGTTGTTGGGCTGTAGCGTGACCACTGGGGGCAAATCTTGCCAATCTCCCCCCCCATCCAACTCATCTCCCCCAGCGCCGACCCTGTGGACGCTGGCAGTGGGGCAGCCATCACCGACCCTTCTCCACATCTCCCTTCAGAATGTCCGTTCACTTGCGAACAAGGCCCTTGCCATCCATGAGCTTATCGTGGATGATTGCATCCACATCATGGCCTTGACGGCAACCTGGTTGAGGGGTGATGACACCTTCCCCTTAAATGAAGCCTCCCTGCCTGGTTATACCTTCCACCACTTGCCCCGCTCAGACTGCACTGGTGGCGGTGTGGCTCTCATCGCCAAATCACACCTTGGTCTGTCCCCCTACTCCTCCAGCACTTTCTCCTCCTTTGAGCATCTCACTTTATTCCACCCTCTCACCTCTCATTTAAAATTCTCATTCTCTACCGCCCACCCAAGTACCATAAAAATGTTCTCACTGAGGTATCTTCACTGCTTTCCTCCCTCAGCCTCTGCACCGAGCGACTTCTCACCCTCAGTGATTTCAACCTCCATCTCAATTCATCATGCTTTCTCTCCTCTGAGTTCACTAGCCTCCTATCCTCCCTTTAATCTCTCCCTCCATGTAAACTCCCCAACCCATATTCACGGCCATCCTCTCGACCTTGCCATCTCTCGTGGCCTCGCTACTCCCATCGTGTCAATCGCAGATAAGGCCATCTCTGACCACTTCCTCGTATCGCTCTCCATCCACATCCCCATTCCACCCTCCCCCAACCCTACTTCCTTCTGAATCCACCCCTGGAAAAAACTCTCTCCCGACTCTCTTACAACTGCACTTATGAAATCCCAACTGTCCAGCCTTTGGCCCTCCATTCACCATGACATTTCTGCAGCTACCGATCTGCTCAACCACACCCTCACCACCACCTTTGATGCCCGAGTCCCTATTAAAACAATTACTCTCTGTACCCCTGGCTGTTCCCCCTGGTATGGCCCACATCTTCGCTCCCTTAAGTCCAAGGGACGCAGACTCGAACGGATATGGCGACAACTGGTTTAGCCATTCACCGCCAGATCGGGCTGGACCACATAAAGCATTATTGGCCCTGCTCTCGTCTGCCACAATTGCTCACTATTCCAGAATCATTCTGGAATGCAAAGATAAACCCTGGCTTCTATTCTCTACTGCTAACTTTCTTCTTAAACCCCTCTCCCCTGTCTCCTCCACCCTCACCTCCGACAACAAGTGTGAGGAGCTCATGGACTTTTTTGTCTCTAAGATTGAGACCATCTATTCAGTTGCCTCTGCCACTTCCCTTCTTTCTCCTAGCTCACCAGGCCAAACTTCCTCTAAAGTTCCCCCCTGCCCTAACTCTGAACTCACATCTTTCTCCAGTTTCTCTCCGATCTACCCTCATGACCTCTCCGCGCTCATCTTATCCATGAGACCCACTTCCTGCTCCCTCGACCCTATTCCCACCAAGCTGCTGACCACCCAACTTGTCTGGCTCCCATGTTAGCTGACATTGTTAATGGTTCTCTCTCCTCAGGTACTGGCCCCCTCTCCCTCAAATCTGCCGTCATCACCCCTCTCAAAAAACCAACCCTTGACCCCTCCGTCCTTGCAAACTACCGCCCCATCTCCAACCTCCCTTTCCTCTCCAAAGTCCTTGAATGTGTTGTCGCCTCCCAAATCCGTGCCCATCATTCCCGCAATTCCATGTCTGAATCCCTCCAATCAGGTTTCCGCCCCTCCCACAGTACCGAAACGGCTCTCATCAAAGTCACAAATGACATCCTTTGTGACTGTGACAAAGGTAAACTATCCCTCCTCGTCCTTCTTGACTTGTCTGCAGCCTTTGATACGGTTGACCACTCCATCCTCCTCCAACGCCTCTCCACCATCGTCCAGCTGGGTGGGACTGCACTCACCTGGTTCTATTCTTATCTATCTAATCGTAACCAGAGAATCACCTGCAACGGCTTCTCATCCCACTCCCACATCGTTATCTCTAGTGTCCCCCAAGGATCTATCCTTGGCCCCCTCCTATTTCTCATCTACATGTTGCCCCTTGGTGACATCATCTGAAAACACAGTGTCAGTTTCCACATGTACGCTGACGACACCCAGCTCTACCTCACCACCACTTCTCTCGACCCCTCCACGGTCTCTAAATTGTCAGACTGCTTGTCCGACATCCAGTTCTGGATAAGCAGAAATTTTCTCCAATTAAATATTGGGAAAACCGAAGCCATTGTTTTAGGTCCCCGCCACAAACTCCGTTCCCTGGCCACTGACTCCATCCCTCTCCCTAGCATCTGTCTGAGGCTGAACCACACTGTTTGCAACCTTGGTGTCATATTTGACCCTAAAATGAGCTTCCGACCACATATCCACAGCATAACTAAGACTGCCTATTTCCACCTCCGTAACATCGCCCGTCTCCGCCCTTGCCTCAGCTCATCCGCTGCTGAAACCCTCATCCATGCCTTTGTTACCTCTAGACTTGACTATTCCAATGCACTCCTGGCTGGCCTCCCACATTCTACCCTACGTAAACTTGGTGTGATCCAAAACTCGGCTGTCCATATCCTAACTTGCACCAAGTCCCGTTCACCCATCACCCCTGTGCTCGCTGACTTACATTGGCTCCCAGTTAAGCAACGCCTTGATTTCAAAATTCTCATCCTTGTTTTCAAATCCCTCCGTGGCCTCGCCCCTCCCTATCTCTGTAATCTCCTTCAGCCCCACAACCCCCTGAGATATCTGCGCTCCTCTAATTCTGCCCTCTTGAGCATCCCTGATTATAATCGCTCAACCTTTGGTGGCCGTGCCTTCTGTTGCCTCAGCCCTAAGCTCTGGAATTCCCTGCTTAAACCTCTCCGCCTCGCTACCTCTCTCCTCGTTTAAGACGCTCCTTAAAACCTACCTCTTTGACCAAGCTTTTGGTCACCTGCCCTAATTTCTCCTTGTATGACTCGTCGTCAAATTTTTTGTCTTATAATACACCTGTGCAGCGCCTTGGGACGCTTTACTGCTTTAAAGGTGCTATATAAATACAAGTTGTTGTTGTTGTTGTTAGGATGGGTGATTCACAGCCATGAAATGATTTAAACACAAGGATTAGAATTTTAAATTTGAGATGTTGGAAGACAATGTAGGTCAGCAAAGGCAGGCGTGATGGTGGGTGAGGGGACTAAGTGTGGAATAGGATACAGCAGTAGAATTTTGGATTAGCTGAAGTGTACGGAGGATGGAAGATGGGAGGCTGTCCAGGAGAACATTGGAATAGTCATGTCTGGAGGTAACAAAGGCAATGGGATGAGGGCTTCAGCAACAGATGAGCTGAGGCAGGGGAGGAGACGGGCGATGTTACGGAGGTGGAAGTAGACGGTCTTTGTGATGGAGAGGTTATGTGGTTGGAACCTCAGCTTGGGACCAAACATGATGGCAAGGTTACGAACAGTCTGGATGAGCCAGAGAGAGTGGACAAAGAGGAGGATGGTGGCGAGAGTGCAGATTATGTGGCGGGGCTTGAAGACGATGGCTTCAGTCTTCCCAATAGTTAGCTGGATGAAATTGCAGCTCATCCGAGACAATGTTGGAAAAGCAGTCTGACAACACAGAGACAATGGGAGAGTCGAGAGAGGTGGTGGCGAGGTCGAGCTGGATGCCATCACGGTACAGGTGGACGCTGACCCCATGTCTACGAATGATGTTGCCAAGGCGCAGCGTAGGGACGAGGAAGAGGAGGGGGCCAAGGACAGATCCTGGGGGACTCCAGAGGTGATGATGTGGGGGTGCGAAGAGAAATCATTGATAGAGATGCTCTGGCTACAATCGGATGGCTAAGACTGGAACTAGGCGAGGACCGTTGCACTGAGCTGGACAAGGCAGGAGAGGCTGAAACATTAACTCTGTTTCTCTCTCCACAGACGCTGCCTGACCTGCTGAGTGTTTCCTGCATTTTCTGTTTTTATTTCAGATTTCCAGCATCCGCAGTATTTTGCTTTTGAATGCAGGAAAGGTGTTGGAGGAGCGTGGTGTGGTCGGCGATGTTGTAGGCTGCAGAGAGGTCAAGAAGGATGGCATTTAGAACATTTGAGTGAATTGCACGGTAGGGATAGGACTGAAGGTCAGACGGAGCGGTGCAGATAGAGATGACAAAATGAGAAGAATGATATAGATAAGGAGGGCCATTTAGTCCAGATTGTACAAGGTCTGTGGAAGGAACCAGCTAGATAGGTTGAATGGCTGATTCTCACTTCATGCTTTCTGAAGTCCTTTAGAATACTACCTCAAATATACATAAAGATGTCCTTGACTCTCATTAGATATTGATGAGCATTGAGGAATCCTTTGGCCTCTTTCTCAACCCAAGGGCTGGTAAACGCTAAAGATCTGACCCCAAGTTCCTGCTAGTCTTTGAGTCTGTCTGCACCAACAATGAACATGACCACAACCCTCCATCATGGCCTCCCACTGAGCAGACAATGGATTGGCTTGTTCTCCGTCCGGCTTTCCACCTGATTTATGCTGGTAAATCGGACGGATCTGATTGGAGAATTCAGGATCTTCCGTGGTCAGTGACTAAGCTGCTATTAATCAACAAAATGAAAGACACTGAGGGCTGGATTTTCAATGACCCGTGGAGTCGGGTTTGGAGGCGTGTGGGGGGTTAAAGTTGCAGATTCGGGGGTCCCGACCCCATCCCGACTCCATTCCGCCTCCACGCAATTTTGACAAAATCAGTCGCGGGGTTCCCGACTCCGTCCCGCCTCCAAGAGGCGGGAGAGGCCATTAAAGCCCTTAACAAGCCCTAAATTGGCTCTGTAATGCCATTTTGAAACGTTTTAGCTAGTTTAACCCTTTTCCGACGTGAAGTACGCCTGGTGTGAAACACTCCAGTGAAACCTGGCGGGAGCACAAGTGGATAGCTGACTATCAGCTGCAGGTCCACTATTACAACGGAGATGTGATGAAGGTAGTAGTAGTATTAGGTCTGAAAGTCGCCTCTGATGCTGCTGCATTGAATGTCTTAAGAGACTGCCTGAGAGGACTTGGTTGCAAAAAAAATTCTCTCTCTCTCTCTCTCTCTCTCTCATTTTGCATCCAGGTCCTCTCACAGCAAAGGCCAGCCAATCTCTGAGACCAGGCAGTCTCTGACCTGCAATGATGACATCATCAAAGGCGACTTTCAGACTGAAACCACTAATTGGTTCATGGGTTCCCACATGCTGGAACTCAATTACCCAACGAAGTAAAAATTGCATCAATCTCCCACATGCAATTGCAGTCGGGTGGATAACACGAAATGCGGATGACACGACCCCAACCCGCCCCAGTATCAAAATCCAGCCCAGTGAGCGTCTGCTGAGAGTAAAGTGCTGCCCCCTACTGGCCCAGTGAGCAGGCTCTACAGACCAGCAGGTCCAGGTATTCCTGCTGGAAAGTGCGTGTCAGGATGGCGGGTGAGGGCGGAACCAAATTCAACTGTGAATTGCTCTCACGAATACCTTGCTGACACTCACTTTCTAGGCTTCCACAAGAAGGATGGCTACTTGGGTGAGATAGTGGAAAGCTGTTGGGATCTGGGAATTGTACCCCTGCAAGTCTTAAACGTCTTCAGAAGAAGAAGAAGGGAAAGAAAGGGAGACATTTGCAGAAATAAAAGAATGCACTGTGAGGCATCAGACAGATGTAGACACAAAACTGTGTGCTAGATTTAACGGTTGATCTATAAAATGTGTTCAATGGCCCCATACAGAGGAAAGTCAAGCCTACCCAAATTCAACCTTGCTGCTGACTTCTAATCACCTCATACTCACTACTGAACAAACCTGCCCAACCTGGCCTTTTTACCAACCAAACCAACACACCTCTAACCTGCCCTCCAGAACCAGCTCCAGTGTCCCCATTTTATTTGCTGGCCTAATCTCACTGTGATCCATTCTTGGTTATTGATCTGATGTCTCTATCGACCTCATTCAGCCTCAGTACCGACCCAACCTCATCTTTTGGCATGGCCATTCACTGGTGATCTTCCTGTTTTTATTACACACTACCCTTGAATACATGGATGGTATATTTGGTCATTGTCTTGAATATCTCCACAGTCTGACACCGTGCTCTCCTGGGCAAACTGGTTGCCATCGCACATTCATCCATCAGTCTCTGTTCTTGCCCGTCTTGTGCTGCATTAGTTGGCTTATCCTCTGACTCCTTTCCCAATCAGGGGTTCTCCCGGATACTCACCACTCACCCACTCTGATCCTTTTCTATGCCAATGACCTCCTCCACTAAACCTCGCCCACATAACATTTTGCCAGTTATCCCATTCAACTTCCTTTACAGTGTCAGCCGTGGCTCAGTGGGTAGCACACTCGCCTCTGGGTCAGAAGGTTGTGGGTTCAAGTCCCGCTCCAGAGACTTGAGCACACAAATCTCGGCTGACACTCCAGTGCAGTGCTGAGGGAGTGCCGCACTGTCAGAGGTGCCATCTTTCGGATGAGCCGTTAAACCGAGGCCCCGTCTGCTTTCTCAGATGGACGTAAAAGATCCCATGGCACTATTTCAGAGAAGAGGAGTTATCCCTGGTGCCCTGGCCAATATTTATCCCTCAATCAACATCACTAAAAATTTTCTGGTCATCATCACATTGCTGTTTGTGGGAGCTTGCTGTGCACAAATTGGCTGCTGCATTTCCCACATTACAACAGTGACTACACTTCAAAAGTACTTCAATTGGCTGTAAAGTGTTTGAGATGTCCAGTGGTTGTGAAAGGCGCTATAGAAATGCAAGTCTTTCTTTCTTCAGTGACTGATCTGAATATCACCTCTGAACTCAGATAGAATTCCTGCATAGTCTTCATTGCCAATTCTTCCCCAAAGAAACTTGGTTTCCTCTTTTGTGCCAAACCCTTCTTTTCTCCTCGACAACTCTTAACTCTCCATAAAGTCCAAGTCTATCCAAGTTTTGTGTCACGTAATGAATACTTGATTTAAAACATCTTTTCTATTTTTTTCAATCTTGGTGATGACCCATCATACAGCTGACCTGGGATAGACACCACAAAGACATAGTTATCCAAATGACCCAGTCCAATTATGGGACATGCCTTATTAATTCCATAAGCCACTCATGGTACCAACTTAATATCATTCATATACAACTTTGCTTCTCTACTACCTCTGTTTTTGTGTTACATAGGAAGAGGAGGCCATTCAACCCCTCAAGTCTGTTCCCACATTCAATTAGATCATGGCTGATCTGTATCTCAACTCCATTTCCCTGCCTTTGTTCCATATCCTTGATAGCTTTACCCAATAAAAATCTATCGATCTCAGTCTTAAAAGCTCCAATTGTCCCCCGGCATCCACAGCCTTTTGGGGGAGAGAATTCCAGATTTCCACCACCCTTTGTGTGAAAAGGTGCTTCCTGACTTCGCTCCTGAACGGCCTCGCTCTAACTTTAGGTTCATGTCCTCTTGTTCTGGATTCCCCCAACAGAGGAATAGTTTGGTGAATCTCCATGCTCGTGAAGGGAAGGGATTCTAAAACATTTGAGGGACCCAGGTCAACACCAAGGGGGGGAAATTCAGTTGGTTAGCGCCTCCAGTTAGCACCTGGAGGGGGCGTTAATGGGGCGCTGATGCAGTAGCGCTGAGGCGAGGTGAATCCAGCGACGTACGCCAAATCCGCCCCCCCCCCCCCACCCCGGTAGCGCCGCCGCTATGAGTTACCACCGGGGAGTTCAGCGCCAGGCAGATCGTGACGTCAGTGAGAGTGCAACGCTCACTGGGCGCCCGATCTGCAAAATTCATTGTCGCCCCCCTGCCTTAGCGCCTCGCCCCAACAGCAACAGGAAGAGGAGGCATCAAGCAGGCGGATGCCAGCTTCAGGGGCGCTACTTAAAGGGATCATGAGTAATGAGTCGTAGCTCTCAGGTTAGTGCTGTTTCACTGCTTCCTTGTCAGTTTGACATTGTGCAACAGTTTAATTCAGTCATTTAAAGGTTGTTTAGTATCAGGAGTGTTGTGGCTACTAACAATTAGTTACAGTTATTCTCACCATATATCAAAGTGCTACACTTGGTTATATTAATGGGGGCTGTACTGGCAGTCGACCTCACCCTCCAGGATCTACGGCGGAGGGAGTGGAGGCAGCGAGAAAGACTGGAACATGTGCCCAGAGGGAGGAGGAGGGCCATCAGGGCTCTCAACAGGAGGACTTACCCTCCGAGGGTATTCCGACAGCACTTCTCCTACCTTCAATTAAGCGAGGAGCAATGTATTAGGAGGCTCCGCTTCACCAAGGAGGTGGTCACAGAACTCTGCCACCTCCTGCAACCAGACCTCCAGCCTCAGACCAGGACGACCACGGCTCTCTCAGTGGCAGTCAAGGTCACCGTGGCCCTCAATTTCTTCGCCAGCGGATCCTTCCAGTCTGCAACAGGAGATATAGCTAACATCTCGCAGTTCGCCGCCCATCGCTGCATCCGGGAGGTCACAGAGGCTCTCTACAGTAGGAGAACGGACTACATTTCCTTCCCCATCACCAGAGAGAAGCAGGATGAGCGTGCATGTGGCTTTGCCAGAATAGCGGGATTCCCCACGGTGCAGGGCGCCATTGACTGCACCCACGTGGCTTTGTGGGCACTGTATACCAATCCTGAGAGCTTCCATAACTGCGAAGGCTACCACTCACTTAATGTGCAGCTGGCGTGCGACCTCACACAGCGAATCCTCAGTGTCAATGCCCGCTATCCTGGAAGCAGCCACAATGTCTTCATCCTGCGCCAGACCGGTGTGCCAGCACTCTTCCAGCCACCACATCAAGCTCGCGGCTGGCTGCTCGAAGACAAGGGCTGTCCGCTCTCCACCTGGCTCATGACTCCCCTCCACAACCCCATCGCTCCTGCCCAGCACTCTTATAATGAGAGCCATGCTGCCACCAGGAACATCATCGAGCAGACCATCAGGGTGCTCAAGCAATGGTTCTGCTGCCTTGACTGCTCGGGAGGAGTCCTCCAGTACTCGGCTGAGCGGGTCTCCCATTTCGTGGTGGTCTGCTGCATGCTCCACAACCTGGCCATCATGAGGGCCCAGCCCTTGCCAGCAGGGATTGCGGGACCACCTCAGGAGGAGGAAGAGGGAGAGGAGGAGGAGGAGGAGGAGGAACAGGAGCAAGGGAGGGGGCAGCCACTCAATCGGCCTTCCAGAAGGGTGGTCCATGATTGCCTCATCAGACTGTGGTTCCCTTGTGCAATCCCTTCGTGCCTCTCGTTACTGTGCCTTTCCTACTCTAGTGCTCCCATGAAGTGTTGGCCCAGTGGCTGCAGCAGGGCTGTGGTGGAAGGCTGCTGAGTGCCTGTGTGGGAGACTTCAGATGGCCTTGCAGGATGCCCTTGACTCGCTCTGGGCCTGGAAGGCCCGGCTGTAGACTGCACCACCTCAGCATGGGCGGCAGCAGTCTGGGTTGGCTGGATGACAGGACAATGGCGGAGTGCCAGTGGTGGGAGCAGGAATGCTGTCATCCTGAGAGAGGACAGCAGCTTCCTGCTCCATTGACACACTGCCACTCCCCCGGGGCAGCACCTCAGCATCCCTAGCAATCTGCTGGACCACAGATTGCTGGCCTGCTGCGACACTGTGAAAGCTCCGGTCGATGGTGGTAGACCTAGTCAAGATGGCAGCAGTCAGAGCTTGCGTGGCCTCAAGCTGCGATTGCATGAGAGCAGTCTGAGATTGAATGCCACCAAGCATAGACTGCATTACTGCACTAAGACGTTGCGTCGCTTCCACCTGTGCTACAATGGAAGCTGCCAGATCGCCCATCACACGTGCCATCAGGTCTGGGTTGCCACGATCTCTCTGGGAGTCCACCATCCTTTGCAGACTGGAAATGATGGGCTCCATGGTGTGCGCAGAGCCTTGTGCAATGTTGGAGGTGGACTCCTCCACGCTCCTTACCATTGCCGAGAAGCTCTAGGGCACCCTTGCCATTGCACCTATCATCTCCGTGTGCATGCCCATCACCCTTCTTCTAAAAGCCTCCCCATCGAGATCCTCCTCTGAGTCCTGTGCAGCAGAACTCGCGCGCGAACTTGCCCTCTGGGAAGCTGGCCCCCAAGCTACCCTTTCCCCCTGGCCTTGCTGCAGCCCACTTGTTCCCGGTGCCTCATCCTGTGCAGATCCCACTACTATACTAACCTCTAAAGATCGCGTAGTGCCAGTATCTGAGCTGGTGCCTGCGGGTGAGATATGCAGTGACGCGGTATCTTCTTCCTCCTCCGCCTCCTCTTCTCTCGCCTCACTCTCAACGGTGCCCTCAGGGACAGGCTGCTCCGGTGCTTGCTGATTATCTGAAAGCATAAAGGCACAAGAGTCTGGTTAAGCTGAGGGGAGGGGGGCAGGAAGGGAGAAATGCATGTATACAGCATGATTAGCTGGAAAGTGCAAAAGGCTTATGGGATGAGGGGGAAATGGGATGTGAGAAGAAGGAGTAGGGATAAACATACCGTTGTGTCCCCAAGGAGGTCAACGTCACCGGTGGCCTCGGCATCCGCCACCTGGCGCCTAATAATCTGCAGCACTCGAGTCTCTAGCTCAGACAGTGGTTGGGTGTTGGTGTGTCCCCCACCTGTGCGCTCCTGCTTCCTCCTGTTGTGAGCCACCTTAGCCTGCAAGAGAAAGGAAAGTGTTTGAGTGAGTGTGGAGCAATGTGTTTGGGTGATGTGCCTGTCATAGTTGAATAGCTATCATTGTGTGCAAGGTGCGAGATGTGGGTGTCAGTGTTGGTAGGTGGAGATTGTTGGGGGGTGAGTGCTGGGGGTGTGGTGCTTTGGGCAGTGTGTGCAGACTAAGGTTCAGATGGTGGTATGTAGCATTTGTTGAAGCATTGACTCACCCTGACCACCCGAGTGAGTTTGTTAAATTTCTTCCTGCACTGTGTGTGGGTCCTGAGGACCACAGTACTGCCTGAGACATGCTGGGCTACCTCCCTCTAAATGGTGGAAGACTTGCGGTGAGGGCCTCCTGCCACTTTCCGGGTAGAGCACCGCCCTCCGTCTTTCCACTGCGAACACCAACGCATGGTCACAGAATCTGCGGGCTCTCCATCTGGGGCGTGGATCAGCCATCATTACGGCTGCTTGAGTCTTCCGGCTCCTTCTCCTTGACCTGCTGCTGCTGGTTGAGACGGCTGCACAGCCAGCAATGATGAGACCGAGGTTCTGCAGCATCAATGAACCTCCCCTTTAAGAACTGGAAAGAGGCTGTGGCAATGATGACTTGTGATTAGACTGCACCTGACATTGGTCAGCGCTTCGAGTTTAACGCCACTGAGCTAGGCCATTAGCGCTTGATTTAGCGCTCCAATCCTTTCTTTGTGCAGTGAGACTGAATTTTGCGTGCAGTCTGAAGCATTAGCGCCTGGCGCTAATTCTCAAACTTTTCAAAAGTTACCGCCCATTCCTGGGCTATAATGAATTTCTCACCCCAAGAGCCTGGCAAAGCTGTCTCCATTCTACCCAAAGAACCAACCACTAGAAGTCCTTTACCTGACCAGCATCACCTTCCTCAGAAGCTGGGGGAGGAACCAAGATTAAAGAAAACAAACAAGCTCACCTTGTGATGTCCTGTTGTACCCGAGCACAGTCTTTGGAATGGACCCATAGAAAGTACGACTGGATTAGAGAACAAAGCACAGAGAATGGTTGATAATACTGTCCAGATAAACAGGGCAGACGCAAAGGATAAATTCACCGATCCTGCTCTCCTGAGGAACCCCCCCCTTGAAGGGAGTGCCGATCGGGGGTTGGGCTCCGACACCACATTGCCGAGGTTCCCAGCCCGCACAGCCTTCGAGCACGGCTCCCTGCCGGAGGCACGGGTCGGTGAACTCACCGCACAGTAAATCGGGAATCGTTCACCTGTCCGCGCCTCACTTACCTGCGTGAAAATAAATACGATCTGAATGCTAGGGAAGAGGAATTTAATCGGATGCTGGCAGCCTGCGAATCCGGCAGCATAGAGAATCTTGAAGACGTCGAGCAGTAAACTGCAAGCTCCAAAGAGCAGTAGCCCTCCTGCCAATCAGAACACAGACCAGGATCAATGACTGAGCCTCAGCTGAGTCTAGAGAAGAGACAATAGCAAAATACTGCAGATGCTGGAAAACTGAAATAACAACAGAAAGCGCTGGAAAAACTCAGCAGGCCAGGCAACATCCTGGAGAGAGAAACAGAGTTAACGTTTCAGGTCGAAGACCCTTCGTCAGAACTGAGAAAAAAGCAGGAAATGAAACAGATGAAAAAGCAAGTTTGGAGGCTGGGGGAGGAATAAAAGAACAAAAGGGGAGGTCTGTGAGAAGTAGAGACATTAAGAGATACACAAGGCAAGACGAGATGGTAATAGGACAGGTTAAGAAACAAAAGATGGCTCTAGAAGTGTGAAATGCGCTGGCAGAATGAAAGACAGCTGCCATGTGGGAGAGAGAAAAAAAAGGGAAAAGGCACAAACCAAAAGTGTGGATAAAAAATATATATATATGTATATGGTAGGGGCCGAGGTTATGATCTGAAATTGTTGAACTCGATATTGAGTCCGGAAGTCTGTAAAGTGCCTAATCGGAAGATGAGGTGCTGTTCCTGGAGCTTATGCTGAGCTTCCGTGGAACAATGCAAGAGGCCGAGGACGGTGAGGTCTGAGTGGGCGTGGAGGGGTGAATTAAAATGACAGGAGACCGGAAGCTCGGGGTCACCCTTACGGACTGAACGGAGGTGTTCCGCAAAGCGGTCACCCAATCTGCGTTTGGTCTCCCCAATGTAGAGGAGACCGCATCGTGAGCAGCGAATACTGTATACTAAATTGCAAGAAGTACAAGTAAATCGCTGTTTCACCTGGAAGGAGTGTTTGGGGCCCTGGAGAGTGGGAAGGGGGGAGGTATAAGGGCAGGTGTTGCATCTCCTGCACTTGCACGGGAAGGTTTCGGGCGAGGGGGAAGGGGTGTTGGGGTGATAGGAGTGGACTAGGGTGTCTCGGAGGGAGCGGTCCCTACGGAATGCTGAAAGGGGAGGTGAGGGGAAGATATGTTTGGTGGTGGGATCACGTTGGAGGTGGCGGAAATGGCGGAGGATGATCCGTTGAATGTGGAGGCTGGTGGGGTGAAAGGTGAGGACAAGGGGAACTCTATCGTGGTTCCGGGAGGGAGGGGCAGGGGTGAGGGCAGAAGTGCGGGAGATAGAACGGACACGGTCGAGGGCCATGTCAACCACAGTAGAGGGGAATCCTCAGCAGCACCGACGCACTCTATCTCAAAGCTGTCCCGGTCCACAGTTCCATTTCATCCTTAGACTCATCCGACGCTTCAACAAAAAACTTTTTTTCTTCCTTTCCAATGTCAAGGATCGCAAGCTTCATCAACTCTTGAACACCAACGCCCCTCCGGAACCTTCTTCCCCTTCACTTTCCTCTGACCCCCCCTTCTTGCAATCTCACCCCTGCCGCATTTTCACTATCCCCTCTGACCTTCCCCTCTCTGACCCCGAACGATCAGTCTTCAGCAAAGGCCTGAGCTTCATCCCCTTACGCCCCCACCTCAATGAATTTCGAGCTCGGCACGATGCTGAGCTCTTTTTCCGCTGCCTTCGTCTCCGTGCCCACTTCTTTGGCCAGGAGTCTTCCCCCCGCACGACTGACCCTTTCTCCCGCTTTCAGAATTCTCGTTCCACCTGAACCCCTCCCTCTGGCCTCTTACCCTCTCTAGATCTTTTCATTGCGAACTGCCCCCGTGACATCGGCCGTCTCCATTTCTCTGCTCCCCTCACTCACTCCAACCTACCTCCCTCTGAACTTGCAGCACTCCGTTCTCTCAGATCCAACCCCAACATTGTCATTAAACCTGCTGACAAGGGTGGTGCTGTTGTTGTTTGGCGAACCGACCTCTACCTAGCGGAAGTTGAACGCCAACTCTCCGAAAACCTCCTCCTATCTCCGCCTGGACCATGACCCCACTACCGAACATCAAGCCACCGTTTCCAAGACTGTCACTGACCTCATCTCCTCTGGAGATCTTCCCCCCACGGCCGCCAACCTCATAGTTCCCCAACCCCGTACAGCCCGCTTCTACCTCCTTCCCAAGATCCACAAACAGGACTGCCCTGGTAGACCCATCGTTTCAGCCTGTTCTTGCCCCATGGAACTTATCTCTTCCTATCTCGACTCTATTTTTTCTCCCCTTGTCCAGTCTCTTCCCACCTACATCCGCGACTCTTCTGACGCCCTCCGCCACTTTAACAGTTTCCAGTTTCCTGGCCCCAACCGCCTCCTTTTCACCATGGACGTACAATCCCTCTACACCTCCATCCCCCACCAGGATGGCCTGAGGGCGCTCCGCTTCTTCCTTGAACAGAGGCCCAACCAATCCCCATCCACCACCACCCTCCTCCGCCTGGCTGAACTTGTTCTCACATTGAACAACTTCTCCTTTGACTCCACTCATTTCCTCCAAATTAAAAGTGTTGCTATGGGTACCCGCATGGGTCCTAGCTATGCCTGCCTTTTCGTGGGATATGTGGAACACTCTTTGTTCCAGTCCTACTCGGGTCCCCTCCCTCACCTCTTTTTCCGGTACATTGATGACTGTATCGGTGCCGTTTCCTGCTGTCGCCCTGAACTAGACAATTTCATTCACTTTGCCTCCAATTTCCACCCTTCCCTCACCTTCACATGGTCCATCTCCGACTCTTCCCTTCCCTTCCTCGACTGCTCCGTCTCCATCTCTGGGGATAGGTTATTGACCAACATTCACTACAAGCCCACTGACTCCCACAGCTACCTGGACTACACTTCCTCCCACCCCGCTTCCTGTAAGGACTCTATTCCATTCTCCCAGTTTCTCCGTCTCCGCCGCATCTGCTCTGATGATGCCACCTTCCATACCAGTGCTTCCGACATGTCTTCCTTTTTCCTCAACCGAGGATTCCCCTCTACCGTGGTTGACACGGCCCTCGACCGTGTCCGTTCTATCTCCCGCACTTCTGCCCTCACCCCGGCCCCTCCCTCCCGGAACCACGATAGGGTTCCCCTCGTCCTCACCTTTCACCCCACCAGCCTCCACATTCAACGGATCATCCTCCGCCATTTCCGCCACCTCCAACGTGATCCCACCACCAAACGTATCTTCCCCTCACCTCCCCTTTCAGCATTCCGTAGGGACCGCTCCCTCCGAGACACCCTGGTCCACTCCTCTATCACCCCCAGCACCCCTTCCCCCTCGCCCGGCACCTTCCCGTGCAAGCGCAGGAGATGCAACACCTGCCCTTATACCTCCCCCCTTCCCACTGTCCAGGGCCCCAAACACCCCTTCCAGGTGAAACAGCGATTTACTTGTACTTCTTGCAATCTAGTATACTGTATTCGCTGCTCACAATGTGGTCTCCTCTACATTGGGGAGACCAAACGCAGATTGGGTGACTGCTTTGCGGAACACCTCCGTTCAGTCCGTAAGGGGGACCCCGAGCTTCCGGTTGCCTGTCACTTTAATTCACCGCTCCACTCCCACTCAGACCTCACCGTCCTTGGCCTCGTGCATTGTTCCATGGAAGCTCAACGTAAGCTCGAGGAACAGCACCTCATCTTCCGATTAGGCACTTTACAGCCTTCCGGACTCAACATCGAGTTCAACAATTTCAGATCATAACCTCGGCCCCTACCATATACATATATATATATTTTTTATCCACACTTTTGGTTTGTGCCTTTTCCCTTTTTTTTCTCTCTCCCACATGGCAGCTGTCTTTGATTCTGCCAGCGCATTTCACACTTCTGGAGCCATCTTTTGTTTCTTAACCTGTCCCATTACCATCTCGTCTCGCCTTGAGTATCTCTTAATGTCTCTACTTATCACAGACCTTCCCTTTTGTTCTTTTATTCCTCCCCCCAGCCTCCAAACTTGCTTTTTCATCTGTTTCATTTCCTGCTTTTTTCTCAGTTCTGACGAAGGGTCTTCGACCTGAAACGTTAACTCTGTTTCTCTCTCCACGGATGTTGCCTGGCCTGCTGAGTTTTTCCAGCGCTTTCTGTTGTTATTAGAGAAGAGACAACGGCCCGGGGGCGTGGCGAGTAAAGTGCGCGCGAGCCCCTGAGCTGGGGTGGGGGGGGAGGGGGTGGGGTGGGGGGGAGGGGGTGGGGTGGGGCGAGTGCAGTGCGCGTGAGCCCCTGAGCGGGGGGGGCGAGTACAGTGCGCGCGAGCCCCTGAGCGGGGGGGGGCGAGTACAGTGCGCGCGAGCCCCTGAGCGGGGGGGGGGGGGGGGGGCGAGTACAGTGCGCGCGAGCCTCTGAGCGGGGGGGGGCAAGTACAGTGCGCGCGAGCCTCTGAGCGGGGGGGGGCAAGTACAGTGCGCGCGAGCCCCTGAGCGGGGGGGGGCGAGTACAGTGCGCGCGAGCCTCTGAGCGGGGGGGGGGCAAGTACAGTGCGCGCGAGCCCCTGAGCGGGGGGGGGCGAGTACAGTGCGCACGAGCCCCTGAGCGGGGGGGGGGGGCGAGTACAGTGCGCGCGAGCCCCTGAGCGGGGGGGGGGGCGAGTACAGTGCGCACGAGCCCCTGAGCGGGGGGGGGCGAGTACAGTGCGCGCGAGCCCCTGAGCGGGGGGGGCGAGTACAGTGCGCACGAGCCCCTGAGCGGGGGGGGGCGAGTACAGTGCGCGCGAGCCCCTGAGCGGGGGCGGGTGGCGAGTACAGTGCGCGCGAGCCCCTGAGCGGGGGGGGGCGAGTACAGTGCGCGCGAGCCCCTGAGCGGGGGGGGGCGAGTACAGTGCGCGCGAGCCCCTGAGCGGGGGGGGGGCGAGTACAGTGCGCGCGAGCCCCTGAGCGGGGGGGGGCGAGTACAGTGCGCGCGAGCCCCTGAGCGGGGGGGGCGAGTACAGTGCGCACGAGCCCCTGAGCGGGGGGGGGGCGAGTACAGTGCGCGCGAGCCCCTGAGCGGGGGCGGGTGGCGAGTACAGTGCGCGCGAGCCCCTGAGCGGGGGGGGGCGAGTACAGTGCGCGCGAGCCCCTGAGCGGGGGGGGGCGAGTACAGTGCGCACGAGCCCCTGAGCGGGGGGGGGGCGAGTACAGTGCGCGCGAGCCCCTGAGCGGGGGCGGGTGGCGAGTACAGTGCGCGCGAGCCCCTGAGCGGGGGGGGGCGAGTACAGTGCATGCGAGCCCCTGAGCGGGGGCGAGTACAGTGCGCGTGAGCCCCTGAGCGGGGGGGGGGGGCGGGGGCGAGTACAGTGCGCGTGAGCCCCTGAGCGGGGGGGGGGGGGGCGAGTACAGTGCGCGTGAGCCCCTGAGCGGGGGGGGGGGGGGGGCGGGGGCGAGTACAGTGCGCGTGAGCCCCTGAGCGGGGGGGGCGAGTACAGTGCGCGCGATCCCCTGAGCGGGGAGGGGGGGGCGAGTACAGTGCGCGCGAGCCCCTGAGCGGGGAGGGGGGGGGGGCGAGTACAGTGCGCGCGAGCCCCTGCGCGGGAAGCCAGCCCGGGGGAGTCCACGGACGTTCCCTATCTGAACGGCCAGCCTCATTAACATAAATGCCCCTCGAATACCTCCCGACACCCAGCCAGATCCACTGTCTGACCAGCCGGTGGGAGCGAGAATTTGGCAGCAGGAGGCACCAGTTGGGGACCCGCGGGAAAGTTCCGAGGCCGTGAGTGAATGGTGATGGTGGGGGTGGGGGTGGGGGAGTCTCGGGCCACGATCAGGGGGTGGAGGGGTGGAGGCCGGGGCAAGGGAGGCCCAAGGCTTCCTCGCGAGGCCTGGAGGTGCACTCTGGGCGTCACAAGGAGGCATATTTCAAGAAGAACAGGTTAGCATCGGGACACAGCAGGGATCAGAGGGAGGAAGTGATTGTCCTCATTTTAATTCCCCCACCCACCAGGCGAGGGGAGTTAAAATTGAGGCCAAACTCTCCCCCTCCCCCCACCAGCGCTACCGTGGAGCTGTTTGTGTGGAACAGACTCCCACATAAAACAACTGGGGCCAGAGGCTGTGAACTGCTTCAAAAAGGAGCTGGTTAAACTTCTGGGAAGGCATGGGTGTGGGGCTGACAGGGATAACTGCGAATGGAGGTCATAGAATCGCTGAATTTACAGCACATAGAAACATAGAAGATAGGAGCAGGAGTAGGCCATTCGGCCCCTCGAGCCTGCTCCGCCATTCGATGAGATCATGGCTGATCATCTAAACTCAGTACCCTGTACCTGCCTTCTCCCCATATCCCTTGATACCTTTAGCTTTAAGAAATATATCTAACTCATCCTTGAATATATTTAATGACTTCGCCTCAACTACCTTCTGTGGTAGAGAATTCCACAGGTTCACCACTCTCTGGGTGAAGAAATTCTTCCTCATTTCTGTCCTAAATGGTTTACCCGTTATCCGTAGATTATGACCCCTGGTTCTGGACTCTCCGACCATCGGGAACATTCTTCCTGCATCTAGTTTGTCCAGACCTGTCAGAATTTTATATGTTTCAATGAGATCCCCTCTCATTCTTCTATACTCCAGCGAGTATAAGCCCAATCGACCCAATCTCTCCTCATATGTCATTCCTGCCAGGAGGAGGCTATTCGGCCCATCATACCTGTGCCAGCTCTTGAACTGAAGCACTCTATACTAATCCCATTTCTCCGCCCCACCCCCCAAGTCCTATTTCATTCCTCGGGGGTCATTTTACTCAAACCTGCCCGATGTGAAACTGAAGTCAATGACAAGTAAAATGTGTCAGTGAGTAATGATCGCGACAGTCTCTCACCGGGCGGTTATGGTAACGTTACCACCCTTCCATTTCAAAGCCTCATTCAATGATGTTCAAGTCTCTCCCTCAACCGCCCCTTGTGGTAAAGCATAGATGCATTTAAGGGGAAGGGAGAAAGGAATAGAAGGATACGCTGATAGGGTGGGAGGAGGCACGTGTGGAGCATAAACACCGGCACGGACCAGTTGGGCCGAATGGCCTGTTTCTGTGCTGTAAATGCCATGTAATTCTATGCTGTGTAATCCCTCGGTGGAAATATCTCTTCTAACGCCCCCCTTTGTTCTTCTATTGAAAATCCTCAGTTTGTTCCCATCCTCCCCATTACCGATTTCCCAAACAGTGGGAAACAAACTTTCACTGTTTCATGCTCTCAAATCCGTTCAGAATTGTGAAACCCTCTATCAGACTGCACTTCCCACCTCCCCCCACCCCCGCAACCTTCTCTGTTCCAGTGAAAAAATTCCAATTTACTGAGTTCTCTTCATCACTATTAGCCCCATTCCTCTTTTAATTTGAGGCAAGCTGGCACTCCATGGGGCAACGCCATTCCTGTTCTACTGGAACAGTGGGATTCCTCCCCGTGGAGAC
Organism: Squalus acanthias; assembly: GCA_030390025.1. Taxonomy (NCBI): domain Eukaryota; kingdom Metazoa; phylum Chordata; class Chondrichthyes; order Squaliformes; family Squalidae; genus Squalus; species Squalus acanthias. The sequence goes on along the minus strand of CM059447.1, from coordinate 45,162,110 downwards.
AGACACACCGAGTTGAATAGTGATGTGGAGACGGAGGGATACTCGGCATTGTCTTTGGGGATCAGGAAAGGTTTCGCATAAATTTACTGCAGGAAATTAAATCATGGAGCATGAGTGCAAAAGACAAGGCTGAAGTGTTTGCAATCATCTTCAGCCAGAAGTGCCGAGTGGATGATCCATCTCGGCCTCCTCCTGAGGTCCCCACCATCACAGATGCCAGTCTTCAGCCAATTCGATTCACTCCGTGATATCAAGAAACGGTTGAGTGCACTGGACACGGCAAAGGCTACAGGTCCCAACAACATGCAGTTGTGGTGCTGAAGACCTGTGCTCCAAGGTCAAAGTAACCACACACATCCTGGAGATTTCAAGCCCAATTTATACTCTGAAACTTCTTCTGAAGCATATTTGACAGAGTTAATTCAACCGCGCAAATCCCCGGAGAATAATATATCCCTTTAGCTATTGCTTTCAAGAATGATTCCATTTTCATTTGTAACACAAGCACCACCCTGGTATTCCATCTGCTCAACACCATCCAGGGCAGAGCCGTCCACTGGATCAGAAGCCCCTGGCCGCTTCGCTCAAGATCCACTCTCTTCACCGCCGGCGCACCGTGGCTGCAGTGTGTACTATCTACAGGATGCACTGCCGCAACTCGCCAAGGTTACTTCAAAAGCACCTCCCAGCCCTGTGAACTCTATCACCGAGAAGAACAAGAACAGTAATACGTTGGAACAGCATCACCTCCCAAGTTGCCCTCCAAGTTACACACATCCTGGCTTGGACATACATCGCCATTCCTTCACCGTCACTGGGTCACAATCCTGTAATTCCCCCGTTAACGCCATTATGGGGGAATCTTCACCGCCTCGGACTGCAGCGGTTCAAGAAGGCAGCTCACCACCACCTTCTCAGGGGAACGAGGAATGGGCAATAAATGCTGGCCTTGCCAGCGATGCCCACATCCCAAGAACAAATATATAAAATGAGTTTCCAAAAGCTGAGGAAGTGTTAAGACTGGAAGTTGGAAAGTGAAGAAAGATCAAGGGGTGGATTTTAACTCCCCAGGACGGGCGGGAGATGGGGGCGGGGGGATGTTAAATTCTTAAAAATGGGAAACCCGACCCCCAACCCGCCACGAACATGCCCAGATCTGGTTTAACCTGGGGGGGGGCGGTTGTGGGTCGGGCGAGTAACCTGCTCTCGAGAGGCGGGTCAGTAATTTAAATATGTTAATGAGGCTGTGTGCCTCAGATTTTGGGAGCCATTTGGATTTACCGGCTGCGTGCCGGGTTTCCCACAGCTTGGGAAATTTGGTTTCAGAAGTTTGGGGTTTCGAGTCCCACTCCAGAGACTTGAGCACAAAATCTAGGCTGAGGCTCCCAGCGCAGTGCTGAGGGAGTGCCGCACTGTCGGAGGTGCCGTCTTTCAGATGAGACGTTAAACCGAGGCCCTGTCTGCTCTCTTAGATAGACTTTAAAGATCCCGTGGCATTATTCGAAGAAAAGCATGGGAGTTATCCCAGTGTTCTGACCAATATTTAGCCTTCAACCAAAAACCCAATGATAGACTATCTGGTCGTTTATCTCATTGCTGATTGTGGGAGCTTGCTGTGTGCAAATTGGCTCCAGTGTTTCGCTATATTACGTGAGTGACTACATTTCAAAAGTACTTCATTGGCTGTAAAGCGCTTTGGGATGTCCTGAGGTCGTGAAAGGCGCTATAGAAATGCAAGTCTTTCTGCTTTACTACAACAGAGAACCTGCTACAAATGGCAAGGTCATATATCTGATGCTCGTACCGCGGAGGGAAGACCCAAATACTGGACAACATCTCTGCCCCCAGGGCCATCCACTGATGGAGCCGGGCGATAACAAGCTAGAAATTGGAAACGCCCAACTTAAAGTGTCACTAAGACAGGCTGAGAGTGCCTTAACTGAAAGTGGGCGAGAGAAAAAGAAAGTGTGGCACTGAGTCAGTGCAGAGCAAGCCCAGGGTTGTTACAGGGAGCTGAGAGAACCACAGCTGAAGGGGCCGAGACTGACTCTTGTGTCTGCAGTAGGCGAGGCACCAAATCGAAAACTTAAAGGGTTGGATTGTCCTCCAGGCCGGGTTTGCCGCTGATGGAAGGGCAGACTGTGACCTGGGTGGACCCCAGGCATGATCTCCAGCACCAGACGGGGAGTCCGCCGGTGCGAATGAGGAGAAGGAAAGACTGTTAAAGGGTCAGAAGAGCCCTGAGGTTTGACAAGGCTCTCCATGAGCTAAGCGGCCTCCAGAAAGAGGTGACGGGGGCTTTAAGAGAGGGAAAGGAGCCCTCTACTGGACCCTCTTCAGCCAGCACTGTCCTGAGCGCGATGGCCACCATTGCCCCCGGAGCCTGCCTCCATCCCACTCCTGGGGTTGGCAAGGGTAAGTAGGGAGAGAAATCGGGTAGCTACCCTTGCGACACTAATGTCATTTACATGTGGCGGGAACATCTGGGCTGGGGCGGGGGTGAATGTGATGGTTGGCATCCAACCCTAACTTTCCTTCATGTTTTAATTTTCCGATTTTGGGCGGGGTGAAACAATACTCTTAACAACCCTTCCTTTTTCTGCATCAGTTCGTTTACTTAGGGCAGAACGACACTTACGAGCGACATTACATTGCCACAGTCCATGTACATGGGCTGTGGGAGGAGATTAAATGGGTGGTTAGAGTCCATGATAGGGTGGAGTGTACATGGGCTGTGGGGGGAGATTAAATGGGTGGGTAGAGTCTATGATAGGGGAGAGTGTACATGGGCTGTGGGGGGAGATTAAATGGGTGGTTAGAGTCCATGATAGGGTGGAGTGTACATGGGCTGTGGGAGGAGATTAAATGGGTGGGTAGAGTCTATGATAGGGGAGAGTGTACATTGGCTGTGGGAGGAGATTAAATGGGTGGGTAGAGTCTATGATAGGGGAGAGTGTACATGGGCTGTGGGGGGAGATTAAATGGGTGGATAGAGTCCGTGATAGGGGAGAGTGTACATGGGCTGTGGGGGGAGATTAAATGGGTGGGTAGAGTCTGTGATAGGGGAGAGTGTACATGGGCTGTGGGGGGAGATTAAATGGGTGGGTAGAGTCTGTGATAGGGGAGAGTGTACATGGGCTGTGGGAGGAGATTAAATGGGTGGGTAAAGACTGTGATAGGGGAGAGTGTACATGGGCTGTGGGGGGAGATTAAATGGGTGGGTAGAGTCTGTGATAGGGGAGAGTGTACATGGGCTGTGGGAGGAATGTGTCTGATGATCCTTTCTTGCTGTTTTATGTAACTATCAATGGGATGAAATATGTTCCACTCTTTACAGTAAATAGCAGACTATGAAGGGTTTATTTTCGGTGCAGATATTGGAGTTCCATACCTCTCAGCCACACTGGTCCCGCATGGGCGTCCTTGTAAAGAATAGCATGTTTCTGTCGGGCTGTGCAGAAAATATAGAACAGCATCCAGCCAAGAGTTAAGGCCATCACGACAGTGAGAGATATCAGGACCTCCTCCTGACCCACTGCCACCTCACTGAAAGCCCCTCCACAGATCAGAGCACCAACCAGGAAGAAAATGTTGATGGCTAGCAGGCCAGAAAGCAGCCTGCCTCCTTGAGTTTCGGGCTTGCTGGGCTGTGTTTGCGGTGGAGCTGGGAAGGTTTGGTCATTGGAAAACCTCCACTCATTCCCCAACTCTTCTTGTGATGGTGCTGCCTCATTTGTGATGTCGTTCCTGCTGATCATTTCTTCGGCCATTCTGTGGTGCTTCGGAACTTGTTGATGAACATAAAGAACTTTCAGCAACAAGAAAAGGCCCAACAAACCCAAACCTTTTTAACAGATCAGCACCATCTTCTCAACAAATACTGAACCCATTCTTTATAAACCGTATCCCCAATCCCTTCTCACCGTATCCCCAATCCCTTCTCACCGTATCCCCCATCCCTTCTCACCGTATCCCCAATCCCTTCTCACCGTATCCCCAATCCCTTCTCACCGTATCCCCCAATCCCTTCTCACCATAACCCCAATCCCTTCTCACCGTATCCCCAATCCCTTCTCACCGTATCCCCAATCCCTTCTCACCATATCCCCCAATCTCTTCTCACCATATCCCCAATCCCTCCTCATCGTATCCCCAATCCCTTCTCACCATATCCCCAATCCCTTCTCACCATATCCCCCAATCCCTTCTCACCATATCCCCCAATCCCTTCTCACCGTATCCCCAATCCCTTCTCACCATATTCCCAATCCCTTCTCACCATATCCCCAATCCCTTCTCACCATATCCCCAATCCCTTCTCACCATATCCCCAATCCCTTCTCACCATATCCCCAATCCCTTCTCACCGTATCCCCAATCCCTTCTCACCGTATCCCCAATCCCTTCTCACCGTTTCCCCCAATCTCTTCTCACCGTATCCCCAATCCCTTCTCACCGTATCCCCAATCCCTTCTCACCGTTTCCCCCAATCTCTTCTCACCGTATCCCCAATCCCTTCTCACCGTATCCCCAATCCCTCCTCACCGTATCCCCATCCCTTCTCACCGTATCCCCAATCCCTTCTCACCATATCCCCCAATCCCTTCTCACCGTATCCCCCAATCCCTTCTCACCATATCCCCCAATCCCTTCTCACCATATCCCCCAATCCCTTCTCACCGTATCCCCCAATCCCTTCTCACCGTATCCCCATCCCTTCTCACCGTATCCCCCAATCCCTTCTCACCGTATCCCCCAATCCCTTCTCACCATATCCCCAATCCCTTCTCACCATATCCCCAATCCCTTCTCACCATATCCCCAATCCCTTCTCACCGTATCCCCAATCCCTCCTCACCGTATCCCCATCCCTTCTCACCATATCCCTAATCCCTTCTCACCGTATCCCCAATCCCTTCTCACCGTATCCCCAATCCCTTCTCACCGTATCCCCCAATCTCTTCTCACCGTATCGCCAATCCCTTCTCACCGTATCCCCCAATCTCTTCTCACCGTATCGCCAATCCCTTCTCACCGTATCTCCAATCTCTTCTCACCATATCCCCATCCCTTCTCACCGTATCCCCAATCCCTTCTCACCGTATCCCCCAATCTCTTCTCACCGTATCGCCAATCCCTTCTCACCGTATCCCCCAATCTCTTCTCACCGTATCGCCAATCCCTTCTCACCGTATCTCCAATCTCTTCTCACCATATCCCCAATCCCTTCTCACCGTATCCCCAATCCCTTCTCACCATATCCCTAATCCCTTCTCACCGTATCCCCAATCCCTTCTCACCGTATCCCCAATCTCTTCTCACCGTATCCCCCAATCCCTTCTCACCGTATCCCCCAATCCCTTCTCACCGTATCCCCCAATCCCTTCTCACCGTATCCCCAATCCCTTCTCACCATATCCCCAATCTCTTCTCACCATATCCCCCAATCTCTTCTCACCATATCCCCAATCTCTTCTCACCATATCCCCAATCCCTTCTCACCGTATCCCCCATCCCTTCTCACCGTATCCCCAATCCCTCCTCACCGTATCCCCAATCCCTTCTCACCGTATCCCCAATCCCTCCTCACCGTATCCCCAATCCCTCCTCACCGTATCCCCAATCCCTTCTCACCGTATCCCCAATCCTTTCTCACCGTATCCCCATCCCTTCTCACCATAACCCCAATCTCTTCTCACCGTATCCCCAATCCCTTCTCACCATATCCCCAATCCCTTCTCACCATATCCCCAATCTCTTCTCACCATTTCCCCCAATCCCTTCTCACCATATCCCCAATCCCTGCTCACCGTATCCCCAATCCCTTCTCACCATATCCCCAATCCCTTCTCACCGTATCCCCAATCCCTTTTCACCATATCCCCAATCTCTTCTCACCATATCCCCAATCCCTTCTCACCGTATCTCCAATCCCTTCTCACCGTATCCCCAATCCCTCCTCACCGTATCCCCAATCCCTCCTCACCGTATCCCCAATCCCTCCTCACCGTATCCCCAATCCCTTCTCACCGTATCCCCAATCCCTCCTCACCGTATCCCCAATCCCTTCTCACCGTATCCCCAATCCCTCCTCACCGTATCCCCAATCCCTTCTCACCGTATCCCCAATCCCTTCTCACCGTATCCCCATCCCTTCTCACCATAACCCCAATCTCTTCTCACCGTATCCCCAATCCCTTCTCACCATATCCCCAATCCCTTCTCACCATATCCCCAATCTCTTCTCACCATTTCCCCCAATCCCTTCTCACCATATCCCCAATCCCTGCTCACCGTATCCCCAATCCCTTCTCACCATATCCCCAATCCCTTCTCACCGTATCCCCAATCCCTTTTCACCATATCCCCAATCTCTTCTCACCATATCCCCAATCCCTTCTCACCGTATCTCCAATCCCTTCTCACCGTATCCCCAATCCCTCCTCACCGTATCCCCAATCCCTCCTCACCGTATCCCCAATCCCTCCTCACCGTATCCCCAATCCCTTCTCACCGTATCCCCCAATCCCTCCTCACCGTATCCCCAATCCCTTCTCACCGTATCCCCAATCCCTCCTCACCGTATCCCCAATCCCTTCTCACCGTATCCCCAATCCCTTCTCACCGTATCCCCAATCCCTTCTCACCGTATCCCCAATCCCTCCTCACCGTATCCCCAATCCCTTCTCACCGTATCCCCCAATCCCTGCTCACCGTATCTCCAGTCTCTTCTCAATCCGCCCTGCAGCAAAGAATCTAATTTGAAATTGTTACTTTTACCATTGTAACTGATCAGTTGAATGACTTACCCGGGAGAGCCCAGGAGACCAGTGCCCCTTTGGTTTGTGTCACACTCCGTGCTGGGTCTGAATCAGTGCAGCATTTATACCGGGCCGGATATCAGAGTGTGGGGTTCGGCACAGGTTTACCTGCAAAGCTTCTATAAATCAGAGCGACAGCCCAATAAACTTCACACAAACATCAAACATTTGACGGGACCTAAAGGACTGGGGCCGTGTGAATTTTGGAAATGTGGCAACACTGAGGAGGATAATATATTACAGTACAATTTGCAATCAGAGATTTTGATGAATTTGTGCTCCTCAAGATAAGGAATATCAATGCAGTTGAACAGAAAGCTATTAGCTTTGCAGATGTTCAGATGTAACTGTGTCTCGGAGCAATTTTTAGCGAATGGTCAAAAGTTAATGGTCTTTTTCTGTTTAGCGGTTGTACTACTGTCAGTACTGATGGAGTTATTATAGTGTAAAATTAACACAATAACCTTGCTATTACAAATCACCAACACATGGAATTAAAGTCCCCTCATGTCAGAATCAAACACTCCCAGGGCAGGTACAACACGGGTTAGATACAGAGTAAAGCTCCCTCCCCACTGTCCCATCAAACACTCCCAGGGCAGGTACAGCACGGGGTTAGATACAGAGTAAAGCTCCCTCTACACTGTCCCATCAAACACTCCCAGGGCAGGTACAGCACGGGTTAGATACAGAGTAAAGCTCCCTCCCCACTGTCCCATCAAACACTCCCAGGGCAGGTACAGCACGGGTTAGATACAGAGTAAAGCTCCCTCTACACTGACCCATCAAACACTCCCAGGGCAGGTACAGCACGGGTTAGATACAGAGTAAAGCTCCCTCTACACTGTCCCATCAAACACTCCCAGGGCAGGTACAGCACGGGTTAGATACAGAGTAAAGCTCCCTCCCCACTGTCCCATCAAACACTCCCAGGGCAGGTACAGCACGGGTTAGATACAGAGTAAAGCTCCCTCTACACTGACCCATCAAACACTCCCAGGGCAGGTACAGCACGGGTTAGATACAGAGTAAAGCTCCCTCTACACTGTCCCATCAAACACTCCCAGGGCAGGTACAGCACGGGTTAGATACAGAGTAAAGCTCCCTCTACACTGACCCATCAAACACTCCCAGGGCAGGTACAGCACGGGTTAGATACAGAGTAAAGCTCCCTCTACACTGTCCCATCACACACACCCAGGACAGGTACAGCACAGGTTTGATACAGAGTAAAGCTCCCTCCCCACTGTCCCATCAAACACTCCCAGGGCAGGTACAGCACGGGTTAGATACAGAGTAAAGCTCCCTCTACACTGACCCATCAAACACTCCCAGGGCAGGTACAGCACGGGTTAGATACAGAGTAAAGCTCCCTCTACACTGTCCCATCAAACACTCCCAGGGCAGGTACAGCACGGGTTAGATACAGAGTAAAGCTCCCTCCCCACTGTCCCATCAAACACTCCCAGGGCAGGTACAGCACGGGTTAGATACAGAGTAAAGCTCCCTCTACACTGACCCATCAAACACTCCCAGGGCAGGTACAGCACGGGTTAGATACAGAGTAAAGCTCCCTCTACACTGTCCCATCAAACACTCCCAGGGCAGGTACAGCACGGGTTAAATACAGAGTAAAGCTCCCTCTACACTGTCCCATCAAACATTCCCAGGGCAGGTACAGCACGGGTTAGATACAGAGTAAAGCTCCCTCTACACTGTCCCATCAAACACTCCCAGGGCAGGTACAGCACGGGTTAGATACAGAGTAAAGCTCCCTCTGCAGTGTCCCATCAAACACTCCCAGGGCAGGTACAGGACGGGTTAGATACAGAGTAAAGCTCCCTCTACACTGACCCATCAAACACTCCCAGGGCAGGTACAGCACGGTTTAGATACAGAGTAAAGCTCCCTCTACACTGTCCCATCACACACACCCAGGACAGGTACAGCACAGGTTTGATACAGAGTAAAGCTCCCTCTACACTGTCCCATCACACACACCCAGGACAGGTACAGCACGGGTTAGATACAGAGTAAAGCTCCCTCTACACAATTGCAATAACCTGCCTTAATCCAGATATAGAAGATTAACCCACGATGTACCAGTGTGATATTTCTTTTTGTACCCCAGACAACGTTGTTAAAAATTCATTCTCAGGAGGGAATTGGGAGTCCGCTACGCGGTGTGGGACTGGAGATACCTGTGGGCTAGGCCGGGTGGTGGTGATAGGTTCCCTTCCCTGTGAGACAATTTGTGATTCACGTTGGTTTTTACGACTAAAATGTTAAACTGAGTCCCGGTATGCTCAGGTAGATGTTAAACCGATGCCCTGCCTAACTTATTACGTAGATGTTAAACCGAGGCTCTGTCTGCCTTCTCAGATAGATGTACAAGACCCATGACACTATTTGAAGCAGAACAGAGAATTTGTAACAAAGGTAATGCAATAATTGTGGGGGACTTTAATCTTCATATAGACTGGACAAATCTTACTGGCAAAGCTAATCTGGAGGACAAGTTCATGGAATGCATTCGAGACAGTTTCCTAGAACAATACATCATGGAACCAACCAGGGAACAGGCTATTTTAGATATTTTATTGTGTAATGAGACAGGGTTAATTTGTAATCTCATACTAAAGGATCCTCTGGGGAAGAGTGATAATAATATGAAAGAATTTCAGATTGAGTTAGAGAGTGAAATACTAAAATCCAAAACAAGAGTCTTAAACTTAAATCAAGCCAATTCCATAGGTATGAGGGATGAATTGGCTAAGGTAGATTGGGAGATTAGATAAAAAAGTACAACGGTAGAAGGCAGTGGCAGACATTTAAAGAAATATTCCAAAATTCTCAACGAATATACATTCTATTGTCGTGTGGCTATGGACACAGCAACGGCACACCCAGCCCAGTTGACCCTGCAAAGTCCTCCTCACCAATATCTGGGGACTTGTGCCAAAATTGGGAGAGCTGTCCCACAGACTAGTTAAGCAACAGCCTGACATAGTCATACTCACAGAATCATACCTTTCAGCCAATGTCCCAAACTGCTCCATCACCATCCCTGGGTATGTCCTGTCTCACCGGCAGGACAGGTCAACCAGGGGTGGCAGCACAGGGTTATACAGTCGGGAAGGAGTGACCCTGGGAGTCCTCAACATTGACTCTGGACCCCATGAAGTCTCATGGCTTCAGGTCAAACATGGTCAAGGAAACCTCCTGCTGATTACCACCTACCACCCTCCCTCTGCTGATGAATCAGTACTGCTCCATGTTGAACACCACTTGGAAGAAGCACTGAGAGTAGCAAGGGCACAGAATATACTCTGGGTGGGAACTTCAATGTCCATCACCAGGAGTGGCTCGGTAGCACCACTACTGACCGAGCTGGCCGAGTCCTGAAGGACATAGCTGACAGTCTGGGCCTGCAACAGGTGGTGAGAGAACCAACATGAGGGAAAAACCTACTTGACTTTGTCCTCACCAATCTACCTGTCGCATCTGTCCATGGCAGCATTGTGAGAAGTGACCACCGCACAGTCATTGTGGAGACAAAGTCCCGTCTTCACACCGAGGACAGATCTAGCAGCTCAAAACTGGGCATCCATGAGGCGCTGTGGGCCATCAGCAGCAGCAGAATTGTATTCCACCACAATCTGTAACCTCATGGCCCAGCATATCCCTCACTCTACCATTACCATCAAGCCAGGGGGCCAACCCTGGTTCAATGAGGAGTGTAGAAGAGCATGCCAGGAGCAGCACCAGGTGGACCTAAAAATGCGGTGCCAACCTGGGGAAGCTGCAGCACAGGACTACATGCATGCTAAAAAGCGGAAGAAGCATGCTATAGACAGGGCTAAGCGATCCCACAATCAACGGATCAGATCAAAGCTCTGCAGTCCTGCCACATCCAGTCATGAATGGTGGTGGACCATTAAACAACTAACGGGAGTGGGAGGCTCCATGAATATCTCCATCCTCAATGATGGTGGAGCCCAGCACATGAGTTCAAAAGACAAAGCTGAAGCGTTTGCAACCATCTTCAACCAGAGGTGCCTCTAGCCAAGCTGTTCCAGTACAGCTACAACATTGGCATCTATCCGGCAATGTGGAAAACTGCCCAGGTATGTCCTGTCCACAAAAAACAGGACAAATCCAATCCAGCCAATTACCGCCCGATCAGTCTAATCTCAATCATCAGCAAAGTGATGGAAGGTGTCGTCGGCAGTGCTATCAAGCAGCACTTACTCACCAATAACCTGCTCACCGATGCCCAGTTTGGGTTCCGCCAGGACCACTTGGCTCCAGACCTCATTACAACCTTGGTCCAAACATGGACAAAAGAGCTGAATTCCAGAGGTGAGGTGAGAGCAACTGCCTTTGACATCAAGGCAGCATTTGACCGAATGTGGCATCAAGGAGTCCTAGTAAAACTGAAGTCAATGGGAATCGGGAGGAAAACTCTCCACTGGCTGGAGTCATACCTAGCACAAAGGAAGATGTTGTGGTGGTTGAAGTTCAATCATCTCAGTCCCAGGACATCACTGCAGGACTTCCTCAGGGCAGTGTCCTAGGCCCAACCATCTTCAGCTGCTTCATCAATGACCTTCCCTCCATCATAAGGTCAGAAGTGGAGATGTTCGCTGATGACTGCACAGTGTTCAGTGCCATTCGCAACTCCTCAGATAATGAAGCAGTCCATGCCCGCATGCAGCAAGTCCTGGACGACGTTCAGGCTTGGGCTGATAAGTGACAGGTAACATTCGCGCCACACAAGTGCCAGGCAATGACTATCTCCAACAAGCGAGAGTCTAACCCCCGCCCCATGACATTCAACGGCATTACCATCGCCGAATCCCTCCCTCTCTCTCTCCCCCTCTCTCTCTCTTCCCTCTCCCCCGCTCTCTCTCTCTTCCCTCGCTCTCGCCACCCCTCTCGCTCTCTTCTATCTCTCTCTCTCCCCCTCTCTCTCTTCCCTCTCTCTCTCTCACCCCC
>CM059447.1:45130291-45147791 GCA_030390025.1 Squalus acanthias | reverse complement strand
TGTGTGTGTGTGTGTGTGTGTGTGTGTGTGTGAGGGTGTGTGTGTGTGTGTGTGTGTGTGTGTGTGTGTGAGGGTGTGTGTGAGGGTGTGTGTGAGGGTGTGTGTGTGAGGGTGTGTGTGTGTGTGTGAGGGTGTGTGTGTGTGTTTACTCTCTTCCAGTCACACAGCCGCGGAACCTGCACCATTTGAAGATCGACCGAGAGTTGCAACAACAGGAAATCTATTTATTTACAATTCATGAATTTACATATTTACAAGTCATGTTGGAAAATTGATCAGTTTGAAGCAAAGACGAGGAGGTGGAGGACGATCGGGGCCTGTGTGTTTAGGCTTCATTCTGACGGCTGACAGCAGCAGTTCCTCAGGCAGCTGTTCCACCAGGTGAGCCTGCGGGCGGATCGGGCACATTCTGACTGCTGGAGAAGTAAAGTTGAAAAGGCCGCTGCATGTGCTCGGAGCTGCTCCTGGGGGCTGTGGAGGAAGGACTGGCAATCCCTGGCGTAGGAAGAGATCCTGTTGGGGAAATCTTCAACCAACTGTCGTGAAAGGTCCCTTAGGAGATCCATGTAGTTCCCGTTAGGCTCCCCTAGATAGTTCTTGATTCATGAGGAAGCCTCGGCCGATCCAATGAGGGGGACAACCAGTTGCAGTGTTGAACTGCAAGACCTGGTGACCTCCTCACTCTTTCCGTCCAGGTGCAGCAACAAACGCACAAGGTTGGAATGGATCAGTCGGTTGAAGATGGATCTGGAACCTCCGATTCCACATTTGGTCAAGTTCCCCAACATGCTGATCGCTTCAGCCCGCACTAGATCACACTCGGCGTCAAAGAGTGGTTGAATGCTGGTGAGGATTTGCTTTACAAAGGGTTGGATGGTGCTCCCTCTCAATTTATTAATGTTCTTGGAGAGGCACGACAGCACCTCAAATTACACGGTGGCATAGTGGTTAGCACTGTTGCCTCACAGCGCCAGGGACCCGGGTTCGAATCCGGCCTTGGGTGACTGTCTGTGTGGAGTTTGCACATTCTCCCCGTGTCTGCGTGGGTTTCCTCCGGGTGCTCCGGTTTCCTCCCACAGTCCAAAGATTTGCGGGTTAGGTTGATTTGGCTATGATAAATTGACCCTTAGTGTTAGGGGGGATTAAATATGTGGGGTTACGGGGATAGGGTGGGATATGTGTCGGTGCAGGCTCGATGGGCCGAAATGGCCTCTATCTGCACTGTGGGGATTCTGTGAAATGTTAGCACTTCCTCTTGGTTCTCCTTGAGCAGACTCAGCATTGTGCCCATCACTTGATGAGACCAGTGATGGGCTCCAATTGTAATGCTGCCCAGGCCCCTGACACACAGCAACTGGGCAACTGGACAAGCAACAGGCAAACACCTTAGCAATGTGTTGACCAGAGTGTCTGTGAGCTGCAGCTGTGAAACCAGTGGAGACTTTAATAGCTCTCCAAAGAAGGAAGCCACGGTGACTACCTGACACTCTTGGATGGTATGGATCTGAGCTGCCAGCTCTTCCACAATGCCAGGCAGGCTGATACCAGCAAATCGCACCATTGCTCTGGCCAGCAAGACAACCCCCTTGTCAAATATGCGGAGGTTCTTCATCTGGTCCCATCCTCCACTGTTCACCATGTAAGTAGCTACTTCTGTATTGTTTGTCCGAGCCAGCAGGTCCTTTAGTGTCCTCACACAGTTCACACACAGATCTCTACATTTAGGTGTTTCAAACGCAGCTGAGAATGGTCTCTGGTTGAATTTATCACCAGGAGCAAAACTATTGAGCAGAGAAACATGAATGGAAGAGTTGCAATGAGTGAGCAGGGCGCTGAATAACTGCGGGAATAATGCAGTCACCGCCTTTACCGACTCGGGCTTAGTGATCATCTGTCGCAGCCCACAGACGGCAGCCAGGGATTCAAGGGTTGAATACGCTGGCGCGTTCTCACTGACAGGACAGGTTCTGCTCATCCCAAAGGACAACTGCTTTTTCAGGGAGTCCAGCAGCTCTCCCATTGTTCTCATGGCACATTCTGTGTCCTCAGCCAGTGATCGCCACATGTCACTGACGTACTTGTCCAAAGGGACGGGGTAGGTGAGGAGACAGGACACAACTGTTGCTGTGTTGTGTGAGGCCAGAATGGCTACACTACGCAGAACTGAAAGTCTCACCTGCTCATAAGGAATTGATTGTAATTCAAGTCTCAGTGCGTCAATTATCTCCGAGACCTGGTCCCCAAGTTCACTGCCTCGTAGTTTAACGGTAGTTTGCACGAGAACAGCGGCTGCATTGGAACAGCTGGGCTGTTGGTCGGACAGTCCTTTGAAGACCATGAAGAGTAAGTTGCCCAGCTGGTCATGGGGCAAACATTTGGAAATGACCTCTGTGATTTGAGAGCATGCGTTAAAGAGGACTAAATTGTCAGGGTTAACCAACTGGTCTCTGACTCTTTTCAGTCCCTCTAACTGCTCCGTTTGCTGAACTAGATTGGTGCCTTCACACGACAAATGAATGGCCAGGATTAAGTACAAAGAGTCCAGGGCCATCTGTCGAACGGGAAGCGATGGGTCTGCACAACGTGGCATCAGTCGCCCAATCAAAGTCCCCATGTTATTACCAGGCACTACATTATGAACATTGAGCTTCCTCCAGTAAAGGTTCAGAAGCTCCAAGGTCATTTCCATGGCTCTCTCTCATTCATGGTCTTTCGTTGAACTGATCCAGGCTTCCACATGTCTGAAATAGCCTCAAGTCCTTGAGGGGACAGGTCCTGAAGTAATACTTGCTTCAGCAGATTTTGCAGAGAATCTGTGGTTTGGGTATAAAGCGTGGCCGTCTCCTTTGTATTATCATTTGTGTCCTCGTCATTGTCCAGTTCTGGAGGTACCAAGCCGAAAAGTACTGATCAGGCAGCTTTGAATCAATTGGCAGGTGTCAGCTTGGATTGATTCACTGTGTAGTTTCACGAGATGCTTGCAGGTGTCCATGGCTAACTGTCGAACAGGGCTCTTCAGCAGCTCTGGTGGCTCGGCCTCGATAAGATCCTGCATGTTTGTCAGCAGGACCCTGTTTCTAATAAAGTTGGTGGGAAGTCTCCAGCGATTTATATCTAGGGATCTGGCTATCTGAGTCACGGTCTGTACTAGGCTGAGCTTTAGTGTGAGATCCCTGGATTCAGCCTTTATCCCCTGCCCACTTGTAATTAAATGACTCAGAGCTGGCAGAATGTGGCTCTCGATTGTGAAGAGCAGTTCTTCAGGTGCGCAGACTGCTATGTTCCCATAGCACAGAACCAGTGTGCTCTTGACTTTATCCGATTCCTCATCAGCCTTGATCCTAAATCTGCTGGCGTTAGCAAAGTCCTCCAGGCTACTGAGCGCATCATCAAAATGTGCTATGGCACAGAAACCAATGGCGAGGGCTGCTCCCTCTCGCTCCGCACTCTCACTGTGCTGCACACTCAGTAGCATTTGGTGAAGCTCCTCCCTTACGTTCCTCGTGCGTGTCTGGCGGAGCACTGACGCAAGAGATTTATATAGAAAGCCCTTCTCTTGTGGGGAGTGATGGTTGGTGTTGAGTTGTTTTGTTATTTCATCAGCGAGCTGACATGTCCACTCCTCGTCATTAATCGGATTTAGAGCTAGTCACAAGACCGCCAATAATTTATTCTCCCATTCCGATTGGGACAGAGACTCCTCTGAATTTTCCAGTAAATGGTCAACTAATGGTGCCAGCTCGTCTTCCCACCACCTCACTGATTGTGAGTGGACATTGAGTCTCAGGACTTTCAGTAGACTCAGTGCCGCGGTTCCTTGGCCTCCTCCCTGATATGGGCAACAAGACACAGCGAGGAGCCGGGTCAGCAGTGCCTGGGCTTTAGGGAGATTGGCATCTTCATTGTAAGTAAGGGAAAAGCTTTCCCTACCGGCTCGCAGTTTCTTTTTCCCAATGTGGGCTGAACAACTGCAGATTATTGTTAAAGCCTTGGTGTACTGGGTCATAGTGACAAACTCCAGTAAGGATGGCCAAAGGACATCCTCCATCCTCACTGCAGTTGTGATCAAACACATCACTGTTTCACACAGGATGACTAATTCTTCATCTGTTACTGGGTCTGGCTGATGATTGGGTGGTACCAGGGTCCTTGAACCGACGGGTGCCGCACACTGTTGGATGAGAAATTGCACCATTGCCTTTCCTCCCGCGGGCTCAAGGTAACCTTGCTCGGCCATGACACATATTACCTGGGCAATGAGCTTCTTCTCCTGATTGCTGCTCTTGTCGAGAAGGACTGGTTTTATTGCAGCCACAATCTGAGCCGTCTTCCTCTCCAAGTGCGATGAGACCGATGTGATGAGATGCTTCAGTACAGTCAGTGTTCCTACTCTCATTCGTTGGTCAGCGTTCTCTAACTGAGACAGGAGAAATTTGACCATTTTGTCTGCATAAGCTGGAGCCAGAACTCTGAAACGGCGAAGGATCTCAGTCTGGTTCTTCAGAGCAAGATCATCAGTAGACTCCAGCGAAACACAAATCTGCTGGTGGAGCTTGATAAGAAGGATGTCCATTTGTGATTTTAGACTGAGACACTTTATCTCTCACAACATCCATCTGATGCAGAAATGCACAGTTTGTAGCACTTTGCTGTATTTTGTCCAGCCCGGGGTTTCTGTGTTGTCATGGTTTCCATTGTGAGGCCAGGTTACATAAGCCCTCAGTTGTGATGTGGCCCTGGGTCATGTGCCCATATAAGGCCTGCCAGCTCTTTGTGTCAGTTTAAGGTGGGTGCTGGGGGTTAAGGCCCAGACCTGAGAGATAGACCACACGGACAAGGCAACATTCCCAACCCTTGGCAGCATATTGGATTGAGCAGCTGTTTGTTCCTAATAAAGAACCCACCGCACCACAGACACTCAAAGTACTTGTGACAAAAGATGAGGAAGTGGGAATGTTGGACAGACATTTCCAGCAGAATTGCCCCAAATTGGGATCTTCATGTGTCAAGGATTGAAGCTGCTTAATGATGTCATCAGGAAGTTGCTGTGACATCAGAGCGGCCCGTTGTGACATCAGAGCGGCTCATTGTGACATCAGAGCGGCTCATTGTGACATCAGAGCAGCCCGTTGTGAGATTTGTTCCACTCTTGTCTCCTTTAAATTCTTGGGGGGAAAAATTCAGCTGCTTGCGCCTCCCGTTAGCGCCTTAAGAGGGCGCTAATGGGGCGTAAAGCAGCTAACGCCCGGGCGCAGCGCCGCCCACGCCTCCCGTAAAATTCAGCGGGAGGTTAGCGGCGGCGCCAGCCGGTAGCGCCCTGTGGCGCTGCGCCGCCGGCGATGACGTCATCGCCGTGCGCAGCACCCCGCTCGCGCTCCAGCCGCGATCTTCAGTCGCGCCCCCTGATTTACCGCCAGACGCTATGTCCGACGGGTTCAGGGAGGCGTACGTGCGGCCGGGGCGGCGATATTTAAAGGGGAGGTGGCAGGCGGCCATTTTTGTTGCTGGCCGCCTGCCAGCACCTGCCCCCGTTGCTGTCCCCGGCCCCCGTGAAGCCCCCCCACCGTGAAGTGCCGGCTGCGCTCCAAGAGCCCGGCACTTCTCTTGAGTGCCGGGCTCTTTTGCCGGCACTCCCGATCCCTGGGGGCCCAGCTGGGCCCCGGTTCGCGCTGCGCAGGGTCCCTCCCCTTTAAGAAGGGGAGGAAGGCCTGCAGTACCGCGGCGCGACGTGCCGCGGCGCCTGGCGCTGCAGCACGTAGCGCCATGATATTGACTCGCAGCGCCCCAAGAGGGATGCGGGGTGCTTCCAGTGGCGCCCCGCTTCCCTCTTGGGGCGCAACCACTGAAGTTCCGGCGCGGGGCCGCTAATTTTTTCGGGGCACTAAAAGTCGCGCCCCGGCGAGGTTAGCGCCCCAAATGGGGCGCGACTGAATTTTTACCCCTTGTTCTCTATTGCCCACCACCCCAGATTTCTCACCCGCATATCCTCCCTGCTTTCCTCCCTCAGCCTCTGCACTCAGTGACTCCTTCTCGGTCATTTCAATCTCCATCTCAACTCCCCTTGTCCTTTCTCCTCTGATTTTACTGCCTTCCTGTTGTCCTTTAAACACCCCTACCCATCACGTCCACCCCTCTACTTTGCCGTCTCTCCTGGCCTCACTGCTTGCATGGTCTCAATCACTGACAAGGCCATCTCTGACCATTGATTTTATCACCCGTAACCCCCGACCACCTTCCAACCTTACTTCCATCTGTGTCCACCCCTGCAAAAAACTCTTACAGGAAGAGAGGAACATTGGGAACAGAAGGAGGCCATTCAGCCCCTCGGATGTTCTCTGCCATTCAATGAGATCCTGGCTGATCAGAGATGGGGAGGGGAGAGGCCATGGAGGGATTTGAAAACAAGGATGAGAATTTTAATATCGAGGTGTTGCTTAACCACGAGCCAATGTAGGTCAGTGAGCACAGGGGTGACGGGTGAATGGGACTTGCTGTGAGTTAGGACATGGGCAGCCAAGCTTTGAATGACCTCAAGTTTGCGTAGGGTAGAACGTGGGAGGCTAGCCAGGAGTGCATTGGAATAGTCAAGCCTAGAGGTAACAAAGGCATGGATGAGGGTTTCAGCAGCGGATGAGCTGAGGCAGGGGCGGAGTTTGGCGAGAGTGCTACTCACAGAGCAGCGAATGACACTAAATAATTGTACATTTCTTGAATCAAATGTCTTTGAATTGAACAAGAGAATATGTCTGATCAGCCTGAGGGAGGGGCAGGGGGAGTGGGAGGGGTTATCATCTCACTCTGTCACTTTTTCCAGTATCTTGACCTCTGTCCGACAAACAGTGGCAAGTATTAAGATTCTCGATCTCTCGTCTCACGTCAGCCTGGGTTGCAGTTGGAGGGCAACAGTTGGTCCCAGGATAAGAAGGAGATAAATATCAGTCAGGGTCACATTCTTGATCGCTATCCAGAGATTCCAGCTGGCGAGTGTACAAGTGTCTATCAGGAGACGACAACATACAAACGTCAGCACAAAAGGGTGAATCATACACCTGTTCAGGTGACGCATGTCAGTGCCGGCATCGAATACACCTGGTCAGGAACAGCATGGGTTAGATACAGAGTAAAGCTCCCTCTACACTGTACCTCAAACACTCCAAGGGCAGTTACAGCGTGGGTTAGATACAGAGTAAAGCTCTCTCTACACTGTCCCATCAAACACTCCCAGGGCAGTTACAGCGTGGGTTAGATTCAGAGTAAATCTCCCTCTACACTGTCCCATCAAACACTCCCAGGGCAGGTAAGGCACGGGGTTAGATACAGAGTAAATCTCCCTCTACATTATCCAATCAAACACTCCCATGGCAGGTACGGCACGGGTTAGATACAGAGTAAAGCTACCTCTACACTGTCCCATCAAACACTCCCAGTGAAGGTAAAGTATGGGTTAGGCACAAAGTAAAGCTCCCTCTAACCTGTCCCATTAAACACTCCCAGGGCAGGTACACCACTGGATAGATATAGAGTAAACCTCCGTCCACACTGTCCCATCAAACACTCCCAGAGCAGTTAAAGCACGGTTTATATACAGAGTAAAGCTCGCTCTACACTTTCCCATCAAACTCTCCCAGGGCAGGTACAGCACGGGTTAGATACAAAGTAAAGCTCCATCTACACTGTCACATCAAACACGCCCAGGGCAGGTACAGCTCAGGTCAGATACAGAGTAAAGCTCCCTCAACACAGACCCATCAAACACTCCCAGGGCAGGTACAGCACGGGTTACATACAGTGTAAAGCTCCCGCTACACTGTCTATTTAAAAACTCATGATGCGGAGATGCCGGTGTTGGACTGGGGTGGACAAAATTCAGAGGTCGCACAACACCAGATTATAGTCCAACAGTTTTATTTGAAATCACAAGCTTTCGGAGCTATCGATTGCTCCTTCCTCAGGTGAAGTAAATTAGATACAGAATCGCCAAAGCATATATAGATAGAAAACAAAGCATGTGTACCTTACAATTGCAGACCACTAAATTAAATCATCCTGACTATCTGCCGAGGTGTGATAAAGTTAATTAAGTCAGCCAGGAAGGTACCACATCAAAGACATAGCAAGATACAACTGAGACAATGAGGTGTAGTCGCAGGGGTTCTAACGTGTCAAAAGCTGCCGTCTGTATGTAAAACGAAAAGCTTTAAAATTTTTACTTTTTTACTGGGAAAATTTTTACTTTTTTACTGGGAATCACATCTGTGAACAAGCTAACGACGACTCGAGTCCGGATCACGTCATGTATCGTGACATAAACCCAAGATCCCGATTGAGACCGTCTTCATGAGTGCGGAACTTGGCTATCAGTTTCTGCTCGATGATTTTGCGTTGTCGTGTGTTTCTAAGGTTGCCTTGGAGAACGCTTACCCGCAGATCCGAGGCTGAATGTCCTTGACTGCTGAAGTGTTCCCCGACTGGGAGGTAACAATCCTGCCTGGCGATTGTTGCGCGGTGCTCGTTCATACGTTGTCTCAGTGTCTGCATGGTCTCGCCGATGTACCATGCCGCGGTGCATTCTTTCCTGCAACGTATGAGGTAGACAACGTTGGCCGAGTCACATGAGTATGTACCATGTACCTGGTGGGTAGTGTCCTCACGTGTGATGGTGGTATCTGTGTTGATGATCTGGCATGTCTTGCAGAGTTTGCCATGGCAGGGTTGTGTGGTGTCGTGGTCGCTGTTATCCTGAAAGCTGGGTAATTTGCTGCGAACGATGGTACTTCTGAGGTTAGGCGGCTGTTTGAAGGCAAGTAGTGGAGGCGTGGGGATGGCCTTAGCGAGGTGTTTGTCGTCATCGATGACATGTTGAAGGCTGCGAAGAACATGGCGTAGTTTCTCCGCTCCGGGGAAGTACTGGACGACATAGGGTACCCTGTTGGTTGTGTCCCGTGTTTGCCTTCTGAGGAGGTCTATGCGATTTTTCGCTGTGGCCCGTCGGAACTGTCGATCGATGAGTCGAGCGTCATATCCCGTTCTTACGAGGGCGTTTTTCAGCGTCCGTAGGTGTCCATCGCGTTCCTCCTCGTCTGAGCAGATCCTATGTATTCGCAGGGCTTGTCCATAGGGGATGGCTTCTTTAACATGGTTAGGGTGGAAGCTGGAGAAGTGGAGCATCGTGAGGTTGTCCGTGGGCTTGCGGTAGAGTGAAGTGCTGAGGTGTCCGTCTTTGATGGAGATTCGTGTGTCCAGGAATGAGACCGATTCTGAGGAGTAGTCCATGGTGAGTTTGATGGTGGGATGGAACTTGTTTATGTTATCGTGTAGTCTTTTCAGTGATCCTTCGCCATGGGTCCAAAGGAAGAAAATGTCGTCGATGTATCTGGTGTACAGCGTTGGCTGGAGGTCCTGTGCAGCGAAGAAGTCTTGCTCGAACTTGTGCATGAAGATGTTGGCGTATTGGGGTGCGAATTTGGTCCCCATGGCTGTTCCGTGTGTTTGGGTAAAAAAATGGTTGTCGAAGGTGAAGACATTGTGGTCAAGGATGAAGCGGATGAGTTGTAGGATGGCGTCTGGAGATTGGCTGTTGTTGATGTTGAGTACTGAGGCTGTTGCAGCGATGCCGTCATCGTGGGGGATACTGGTGTAGAGTGCCGATACGTCCATCGTGGCAAGGAGTGTTCCTGGTTCAACTGGTCCGTGGGTGCTGAGTTTCTGTAAGAAGTCTGTAGTGTCGCGACAGAAGCTGGGGGTTCCCTGTACGATGGGTTTCAGAATGCCCTCGACGTATCCAGAGAGGTTCTCACACAGGGTTCCATTGCCTGATACGATAGGACGTCCGGGTGTGTTGGCTTTGTGTATCTTTGGGTTTAAAAACTCCCAGGGCAGACACAGCACAGGTTAGATACAAAGTAAAGCTCCCTCTACACAGTCCGATCAAACACTCCCAGGGCAGGTACAGCACGGGTTAGATACAGAGTATATCTCCCTCTACACTCTCCCATCAAACACTCCCACAGCAGGTAAAGCATGGCTTAGATACAGAGTAAAGCTGCCTCTACACTGTCCCATCAAACACTGAGAGGTCGCACAACACCAGGTTATAGTCCAACAGTTTTATTTGAAATCACAAGCTTTCGGAGCTATCGATTGCCCCTTCCTCAGGTGAAGTAAATAGATATAACCTGGTGTTGTGCGACCTCTCAATTTTGTCCACCCCAGTCCAACACCGGCATCTCCGCATCATGACCATCAAACACTGCCAGGGCAGGTACAGCACAGGGTTAGATACTGAGTAAAGCTCCCTCTACACTGTCCCATGAAACTCTCCCAGGGCTGGTACAGCACGGGTTACATAGAGAGTAAAGCTCCCTCTACACTGTCCCATCAAACACTCCCAGGGCAGGTACAGCATAGGCTAGATACAGAGTAAAGCTCCCTCTACACTTTCCCATCAAACAGTTCCAGGGCAGGTACAGCACGAGTTAGATACAGAGTAAAGTTCCCTCTACACTAGCCAATCAAACACTCCCAGTGCAAGGACATCACAGATTAGATAGAGAGAAAAGCTCCCTCTGCAATGTCCCATCAAACACTCCCAGGGCAGATACAGCACGGGTTAGATACAAAGTAAAGCTCCCTCTACACAGTTCCGTCAATCACTCCCAGGGCAGGTACACCACGGGATAGATATAGAGTAAATCGCCCTCTCCACTGACACTTCAAACACTGCCAGGGCAGGTAAAGCAGGGGGGTAGATACAGAGTAAAGCTACCTCTACACTGTCCCATCAAACACTCCCAGGGCAGGTACACCATGGGATAGATATAGAGTAAAGCTCCCTCTACACTTTCCCATCAAACACTCCCAGGGCAGGTACAGCTCAGGTCAGATACAGAGTAAAGCTCCCTCTACACTGTCCCATCAAACTCTCCCAGGGCAGGTACAGCACGGGTTATATACAAAGTAAAGCTCCCTCTACACAGTTCCGTCAATCACTCCCAGGGCAGGTACACCACGGGATAGATATAGAGTAAATCTCCCTCTCCACTAACACTTCAAACACTGCCAGGGCAGGTAAAGCAGGGGGGTAGATACAGAGTAAAGCTACCTCTACACTGTCCCATCAAACACTCCCAGGGCTGGTACAGCACGGGTTAGATACAGAGTAAAGCTGCCTCTACACTGTCCCATCAAACACTCCCAGGGCAGGTACAGCACAGGTTAGATACAGAGTAAAGCTGCCTCTACACTGTCCCATCAAACACTCCCAGGGCAGGTACAGCACAGGTTAGATACAGAGTAAAGCTCCCACTACACAGTCCCGTCAAACACTCCCAGGGCAGGTACACCATGGGATAGATATAGAGTAAAGCTCCCTCTACACTTTCCCATCAAACACTCCCAGGGCAGGTACAGCTCAGGTCAGATACAGAGTAAAGCTCCCTCTACACTGTCCCATCAAACTCTCCCAGGGCAGGTACAGCACGGGTTATATACAGAGTAAAGTTGCCTCTACACTGTCCCATCAAACACTCCCAGGGCAGGTAAAGCATGGGGTTAGATACAGAGTAAAATTCCTCTACACTGTCCCATCAAACTCTCCCAGGGCAGGTACAGCACGGTTTAGATACAGAGTAAAGCTCCCTCTACGCTGTCCAATCAAACACTCCCAGGGCAGGTAAAGCATGGGTTAGGTACAGAGTAAACCTCCCTCTACACTGACCCTTCAAACACTCCCACAGCAGGTAAAGCACGGGATTAGATACAGAGTAAAGCTCCCTCTACACTGTCCCATCAAACACTCCCAGGGCAGGTACAGATCAGGTCAGATACAGAGTAAAGCTCCCTCTACACAGACCCATCAAACTCTCCCAGGGCAGGTACAGCACAGGTTAGATATAGAGCAAAGCTCCCTCTAAACTGTCCCATCAAACACTCCCAGAGCAGGTAAAGCACGGGTTAGATACAGAGTAAAGTTCCCTCTACACTGTCTATTTAAAAACTCCCAGGGCAGATACTGCACGGGTTAGATACAGAGTAAAGCTACCTCTACACTGTCCCATCAAACACTCCCAGGGCAGGTAAAGCATGGGGTTAGATACAGAGTAAAGCTCCCTCTACACTGTCCCATCAAACAGTCCCAGGGCATGTACAGCACGGGTTAGATACAGAGGAAAGTTCCCTCTACACTGTCCCATCAAACACTCCCAGGGCAGTTACAGCACGGGTTAGATACCAAGTAAAGCTCCCTCTACACAGTCCCGTCAAACACTCCCAGGGCAGGTACAGCATGGGTTACATACAGTGTAAAGCTCCCTCTACACTGACCCTTCAAACACTCCCAGGGCAGGTACAGCACAGGTTAGATATAGAGTAAAGCTCCCTCTACTCTGTCCCATCAAACACTCCCAGAGCAGGTAAAGCACGGGGTTGGATAGAGTACAGCTCCCTCTACACTGTCTCATCAAACACTCCCAGGGCAGGTACAGCACGGGCTACAAACAGAGTAAAGCTCCCTCTACACTATCCCATCAAACACTCCCAGAGCAGGTAAAGCACGGAGTAAGGTACAGAGAAAAGGGCCCTCTACACTGTCTATTTAAAAACTCCCAGAGCAGATACAGCACGGGTTAGATACAAAGTAAACCTCCCTCTACACAGTCCTATTAAACACTCCCAGGGCAGGTACAGCACGGGTTAGATAAATAGTAAAGATCCCTCTACACTGTCCCATCAAACACTCTCAGGCAGGTACGGCACGGGTTAGATACAGAGTAAAGCTCCCTCTACACTGTCCCATCAAACACTCCCAGGACAGGTACAGCACGGGTTACATACAGAGTAAAGCTGCCTCTACACTTTCCCATCAAACACTCCCAGTGCAGGTATAGCACGGGTTAGATACAGAGTAAAGTTCCCTCTACACTATCCAATCAAACACTCCCAGTGCAAGGACATCACGGGTTAGATACAGAGAAAAGCTCCCTCTGCATTGTCCCATCAAACACTCCCAGGGCAGGTACAGCACGGGTTAGATACAAAGTAAAGCTCCCTCTACACAGTCCCGTCAATCACTACCAGGGCAGGTACAGCACAGGTTAGATACAGAGTAAAGCTCGCTCTACACTGTCCCATCAAACACTCCCATGATAGGTACAGCACGAGTTAGATACAGAGTAAAGCTCCGTCCACACTGTCCCATCAAACTCTCCCAGGCCAGGTACAGCATGGGTTAGATACAGAGTAATTCTCCCTCTACACTGTCCCATCAAACAGTCCCAGGGCATGTACAGCACGGGTTAGATACAGAGGAAAGTTCCCTCTACACTGTCCCATCAAACACTCCCAGGGCAGGTACAGCACGGGTTAGATACAGAGTAAAGCTCCCTCTACACTGTCCCGTCAAACACTCCCAGGGCAGGTACAGCATGGGTTAGATACAGTGTAAAGCTCCCTCTACACTGACCCTTCAAACACTCCCAGGGCAGGTACAGCACAGGTTAGATATAGAGTAAAGCTCCCTCTACTCTGTCCCATCAAACACTCCCAGAGCAGGTAAAGCACGGGGTTGGATAGAGTACAGCTCCCTCTACACTGTCTCATCAAACACTCCCAGGGCAGGTACAGCACGGGCTACAAACAGAGTAAAGCTCCCTCTACACTATCCCATCAAACACTCCCAGAGCAGGTAAAGCACGGAGTAAGGTACAGAGAAAAGGTCCCTCTACACTGTCTATTTAAAAACTCCCAGAGCAGATACAGCACGGGTTAGATACAGAGTAAACCTCCCTCTACACTGTCCCATCAAACACTCCCAGAACAGGTACAGCATGGGTTAGATACAGAGTAAAGCTCCCTCTACACTGACCCATCAAACACTCCCAGGGCTGGTACAGCACGGGTTAGATAAATAGTAAAGATCCCTCTACACTGTCCCATCAAACACTCCCAGGGCAGGTACAGCACGGGTTAGATAAATAGTAAAGATCCCTCTACACTGTCCCATCAAACACTCCCAGGGCAGGTACAGCACGGGTTAGATAAATAGTAAAGATCCCTCTACATTGTCCCATCAAACACTCTCAGGGCAGGTACGGCACGGGTTAGATACAGAGTAAACCTCCCTCTACACTGTCCCATCAAACACTCCCAGAACAGGTACAGCATGGGTTAGATACAGAGTAATGCTCCCTCTACACTGTCCCATCAAACACTCCCAGGGCAGGTACAGCACGGGTTAGATACAGAGGCCCAAAAATTAGTCTTGCTACGCGAGAGTACGCACTGTATGCTCTCGCGTATTCTGTCTCCAATTGCCGGTTTTCTGCATGCACTGCGCATGCGCTGAAAACCGGCACTTGGTGATTTCAAAAGGGGGCGGTTCCTAAGTGAACCGCGTGCGCGCTACAGGCTGCGTGCACGCAGTGCACTTAGTGCTTTGAACGCGCAGGTAAGCATGGAAGATTTTGCACATAAAGAAAGGAGGCGTATGACCCTCTTTTAACAAGGTAAGTAGTTAATTAAGTATTATTTTGAATTTTTTTCAACAGGTATATCATTTTTAGAGACTTTAAAGAAAGGTAAGTTTATTTTTATAACTTTTTAAAAGATTTTAAATTTTTTCAAAAATTAAAGTGGTTAATTTATTTAACTATACTTATTTTATTAATGTGATGGTTTTTAAAAAAAATTTAATTGAGGTTTAGCTGTTCTTTTGGGGGGGGTATAGATTCATAGCTTTCACAGCCCTTGCTGTCAAAACTATGAATGAAAGATGGTGTGCTGCCATTGGCTGTAACTGAATCACGTGATCCCACAGCTCGCACGAATTAACTGCGTCTGTGGGATACGGAAGCACTGCACAGCTGCTGTCTAGAAACTCAAGTTCGTGCGAGCTCGGAATGAAAAGGCAGGCGCGCAGTGAGATATCGCGGGGAAGCCTTACCCCCGCACGAAGGCTCCGTCTTTCATTTCTGGGCCATTGTAAAGCTCCCTCTACACTGTCCCATCAAACACTCCCAGGGCAGGTACAGCACGGGTTAAAGAGTAATGCTCCCTCTACACTGTCCCATCAAACACTCCCAGAGCAGTTACAGCACGGCTTAGATACTGAGTAAATCTCCCTCTACACTGTCCCATCTGATCCTGGGCAGTGTAAATAACAAAAACAACATGCATTTATCTGCCACC
Organism: Squalus acanthias; assembly: GCA_030390025.1. Lineage (NCBI taxonomy): Eukaryota > Metazoa > Chordata > Chondrichthyes > Squaliformes > Squalidae > Squalus > Squalus acanthias. The sequence goes on along the minus strand of CM059447.1, from coordinate 45,132,608 downwards.
TTTCGCATTGCAGAACATCCAAAGGGGATCACAGGGGCGTAATCAGATAAAGCTCGACACCGAGCATTGTGTTTGGTGCTCATGAATTGTCAGCTCATAATAAAAGAAACGTCTGGCGGATTCGTTAAACTCTTGTATTTAATTCAAACTGTTGAAAAGTATTTCGAACATGAAACAACAGAACTTTGCAGGGAGGGGCGTCAAGTCAGGGGGCACTAGGACCCGAGGGAATCCCAGTCTGGGTGCCCGCGGGGCTGCTCTCCTCAGCTCGGAGCTCCGGCACTGGGCGGCGGGCTGCTGCCGGCGGCGGTCGCTGCTCGACTGCGCTTCTCCTCCGTCTCCATGGTGATGGCCAAGGACCGGCGGCCAGCGCCATGAGCGACAAGTACCACCGGGCGGCTCGGGACGGCTACCTGGACCTGCTGAAGGAGGCCACCCGGCGGGAGCTCAACTGCCCGGACGAGGACGGCATGACTCCCACTCTCTGGGCCGTTCACCATGGCAACCTGGAGGCGCTGCGGCTGATTGTCGGCAGAGGGTAAGGCCCCGCCGCCGGCGGGCTCTCTCTCTCTCTCAACCCCCTCCTCCCCCTGTCGCATCTCTCATTCCTCCCGCTGACTCGCAGCCCAGGAGGAGGCCATTCGGCCCGGCCGGCCCGGCCTGCCTGTGCCGGCTCTCTCCCGGGGCTGTCCCATTAGTCCCACTCCTATCGCGCCTTTCACGTCCCAAAGCGCTGTCCAAGCCAATGAAGTACTATTTGAAGTGTACAAAAATGAGAAGTCGCACAACACCAGGTTATAGTCCAACAGTTTTATTTGAAATCACGAGCTTTCGGAGCTGCTGCCCCTTCGTCAGGTAAAGTGAAGGAATACAAATCAGCAAAGCATATATAGACAGAGAACAATGTGTAGCGTACAATGTCAGACGACTACAGTAAATCTTACTGACTGCCCTCCATCACACCTCGGCAGGAGGGCAGTCAGTAAGATTTACTGTAGTCGTCTGACATTGTACGCTACACATTGTTCTCTGTCTATATATGCTTTGCTGATTTGTATTCCTTCACTTTACCTGACGAAGGAGCAGCGCTCCGAAAGCTCGTGATTTCAAATAAAACTGTTGGACTATAACCTGGTGTTGTGCGACTTCTCATTTTTGTTCACCCCAGTCCAACACCGGCATCTCCGCATCATGGCCATATTTGAAGTGTAGTCACTGTTGTAATGTGGGAAACACGCCAGCCAATCTGCACACAGCAAGCTCCCACAAACAGCAATGTGATAATGACCAGACCATCTGGTGTTTTTTTTTGTTATGTTGGTTGAGGGATCAATATTGGACACCGGGAGGAACTCTCCCCCTGCTCTTCTTCGAACTAGTGGCCGCGGGCATCTTTTGCGTCCACCCGACAGCACCTCGGTTTAACGTCTCATCCGAAAGACGGCACCTCCGACAGTGCGGCACTCCCTCAGTACTGCACTGGGAGTGTCAGCCTAGATTTTTGTGCTCAAGTGTCTGGAGGGGGACTTGAACCCACAACCTTCTGACTCAGAGGCGAGTGTGCTACCCACTGACACTGTAAATATTACAACAGTAACCACATTTCTTAATTACTTCAGTAGCTGCGAAGCCCTTTGGGACGTTCTGAGGTTGCAAGATTTTCTTACTCCTCCCCCCCCCCCCCCCTTGCAAATTTTTCCTTTTCATGTATTTATCCGATTCCTTTTTGAAAGTTACTATTGAATCTGCTCCCACCACCCTTTCAGGCAGCGCATTCCCGATCATAACAAAAATGTTCCTCTTCTCCCCTCTGGTTCTTTAGCCAATCTTCTTAAATCTGTGTCCTCTGGTTACCGACCCTCCTGCCACAGTTTCTCCCTATCTACTCTATCAAACCCCTCATGATTTTGAGCGCCTCTATTAAATCTCCCCTTAACCTTCTCTGCTCTGAGGAGAACAAGCCCAGCTTCTCCAGTCTCTCCACATCACTGAAGTCCCTCATCCCTTCTCGTTGAGAAGTTTCCTGACATGTTTTGCTGTTTTCACACTGAGCTTATGTACAAATTTAAATGAGCTGTTTTCAAACTCATTCAAGCATGAGGTTCCGAAAGCACCCAGTTAATTCGCCTTGCAGCGCGGGTGAGGACAGGATTGGGCTCGGCTGTGAAACTCTCTGGGGTCGAATAGCCTGCCGATACTCACTGCCCGGGCGTACCCATGAGAGGTGGCCACTTGGGCAAAGGGCTGGAGGGCGGCTGGCACCTGTGAAACCAGTATCCTCAAAACAGCCAGCACCTTCGAGAGAGGAGGGCGAGGG
>CM059447.1:45077813-45130091 GCA_030390025.1 Squalus acanthias | reverse complement strand
GGAGCTTTACTCTGTATCTAACCTGTGCTGTACCTGCCCTGGGAGTGTTTGATGGGACAGTGTAGAGGGAGCTTTACTCTGTATCTAACCCGTGCTGTACCTGTCCTGGGAGTGTTTGATGGGACAGTGTAGAGGGAGCTTTACTCTGTATCTAACCCGTGCTGTACCTGTCCTGGGAGTGTTTGATGGGACAGTGTAGAGGGAGCTTTACTCTGTATCTAACCCGTGCTGTACCTGCCCTGGGAGTGTTTGATGGGTCAGTGTAGAGGGAGCTTTACTCTGTATCTAACCCGTGCTGTACCTGCCCTGGGAGTGTTTGATGGGTCAGTGTAGAGGGAGCTTTACTCTGTATCTAACCCGTGCTGTACTTGCCCTGGGAGTGTTTGATGGGATAGTGTAGAGGGAGCTTTACTCTGTATCTAACCCGTGCTGTACCTGCCCTGGGAGTGTTTGATGGGACAGTGTAGAGGGAGCTTTACTCTGTATGTAACCCGTGCCTTACCTGCCCTGGGAGTGTTTGATGGGACAGTGTAGAGGGAGCTTTACTCTGTATCTAACCCGTGCTGTCCCTGCCCTGGGAGTGTTTGATGGGACAGTGTAGAGGGAGCTTTACTCTGTATCTAACCCGTGCTGTACCTGTCCTGGGAGTGTTTGATGGGACAGTGTAGAGGGAGCTTTACTCTGTATCTAACCCGTGCCATACCTGCTCTGACGTACAAACATACGATATTGACGAGCACCAAAAGATCAGCTGGTCCATCCAGCCTGCCCCACACTATGATGGCCAGAGCATCGTGGACTAAACACTTCCTCCCACCCCTCTCTTTCCCCCGCCACAGCAACCATGTAATCTCCTGGAAGAGGCAAAAAAAGAGAAAAATCCAGGGCTAATAAGGGAAAAAATACTCTGGATAATTCCTCCCCGACCCCCTCAGGCGATCGAAACCAGCCCAGGAGATCCGCCCAACATCCCGTCTATTCCTACTCTTGCATCGTTTAAACCCGTGTCCCCTGCTCCTCCCCAATCTGTTAAACTGGAATAATCTCTCAATAGGGACACTATCCAGCCCTTTAATTATCTTATAGACCTCTATCATGTCACCTCTAAGTCTACGCTTCTCTAAAGTAAATCAACCAAGGTCCTTGAGCTTGACACAGGACCCCGATTGTAATTTTGAGGTACAAGTGCATGGAGTGTTTGGCTCACACTCTCGCCCACTTGTACCGGACAGTTTCCTGGCTGACCAGTGCTCCTTAAAGGGACCTCTGGAGGCCACTCACAAAATGGCCCAGGAATTGTCAAATTCAATATGGAGAGTGCTCCTCTTGGGCCCACAACATAACTGGGCCGCTGTCTCACTGTGCGAGGCCTCCCCTCGGGTTTCCTGGTGATATTTATTGAGATAGTGAGGCTGATCCAGGGTATATGATCTGCCTGTGTCTAATGAACACGCCGGGACAGAGTCCTGCAACAAGTAGAGCGGAGCTGGAGATTCCAGACCTGCAGAGTCAGGTACAGACGGCATTGCGTTATTAACAGGGCGACTCTGTCACACCAGAACAAACAACGTGCATCGGGAACCTGCTCCAGCGCGCTGCTCACGCATGTGAGGGGAGTCAGCGACCACTGTCAGCATTTTGCCTAAACTAAATGGCCAAAACAAGGCCACGGAATCAAATGGTGCGGTGGGAGGGCAGTTCCCCAGAATCCCAGTGACCCACCTTTACCTCGTCTGAGTGGAGTGTTCTCCATGTGTCTGCTAGGACAGTGAGTGTTGCCAGGCTATTCGACCATAGAGGCACTGCCGCCGAGCCGGATCACGGGCTGCCGATTGGCTATCGCCCGTTTTACACTGTCGCACAAAGTGAAGATCTACCCCACAGTATTTTGTGGTTTAAACGTTGCAAGAGAAAAGTAGGCTACCAGAGAAATCGGCAGGTTCCGAGGCCATGTGTGTAGACCTCGGATTGTAGAGGATCACTGAGAAAGAGGGTTATCCTCCTTGTGCTCACCCACACACTTTCTAAGAGGGGTCAGGGGCAGGAAACCTGCCACATTTTTTCCATTCCCTTGCTCAGGGAAGCCAATTGATAGAACCAAAGGAGGCCTTTCAGCCCATCAACCCAGTGCTAGCTCTTCAACTGGAGCTGTCTACTCTAATCCCAGTTCACCACCTCTATCCCCATATCTGTTCTATTCCTTTTCAAATACTTATCCAATTCCCCTTTAAATGATGTTATAGAATCATACAGCACGGAAGCAGGCCATTCGGCCCATCGTGTCTGTGCCGGCTCTTTGTTAGAGCTCTCCAATTAGTCCCGCTCCCCCGCTCTTTCCCTGTAGCCCTGCAATTTTTCTCCCCTTCAAGTATTTATCCAATTCCCTGTTGAAAGTTATTATTGAATCTGCTTCCATCGCCCTTTCAGGCAGCGCATTCCAGATCACAACAACTCGCTGTGTTGTTAAAATTCTCCTCATCTCCCCTCTAGCTCTTTTGTCAACTACCTTAAATCTGTGTCCTCAGATTACCGACCCTCCAGCCAGTAGAAACAGTTTCTCCTTATTTACTCTATCAAAACCCTTCATGATTTTGAACGCCTCTATTAAATCTCGTCTTAACCTTCTCTGCTCTAAGGAGAACAACTCTAGCTTCTCCAGTCTCCCCACATAGCTGAAGTCCCTCATCCCTGGTACCATTTCAGTAAATTTCCTCTCCATCTTCTCCAAGGCCTTCACGTCCTTCCTAAAGTGTGAGGCCCAGAATTTTACACAATACTCCAGGTGTGGCCTAACCAGTGATTTATACAGGTTTAGTGTAAGTGGGGAACATAAGAACATAAGAACATAAGAAATAGGAGCAGGAGTAGGCCAATCGGCCCATCGAGCCTGCTCCGCCATTCAATAAGATCATGGCTGATCTGATCCTAACCGCCAATCTACTATCTATCACAGAAACATCTCCTGCATCTAACAGAATTGCACACACGAAATAGGAGCAGAATCAGGCTACACAGTCCCTGGGCCCGCTCCACTACCCACAGGGCCATGACCGATCCGAACCTAGACTCATGTCCAAATTCCTGCCCGCTCCCCGTAACCCTTAATGCCCTTTACTTCTAGGAAACTGTCTATTTCTGTTTTAAATTTAATTAATGTTGTAGCTTCTACAGCTTTTTGTGGCAGCATATTCCATGGACCTACCACCCTCTGAGTGAAGTAGTTCCTCCTCATCTCAGTTTTGAAAGAGCAGCCCCTTATTCTAAGACTATGTCCCCTAGTTCTCGTCTCACCCGTCATCGGGAACATCCTCCCCGCATCCACCCGATCCAACCCCTTCACAATCTTATATGTTTCAATAAGATCGCCTCTCATTCTTCTGAACTCCAATGAGTAGAGTCCCAATCTACCCAACCTCTCCTCATATGACCACCCCCTCATCTCCGGGATTAACCGAGTGAACCTTTTTTGCACTGCCTCGAGAGCAAGGATGTCTTTCCTTAAGTAAGGACACCAAAACTGTATGCAGTATTCCAGGTGTGGTCTCACCAATACCTTGTACAACTGAAGCAATACCTCCCTATTTTTATATTCTATCCCCCTAGCAATGAAAGCCAACATTCCATTTGCCTTCTTAATCACTTGCTGCACCTGCATACTAACCTTTTGAGTTTCGTGCACCAGGACCCCCAGATCCCTTTGCACTTCAGTACTCTCCAGTTTCTTGCCATTAAGATAATAAATTGCTCTAGGATTTTTCCTGCCAAAGTGCATCACCTCACACTTTCCAGTGCTGTATTCCATCTGCCAAATCTCTGCCCACTTACTTAGCCTGTCTATGTCCCCTTGCAGGTTTTTTATGTCCTCCTCACTCACTACTTTCCCTCCCATCTTTGTATCATCTGCAAATTTTGATATGTTACACTTGGTCCCTTCCTCCAAATCGTTAATATAGATTGTGAAGAGTTGGGGACCCAGCACTGACCCCTGTGGAACACCACTAGTCACTGATTGCCAGTCCGAGAATGAACCATTTATCCCAACTCTTTGCTTTCTGTTAGATAGCCAATCCTCTATCCATGCCAGAATATTACCCCCAATGCCGTGATTTTTTACCTTAAGCAATAATCTTTTGTGTGGCACCTTGTCAAATGCCTTTTGGAAGTCTAAATACACTACGTCCACTGGTTCCCCTTTATCCACTCTATATGTTACTCCCTCAAAGAACTCCAGCAAATTTGTCAAACATGACCTCCCCCTCGTAAAACCATGCTGACTTTGTCCTATTAAATTATGATTATCCAAATGTCTTGTTACTGTTTCCTTAATAATGGACTCCAAAATTTTACCTACCACAGATGTTAGGCTAACCGGTCTATAGTTACCAGCCTTCTGTCTACTGCCCTTTTTAAATAAGGGTGTCACATCAGCAGTTTTCCAGTCTGCCGGGACCTTAGCGGAATCCAGGGAGTTTTGAAAAATTACTACCAATGCATCTACAATCCCTACCGCCACTTCCTTCAAGACTCTAGGATGTAAGCCATCAGGTCCAGGTGATTTATCCGCCTTGAGTCCCATTATTTTACCGAGTACCACTTCCTTAGTGATTTTGATCGTGTTTAGCTCCTCTCCCCCTATAGCCCCCTGTTTGTCCAGTGTTGGGATATTCTTAGTGTCCTCTACTGTAAAGACTGATACAAAATATTCATTCAGTGTTTTTGCCATCTCCATATTTCCCACCATTAATTTCCCGGTCTCATCCTCTAAGGGACCAACATTTACTTTAGCCACCCTTTTTCTTTTTATATAACTATAAAAACTCTTACTATCTGTTTTTATATTTTTTGCTAATTTACTTTCATAATCTATCTTCCCTTTCTTAATCAATCTTTTTGTTATTTTTTGCTGCCTTTTAAAGTTTTCCCAATCCTCTGTCCTCCCACTAGATTTCGCTACCTTATATGCCCTTGTTTTTAGTCGAATACTATCCTTAATTTCTTTACTTAGCCACGGATGACTGTCCTTTCTTTTACACCCTTTTCTTTTCAGTGGAATATATTTTTTTTGGAAGTTGTAAAATAACTCCTTGAATGTACACCACTGATCATGTGTCGTCTTACCCTTTAATCTATTTTCCCAATCCACTCTACTCAATTCCGCTCGCATACCTTCATAGTCTCCTTTATTCAAGCTTAGCACGCTTGTTTGAGATCCAACCTTCTCACCCTCTAATTGAATATGGAATTCAACCATGTTATGGTCACTCATTCCAAGGGGATCCTTTACTAGGACATTTTTAATTAATCCTGTCTCGTTACACAGGACCAGATCTAAGGTTGCTTGCCCCCTGGTCGGTTCAGTTACATACTGCTCAAGAAACCCATCCCTAATACACTCAATGAACTCATCCTCAAGGCAGCCCTGCCCCATTTGATTTGTCCAATTAATATGATAGTTAAAATCCCCCATAATTATAGATGTTCCCTTATTACATGCCTCAACTATTTCCTGATTGATACTCCGTCCAATAGAGTTGCAACTGTTCGGAGGCCTATAGACTACGCCCACTAATGTTTTTTTCCCCTTATTATTCCTTATCTCCACCCAAACTGTTTCATTATCATGATTTTTTGACCCAATATCATTACTCTGTATTACAGTGATTCCTTCCTTTATTAACATAGCCACCCCACCTCCCCTTCCTTCCTGCCTGTCCTTCCTGATCGTTAAATAACCTGGTATGTTTAATTCCCAGGCATTGTCACCCTGCAGCCATGTTTCTGTAATGGCCACAATATCATAACCATATGTAGTTATTTGTGCCATTAACTCGTCTATTTTGTTACGAATGCTACGTGCATTCAGATAGAGAACTTTCAAATATGCTTTGTGGCACTTAGTTCCTGCTTTTTCACTTTTTACCAGTTTACCTTTTACTCCACACACTCTGTCCCTTCCTGCCACGCTCTGATTTGTGATTCCCCTACTGCTACCTATGTCTATGACCCTCTCTGTTGTCATTTTTATTTTTTGCTCTCTTGAAACCTCCCCCCACTAATTAGTTTAAAGCCCTCTCCACAGCCCTAGTTATTCGATTCGCCAGGACACTAGTCCCAGCACTGGCCAAGTGAAGTCCGTCCCAACGGAACAGCTCTCTCCTGCCCCAGTACTGGTGCCAGTGTCCCAAGAAGCAAAACCCATTTTTCCCACACCAGTCTTTGAGCCACGCATTCAACTCCCTGATTTTATTTACCCTAGCCAAATTTGCTCGTGGCTCAGGTAGTAATCCAGAGATTATTACCCTCGAGGTTCTGCTTTTTAATTTGGCCCCTAGCTGCTCAAACTCCCTCAGCAGAACCTCTTTCCTTGTCCTATCTATGTCATTGGTACCAACATGGACCACTACAACTGGATCCTCCCCCTCCCACTCCAAGTTTCTCTCCAGCCCAGAGGAGATGTCCTTAACCCTGGCACCGGGCAGGCAACACAGCCTTCGGGACTCTCGCTCTTGGCTGCAAAGAACCCTATCTATCCCCCTAATGATACTATCCCCTACCACTACAACATTTCTTTTTACTCCCCCCACTTGAATGGCCCCCCTTACCACGGTGCTGTGGCCAGGTTGCTCATCCTCCCTGCAGTCCCCGCTCCTATCCACACAGGGAGTAAGAGCCTCGAACCTGTTGGACAAGAGCAAGGGCTGCGGCTCCTCCAACACTACCTCCTGGATCCCTGTACCTGCCTCACTCGTAGTCACACCTTCCTGTCCCTGACCACGGGCTACTTCTGAATTAGTTACTCTAATTGGTGTGACTACCTCCTGAAACACGGAGTCCAGGTAACTCTCCCCCTCCCTGATGTGTCGCAGTGTTTGAAGCTCGGACTCCAGCTCATCAACACGGAGCCGGAGTTCCTCGAGCAGCCAACACTTACTGCAAATGTGTTCACCGTGAACATCAATGGTGTCCACCAGCTCCCACATATTGCAGCAGTAACACATCACCTGCTCTCCCATTCTATGTAATTAATTAAAAATGTATTATTTACTGTTCAGTTAATTTATGCCAGCAGTCTCTGCTACACCACAGATACCCGAGAAACAATAAAATTGAAGTTTTGTATAAAAAAAAAGAGAGAAATACTCACCAACCAATCACTTACCTGCTTTCTGGTGATGTCACACTTCGATTATTTTTTACCTCTCTCCTGCTCTCGGCTTGGTGAAAGCCTATCTGGTCGCTGCCGCCTTTTACCGCCGCCGCCTCGCCGCTGTTGCTCCACCCAGGTCCGCCTCACTCTCTGTCCTGTGGCAGTTTGTTCTGAGTCTCCTCACTCTCCGTCCTGTGACAGTTTGTTCTGAGTCTCCTCACTCTGTCCTGTGGCAGTTTGTTCTGAGTCTCCTCACTCTCTGTCCTGTGGCAGTTTGTTCTGAGTCTCCTCACTCTCTGTCCTGTGGCAGTTTGTTCTGAGTCTCCTCACTCTCTGTCCTGTGGAACACCGCTGTATACTTCCCTGCAGTCTGAAAAACAACCGTTCACCACTACTCTCTGCTTTCTGTCCCTTAGCCAATTTCGTATCCACGCTGCCACTGTCCCTTTAATCCCACAGGCTTCAAATTTGCTAATTTTGTTATAGCCCCTGTCCCATTAGTTCCTAAAAATTTGGGAGGGCAATTTTTTTATAGCCCTTTAGGTAGTTTGTTTTTGAAGTTCCTCAAATACAGGAGTGGATCTGGACTTTGTGCAATAGTGTAAAATGGGTGATGGCCAATCGGCAGCCCGCTTTATATCTCTCCCCGTGTTTAGTTCCATTTTAGTGACCCACCTTTACCTCATCTGAGTGGAGTGTTCTCCATGTGTCTGCTAGGACCAGTGAGTGTTGACAGGCTATTCGACCATAGAGGCACTACCGCCAAGCCGGATCACAGGCTGCCGATTGGCTATCACCCGTTTTACACTGTCGCTCAAAGTGAAGGTCTACCCCTCAGTGTTTTGTGGTTTAAATGTTACAAGAGGAAAGTAGAATACCAGAGAAATCAGCAGGTTCTGAGGCCGTAGGTACAGACCTTGAACCACCTACCTGCCGGACGGTCTCACTTTCCTGCGGGTCAGCAATGCAGAGCACACCTGAAGACAAATTGTAACCTAAGGGCAACGCCCTCGCCTGTTACGCTTGTGGCTTACTGTCGGCTAGCAGTGTGATATCAAAAAGGGTCCCAATTTTAACTGCGGGCCAGTTTTCGATGGGCGAGTAGGGGTGTGAGTCCATCACTGAGACCGCCTACTTCCACCTCCGTAATATCGCTCGTCTCCACCTCTGTCTCAGCTCATCTGCTGCTGAAACCCTCATCCATGCCTTTGTCCCATAACCTTTGACCTTGCTGTGCACAAATTGGCTGCTGCGTTTGCCACATTACAACAGCGACTACACTTCGAAAGTACTTCATTAGCTGAAAGGCACCATATAAATGCGAGTCTTTCTTTCTAGTTTTTTCTGTCATGTGACAGAACCTCCTGGAATATGTTGAACCGGAGTTAGCAACTGTACCCCCCCCCCCCCACTCTCCTCCTTGCTGCTGTCTTGCGCTGTGACCCCAGCTTTCTGTATAAAGACAGTAGTTGTTTGCTGTGACAGAGGCTGGGATTGTAGAGTGTCACTGGGCAGGAGAAGGGTTATCCCACCTTCTGCTCAGCCGTTCTGCCATCCTTTCCCCCTGTTCAGGAACCTGTCCCATCAAATCACATGCCCCCCCGGGGAGGATCCCATCCCCCATTGACCCGCCAGCCCCTGGCATGCTCCCAGCTGATAAATAGATGCTCATTTCTGGATGGATAGGTTACAAGATGAGTCATTTCACCGGACCCGACCTGACCAGCTGCTCTGCTTAACATTTTAATTAAGCTAAGGATCTGCAGGTTGTCTGATCCCCCCACGATATCTCATTATAGTCCAGGTTATAACTCATGTTGAAGGGAGTTCCCTCCAATCCCAGATGCAGACATTTGAATCCCTTTCCATCGAGTGCAGTAATTGAACGAGAACCAATCTTCAGCTGCCCAATGTTGTTGTTGATGAGCTGTGACAGTTTAATTGGGAGCACTGCAGTCTGACCTTTAGCATCGCTCACAGAGGTTGGTCAAGCGTTTCGAGGACACTGGAAATAAATAATCAAAAACACTATGCATCGCTTCACCATTGGCGGCCGTGCCTTCAGCTGCCGAGGGCCTAAGCTCTGGAATTCCCTCCCTAAACACCTCTCTCCTCCTTTAAGACGCTCCTTAAAACCTACCTCTTTCACCTGTCCTAATAGCTCCATTTGTGGCTCGGTGTCAAATTTTGTTTGGTAATCGCTACTGTGAAGCATCCTGGGACGTTTTAGTCTGTTATTTTTTATTCATGTGGGCGTCGCTGGCAATGCTAGCATTATTGCCCATCCCTAATTGCCCTTGACCAGGTGAGCCGCCACCTTGAACCGTTGCAGTCCATGTGGTGAAGGTACTCCCACAGTGCTGTTAGGGAGGGATTTCCAGAATATTGGCCCAGCGACGATGAAGGAACGGCGATATATTTCCAAGTCAGGATGGTGTGTGACTTGGAGGGGAACTTCGAGGTGGGGAAGAGAGGGACAGAGAAAAAAAGAAAGACTTGCATTTCTATAGCGCCTTTCACGACCTCAGGACATCCCAAAGCGCTTTACAGCCAATTAAATACTTTTGAAGTGTGTGATAATGACCAGATAATCTGTTTTAGTGAAGTTGGCCAGGACACCGGGGAAAACACCCCTGCTCCTCTTCAAAATAGTGGCATGGGATCTTTTCCATCCACCTGAGAGGGAAGACGGGGCCTCGGTTTAACGTCTCATCCGAAAGACGGATGAGACGTTAAAGGGAGGAAGAGTCAGAGAGGGGTGAAAGGGGGAGACAGATAGAGGGGGAGAGGGAAAGTCGGAGAGAGAGAGAAGATGCAGAGAGTAAGGGGGAGAAGCTGGAGACCAATAATGAAAGAAGAATCTCAGCTATCGGACAGCAGGCTTTATCTTGTATCCTATCCAATCAGTGAGGTGGAGAGGGAGCCAGGGTACTTAGTGGGAATGCGAGTTCTGCGAAATGCTGCACTTCACTTACATTGGGATTGAGAGGAAAGCAGTACATTGAGATGAGTTTCTCTAGGGTAGGGATGTCAAACCTTTTGGAGCCAGGAGGCCAGATATATGTCAAAGCCAGTGAGTGGGCTGCACATGGTGTGTATTAACGAGAGCCCCGTACATAAAATGTGAGACCCCCATACAGAAAACGTGAGAGCCCCATATTAAAAAAAATAAATGAGATCCTCTACACAAAGTGAGATCCCATATACAAAAAAGTAAAACCATTATATATAAATGGGGCCATAGGAGCCTCCCTCTCCTCTCCTCAAAACCTGGTTCTTTCACTCTCCACTTGTCATTCTTTCTATGTCTTCCCTCTGACCCTCTCTCCTCCTCTGCTCTGCTCTGTGTCTTCTTGGTCTCTCTCTTTCTCTGTCATCTCTTTCCCTCTTTCTTTCTCTCTATCTTCTGTCTCTGTCCATCATCTCTTTCTGTCTTTCCTTCTTCTGCTTCACTCTCCCTCTTTTAGAACACAGTCCACCTTGAGAAAGCTTCCACCATCTTCAAGAATATAAACTCTGCTTCAAAAGACCATTTCTCTGTAACCACAACCTGTGGGAGAGATCTGACAGGACACGGAGGGAGATCTGACAGGGGGCACGGGGGGAGATCTGACTATGGACACGGGGGGGAGGAGGGGGAGATTTGACAGGGGGGGAATCTGACTCATGGGGAGATCTGACGGGGGGCACGGGGAGATCTGACGGGGCACGGAGGATGGGGAGATTTGACGGGGGGATCTGACTCATGGGGAGATCTGACTATGGACACGGGGGGGGGGGGAGGAGGGGGAGATTTGACGGGGGGATATGACTCATGGGGAGATCTGACAGGGGGCACGGGGAGATCTGACGGGGCACGGAGGATGGGGAGATTTGACGGGGGGATCTGACTCATGGGGAGATCTGACTATGGACACGGGGGGGGGGGGGAGGAGGGGGAGATTTGACGGGGGGAATCTGACTCATGGGGAGATCTGACGGGGCACGGGGGGAGATCTGACTATGGACACGGGGGGGGGGGGAGGAGGGGGAGATTTGACAGGGGGGGAATCTGACTCATGGGGAGATCTGACAGGGGGCACGGGGAGATCTGACGGGGCACGGAGGATGGGGAGATTTGACGGGGGGATCTGACTCATGGGGAGATCTGACGGGGCACGGGGGGAGATCTGACTATGGACATGGGGGGGGGGGGAGGAGGGGGAGATTTGACAGCGGGAGATCTGACTATGGTCACGGGGCAGAGGAGGGGGAGATTTGATGGGGGGGGGGGGAAGAGGGGGAGATCTAACTCATGGGGAGATCTGACAGGGGTCACAGAACGCAGGAGAAAGAAAGAACTTGCATTTATAATGTCCCAAAGCACTTTACAGCCAATGAAGTAATTTTGAAGTGTAGTCACTGTTGTAATGTAAAAAACGCGGCAGCCAATTTGCGAACAGCAAGGTCGCACAAACAGCAATGTGACAATGACCAGATAATCTGTTTTAGTGATGTTGGTTGAGGGATAAATATTGGCCAGGACACCGGGGAGAACTCCCCGGCTCTTCTTTGAAATAGTGCCATTACGTCTACCTGAGAAGGCAGATGATATCATGTCTCATCCAAAAGACTGCACCTCCAACAGTGCAGCGCTCCCTCAGTCCTGCACTGGAATCTCAGCCTAGATTTTTTTCTCAAGTCTCTGGAGTGGGGCTCGAACCCACATCCTTCTGACTCAGAGGCAAGAGTGCTGGTAGGAGCTTGGGGCCACATCAAACAAGGTAAGATTCTGCATTGGGCAAGGGCTATCGAAGGGAGCGCCATGCCAGGTCACTCGGGGTATTGAGATCGTGTCAGGGATTATCGACTAGGAGAGGCCTTAGTCCAGTTTATCATCTGAAGGAGAAGCAAAATCCCACAAACAGCAGTCAGATCAATGGTCAGCTGTCTTAGTGATGTTGGTTGAAGAATAAATATTGGCCAGGACACCAGGGAGAACGCCCCTGCTCTTCGAATAGAATCATAGAACATGCCGGCTCTCTGCAAGAGCACTTCAGCTAGTCCCACTCCCCTGCCCTTTCCCCGTAGCCCTGCAAATTTTTTTTTCCTTCAGGTACTTATCCAACTCCCTTTGGAAAGCCGTGATTGAATCTGCCTCCACCACCCTTTCAGGCAGTGCATTCCAGATCCTAACCACTCGCTGCGTAAAAAAGTTTTTCCTCATGTTGCCTTTGGTTCTTCTGCCAATCACCTTAAATCTGTGTCCTCTGGTTCTCGACCATTCTGCCAATGGGAGCAGTTTCTCTCTATCTACTCTGTCCAGGATATGATTTTGAACACCTCCATCAAATCTCCTCTCAACCTTTTCTACTCTAAGGAGAACAACCCCAGCTTCTCCAGTCCATCCACGTAACTGAAGTTCCTCATCCCTGGAACCATTCTTGTAATTCTTTTCTGCACCCTCTCTAAGGCCTTCACATCCTTCCTAAAGTGCGGTGCCCAGAATTGGACACAATACTCCAGTCGAGGCCGAACCAGTGTTTTATACAGGTTCATCATAATTTCCTTGCTTTTTGTACTCTATATCTCTATGACGCCAGGATCCTGTATACTTTTTTAACTGCTTTCTCAACCTGCATTGCCACCTTCAACGATTTGTACACATATACCCCCAGGTCTCTCTGTTCATGCACCCCCTTTAGGATTGTACCCTTTAGTTTATATTTCCTCTCTTCATTCATTCTACCAAAATGTATCACTTCGCCCATTTCTGCGTTAAATTTCATCTGCCATGTGTCTGCCCATTCCACCAGCCTGTCTATGTCCTCTTGAAGTCTATCACTGCCCTCCTCACTGTTCACTATACTTCCAAGTTTTGTGTCATCTGCAAATTTTGAAATTGTGCCCTGTACATCCAAGTCCAAGTCATTAATATATATCAAGAAAAGCAGTGGACCTGGTACCGACCCCTGTGGAACACCACTGTATACCTTCCTCCAGTCCGAAAAACAACTGTTCACCACTACTCTCTGTTTCCTGTCACTTAGCCAATTTCGTATCCATGTTGCCACTGTCCCTTTTATTCCATGGGCTTCAATAGTGACCTTGAATAGTGTCATGGATCACCTGAACAAGTTTAACGTCTCATCCAAAAGGCAGCACCTCCGACAGTGCAGCACTCCCTCAGTAGTGCACAGGCGTGTCAGCCTGGATTTTTGTGCTCATGTCTCTGGAGTGTGACTTGAACCCACAACCTTCTGACTAAATGACAAGAGGTGAGAGAACTACCCACTGAGCCAAGGCTAACACACAAAGCTGAAAGATCTTGTTTTATGGATACGGTGTGGAATAGGAATAATGGGGTCGATTTTCAACATGCTGTCCATTACTGGGGGTGGGAGGTCAGTGTGTGAGGTCATTACTGGGGGTAGGAGGTCAGTGTGTGAGGTCATTACTGGGGGTGGGAGGTCAATGTGTGAGGTCATTACTGGGGGTGGGAGATCAGTGTGGAAGGTCATTACTGGGGTGGGAGGTCAATGTTAGGTCATTACTGGGGTAGGAGGTCAATGTGTGATGTCATTACTGGGGGTGGGAGGTCAGTGTGTGAGGTCATTACTGGGGGTGTGAGGTCATTACTGGGGGTGGGAGGTCAGTGTGTGAGGTCATTACTGGGGGTGGGAGGTCAGTGTGTGAGGTCATTACTGGGGGTGGGAGGTCAATGTGAGGTTTTTTTTATTCGTTCCTGGGATCTGGGCGTCACTGGCAAGGCCAGTATTTATTGTTCATCCCTAGTTGCCCTTGAGAAGGTGGTGGTGAGCCGCCTTGAACCGTTGCAGTCCATGTGGTGAAGGTGCTCCCACAGTGCTTTAGGGAGGGAGTTCCAGGATTTTGACCCAGCGACAATGAAGGATCGGCGATTTATTTCCAATTCAGGATGGTGTGTGACTTGGAGGGGAACTTGGAGGTGGTGGTGTTCCCATGCGTCTGCTGCCCTTGTCCTTCTAGGTGGAAGAGGTCGCGGGTTTGGGAGGTGCTGTTGAAGAAACCTTGGCGAGTTGCTGCAGTGCATCTTGTAGATGGTACACACTGCAGCCACGGTACGCCGGTGGTGGAGGGAGTGAATGTTTAAGGTGGTGGATGGGGTGCCAATCAAGTGGGCTGCTTTGTCCTGTTATTACTGGGGAAGGTGGTGAGTGTGTGAGGTTATTACTGGGGTTTCATAGAAATCTACGTCACAGAAGAGGCCCTTCAGCCCATCGTGTCTCTGGCAGCCGAAAAAGAGCTATCCAGCCTAATCCCACTTTCCAGCTCTTGGTCCGTAGCCTTGTAGGTTACAGCACTTCAAGTGCATATCCAAGTACTTTTTAAATGCGATGAGGGTTTCTGTCTCTACCACCCTTTTAGGCAGTGAGTTCCAAAACCCCACCACCCTCTGGGGGGGGAAAAGTTCTCCTCAACTCCCCTCTAATCCTTCTACCAATTACTTTAAATCTATACCCCATGGTTATTGACCTCCCTGCTAGGGGAAATAGGTCCTTCCTCGCCACTCTATCTAGGTCCCTCATAATTTTATACACCTCAATTAAGTCTCCCCTCAGCCTGTTCTGCTCCAAAGGAAACAACCCCAGCCTATCCAATGTTTTCTCACTATCACCCACACGGCCTGGAATCTGGGCGCAATTGTGAGGGATGTCTGAGGGTCTTGGACAATTGAGGAGGGTCTGGAATCAGGAGGCACTGAGACTGCTGTCTAGAGCAGTGAGGGGGTGTCCTAGGATCTGGGATAAGGTGGAGTGTCTGGTCCTTGGGTCAGCAGTGCTGAGGAGAGAGTTTCAGATCACTGGGGCAGGGCCTGGCAGTGTTGGGATGGCTGGAGGTTTGGAGCCATGTCGGGGAGGGAGGCCATTCACCCTTCAGCCAGGACTCGCCGGTGCTGTCCAGTGATGACCCTGCCTAAATTTGCGGGTTCAGCTCATTTGCATGTCTGTGGTGAGTTCATTAGCGCAGAACCTGCGTAACACAACAACAGCTTGCATTTATATAGCACCTTTAACGTAGTAAAATGTCCCAAGGCATTTCACAGGAGCATTATCAGATAAAGCCACATAGAGATATTAGCACAGGTCAAAGCTTGGTCAAAGAGGTAGTTTTTAAGGAGGAGTGAGGGGCGGAGAGGTTTCGGGAGGGAATTCCAGAGCTGAAGTCACGGCTGCCAGTGGTGGAGCGATAAAAATCGGGGATGTGCAAGAGGCCAGAATTGGAGGAGCGCAGAGATCTCATAGGGTTGTAGGCCTGGAGGAGGTGACAGAGAAAGGGAGGGGCGAAGCAATGGAGAGATTTGAACATCAAGATGAGAATCTTAAAATGAGGCGTTGCTGGACCAGAATCCAGTGTAGGTCAGCGAACATAGGGTGAACGGGGCTTGGTACAAGTTAGGATACGGGCAGGATTGTATAACACAGGAGGTACTGCGCTGGGGAAGTTTGGTATTTAGCCTTACCAAACCTTGGACTTTCCTGGTCAGTGCTGTTCAGTAACATCACCCCAAAGAAAGACTTGTATTTATATAGCGCCTTTCATGACCGCCATATGTCCCAAAGCGCTTTACAGCCAATGAAGTACATTTTTTTCAAGTGTAGTCTCTGTTGTAATATGGGAAACGCGGCAGCCAATTTGCGCACAGCAAGCTCCCACAAACAGCAATGAGATAATGACCAGATCATCTGTTTTCAGTGATTTGATTGAGGGATAAATATTGACCAGGACATCGGGGAGAACTCCCCTGCTCTTCTTCAAAATGGCGCCATAGGCTATTTTACGTCCACCTGAGAGAGCAGACGGGGCCTCGGTTTAACGTCTCATCCAAAAGACAGGACCTCCGACAGTGCAGCGCTCCCTCAGTGCTGCACTGGAGTCTCAGCCTAGATTTTTGGTGCTCAAGTCTCTGGAGTGGGACTTGAACCCACAACCTTTGCACTAAGAGGTGAGGGTGCTACCCACTGAGCCACAGCTGACCATTTGACCAGGAATCCAATGAACCTCGACTAACGGTACAGAAATACCCCCTTCTACATCACCAAGAACAGATGATCTGGTCATTATCACATGGCTGTTTGTAGGATCATGCTGTGCGCAAATTGGCTGCCGTGTTTCCTACATTACAACAGTGACTACATTTCAAAAAGTACTTCATTGGCTGTAAAGTGCTTTGGGACGTCCGGTGGTCGTGAAAGGCGCTATAGAAATGCAAGTCTTTCTTTTCTTTTGTAAACTCCCCACTGGCCCGGATGGTAATTGCAGAGCAGAAGACTGGCTTGAATTGGCTTTGGCTATTCGGGCCGATTTGCTTTCTCCTCCCTGTGAATGGACACCATGCTGGTCTCTCAGTCGGCAAGTAACGATCCCACACTTGAGCAGGCAGCAACAGAAGCAGACAAGCAGCTGTTGTAGTTAATTGATTCCCCTACTCCTGTGACAGGCCGCTGCTAATTAAACCCTTCACGTTGCTCATCAGGCGCAGTTCGTGAGTTTAAACCCGGCTACTTTACAAACTGGAAGATGTATTATATAATTATTAGATGATTAACCCCTTGAGAACTGAAGCCAGAATGTTCTGGAAACGCTACATGTAGAGTGGCAGACACTTGATTAATCAAGGATGAGTCATTGCTGGTTTTGTAGGCCAGTGTATATAAAGGTCAAGTGAAAGGGGACAGTTTATTCCCCTTTGGTATTGTGGGGATTGGACACGTCAACTCCTGCATATTTATAGCCGATCCTCAGCAAGGCCAAAGTCATCGTTTCCAGCTCCATTATTGCTGATTCCGTCCCTTTCCCCGGCCACCCCCTCGGGCTGAACCAGACCGTCTGACACCTTAGCCTCCTGTTCAGCCCAGAGCCGAGCTGCAAACAAAGCCACTTATATCCACCTGCACAAAACTACCTGCCTCCACCCCTCTCTCGTCCTCTCCATCGCTGAAACCCTTATCCATGCTTCTGTCATCTCCCAACTTGGTTATTCCGATACTCCCATCCTCCACAAACTCCGACTTGTCCAAAGCCTGGTCACCTGTCCCGCACTAAGTTCTGTTTGCCCCTCACTTCCATCATCACTGGCCGACACTGGCCCCCTGCCCTCCAGCGCACTAAATTTAATCTCCTTTGTCCTCGCCTTCAAATCCTTCCACAGCCTGTGCCCCACCCTCTCTCTGGAACCTTCTCCAGCCTTACATTCCTCGCACACATCGGCCATCTGTCTCCTGCCTCCTGGGCATCCCGTGTCCCTTTCCCCCTAACCCACCCCACCCATCCCCCATTGATGGTAGACCCTTTAGCTGCCTTGGCAGAGGATGATCCCTTCCCCTGCTGTCTCTCCATCCAGGGGCCATGTCTGGGGCTTTCCTAGGCTACACTGGCCACTATCTGCCCTAATAAGGTCTGAAAGTAACCCCCGCCAGCTAAGTTCTGCCCTGGATACTGTTGGGGGCTTTTTGAAAGGTCCCAGACCTCCCGATCCAAGGGCGGTGTGGGGGGGGGGGGGGGGGGCTGGTTCAAGCCTTTTGACTGGGATGGAATGGGCTCCCTTCGAATGCGAAGACTCTTACAACTTGATTTAACCTCGGGGGAAGCCTCAGACGGACTGGCTAGGGCAGATCGAGTTGGGCGCGCACGACCCTGTCCCCACAGTTCAGGGGTGGGATCTACATGCCTGTCTGTGGGGGTCCTTCTCCACTGCACTTCTGCTGTTGGAGCGAGACCCCTGGATGATCAGGCCCATCCTGCCCATTTCACAATACTCAATACCTCTAGGCCAATATCCAAATCATTGTTAGCTTAAAAGATCCCACAGCACTATTCGAAGAGGAGCAGGGGAGTTCTCCCCAGTGTCCTGGCCAATATTTATCCCTCCACTAAAATGGATGATCTGGTCATTGCTGTTTGTGTGAGCTTGCTGTGCGGAAATTGGCTGCCGCGTTTCCTACATTACAACAGTGACCACACTTCAAAAATACTTCATTGGTTGTAAAGCGTTTTGGGACATCCTGAGGTTGTGAAAGGCGCTATAGAAGTCTTTCTTCCTTGGGGAGGGAATTCCAGAGCTTAGGCTGAAGGCACGGCCGACAATAGTGGGGCGAAGGGAGTGGGGGACGGACAAGAGGTTGTCATGGTCCCAGAATGTGGATGGGCAGCACCTGGAAGGTGCAGAGAGGTGGGATAGCTCACTCATCTTCAGGGTACTCGCTCACTCCAGGACTGAGTTGGATGGACTATTGCATCTGTCCAAGGCGATGTGTACACGGGACCAGGGATCTGGTTTTGGTGCCAGAATCCATGGTGTAAATTTTTATTGTTATCCCCAGGGTACTAAACTTCGCTTGGGTGGAATGGAGAGGGGGAACATGGGCGGGTATGACTCCCACCTGCCCAGTGATCCTCTCGGCCTTTTGCTCAGGTGATGCCGAATGCTCAGTGGATAACTCTCTTCCCCAGACTCTGTTAATAAATGACAGAAGGAAATTGATTTGCCATAAAATTGATTTTATTTTAAGCAGGAGACTTGTTGCTGGTCAGTTATGAATCAGTGAGAACATTTTGCTGCTCAGTGCGCTGGTCAGAGCCATTACTCAACACACGTGTCCTTTGGGGACAGATTAACGTCAGAAATAGAATTGCTCAGTGTTTATTATCCCCCAGACACCAGGATATAGCCAACTAAACACAGGCAAATTTTCAGTGAGCAGATAGACTCAAAGGTCACTCACAAACTGTTACTCACCAAACACAATTAGCAGCTTCCTGCAAACACAGAACATGACATCTTTATAGAGTTTAAACACAGGGCTGAGATTTATCACTGACACAGAGAGCTTCCAGCTTAAACCTTCACATCTAACACTCAAACAGCAGCAGTTGTCAAGCAAATGTGACTTTATTATTTGATAAATATTCCCTCCCAGCCTGACTGTCACTGGGGTACAGTTCCACAGATACTGATTCTCATTGAGGTACAGTTCCACAGGCACTTACTCTCACTGGGGTACAGTTCCACAGACACTGACTCTCACTGGGGTACAGTTCCACAGACACTGACTCTCACTGGGGTACAGTTCCACAGACACTGACTCTCACTGGGGTACAGTTCCACAGATACTGATTCTCATTGGGGTACAGTTCCACAGACACTGACTCTCACTGGGGTGCAGTTCCACAGACACTGACTCTCACTGGGGTACAGTTCCACAGATACTGATTCTCATTGGGGTACAGTTCCACAGACACTGACTCTCACTGGGGTACAGTTCCACAGACACTGACTCTCACTGGGGTACAGTTCCAGAGACACTGACTCTCACTGGGGTACAGTTCCAGGGGCACTGACTCTCACTGGGGTACAGTTCCACGGGCACTGACTCTCACTGGGGTACAGTTCCACGGGCACTGACTCTCACTGGGGTACAGTTCCACGGGCACTGACTCTCACTGGGGTACAGTTCCACAGACACTGACTCACTGGGGTACAGTTCCAGACACTGACTCTCTCTGGGGTACAGTTCCACTGACACTGACTCTCACTGGGGTACAGTTCCACAGACACTGACTCTCACTGGGGTACAGTTCCACTGACACTGACTCTCACTGGGGTACAGTTCCACTGACACTGACTCTCACTGGGGTACAGTTCCACAGACACTGACTCTCACTGGGGTACAGTTCCACACACACTGACTCTCACTGGGGTACAGTTCCACGCACACTGACTCTCACTGGGGTACAGTTCCACACACACTGACTCTCACTGGGGTACAGTTCCACAACCCTCCTAAAACACACATCTTTGACCAAACTTTTAGTCACCTCTCCTAATATCTCCTCTTTGGATCACTCGAGCACTTTGTCTAATTGATACATTTTTTTCATTAAAGATGTATCTAAATGTTGTTGGTGTTTATTGTTGTTGTAGTGCTAGTATTGTAGTATAAAGTGGTGGTATACTAGTAGAATG
The DNA here is from genome assembly GCA_030390025.1 of Squalus acanthias. Lineage (NCBI taxonomy): Eukaryota > Metazoa > Chordata > Chondrichthyes > Squaliformes > Squalidae > Squalus > Squalus acanthias. The sequence goes on along the minus strand of CM059447.1, from coordinate 45,109,959 downwards.
AGTAGTAATAAATGATTACTTGCAGTACAATTAAGCCACACAGACCAGGAGGTGCTCGGTTCACATCACAGGCTTTGTGTGGTTAGCCAATCTCTCAGGGCTGCAGTTGCCCTCAGTACCCCTCAGCTGGAGAATGGAGTAATCAGCCACGGTTTTTTTCTGACCAGTACCCAGTGACATGACTTCTCAATTGTGCTCTTTCACTAATCGCTGACCAACATTCACACTCAGTATAAATTCACCACTCCGAAGGTGAGAGACATGGCTGAGGCCGATTCCCCAACCCATCCTCCCTTCGAGTACAGGTCCCCACTGAGAGTGTGGGATCCGACAATTTACCGCACAATTCTCTTCAGTCACAGGATAGAGACTAACGTGGACTGGGGCAGAAGGGAATGGGAAAGAGAGGAATGGGAACGAGGAGGATACAGAAGAAATTGAGTCCGGTTGTGACATAAGCGCGAATAAGGGATGTGGTGGCAGTGGGGCTGAGGTGGAGCGGAGATGTTGAGGAGGGGAGAGGGGTTGAAATCCCACACCAGAGACTTGAGCACAAAGTCCAGGCTGACACTCCAGCGCAGTACTGAGGAAGTGCTGCATGGCCGGAGGTGCCGTTTTCAGATAAGACATTAAACCGTCTGCCCTCTCAAGTGGACACTTCAAAAAGTACTTTATTAGCTGTATAGCGCTTTGGGATGTCCTGAAGTCGTGAAAGGCGCTATAGAAATGCAAGTCTTTCTTTTCTTTCTTAAAAGGAATATAATTTAACAAAGTAATCCTGGTTCAAGCTGTGGTGAGGTTAATGAGCGTAATGGAATGGGAAGCTGGCATGGTGGCATTGCCTATCGGTCATGGGTTAGATGCCCAATTCGTTACACACCCAATACCAGCCTTGGGCCACACTGGATAGGTCCGAGGAGTTCCTCCACCATGTGGCAGGTGCCCAAAGTGAACCCATCTTCACACCTCCATTAATCAGCCTTGCATCCCTAGCACAGCCACCACATGCCCTACCCCCAGCAACACAGCGACCATTGGGGTAGATTTCTAACTTGCTGTCGAGGCATAAAACTGCTGTTGTGAATCAGCCTACGTTACAACAGTGACTACACTTCAGAAGTTGGCTGTAAAGCATTTGGGATGTCCCCGAGGTCGTGAAAGGTGCTATATAAATGCAAGTCTTTCTTTCTTTATAGAAACTGTCCAATTTCCATTTCCATTGAAATCCGCAATGCCAGCTCACTGCCTGGGCGGCATGTTGAAAACCTAACCTGTTGTGTCTTGTTGAGGGTCATCGGCCTGAAACGTTAACTCTGTTTCTCTCTCCACAGATGCTGCCTGACTGCTGAGTATTTCCAGCATTTTCTGTTTTTATTTCAGATTTCCAGCATCCGCAGTATTTTGCTTTTGTGTCTTGTTGAGTATTTGGTCCCCTCAGCATGCTGTTACACTGCATTGAAACCCATGCCAGTACTGCCAGGTTCCCCAAGTGTTGGTCTCACACGGCCAGTCACAAGCTGAAGGTACCCCTTACTGACTCCAGGGAAGCCCCATTGCCAATGGTTTTCTGGCCACCGGTCTTTGCCAGATCAGACACCTCCACATTCGGTTTGCAGGCGACTCATGAAACCCATATCTGGAGAACCCGGCACCACTAACTGGCACGATGTCAAAGTGCCTTCACTCAATCCCAACAACCAACACTCCAACTGGTTACCCAAACATCAAAAATGGAGGTTTTGTCTTGCAAAGACAACTTGGGCACCAATATATTTGTGACATTAATATAATTATCGAATCTTAGAATAATACAGCACGAAAGAAGGCCATTTGGCCCATCATGCCAGTGCCAGAAAGTGACTGAGGATTCACATCCGGCTCACCCTACTGAGCAGTTGGAAGGTTGGATGGGAGCAGAACTTGTGTCTGCAGCCTTACTGAGTCATGCTTATCAGGGAATGGATTCAGTTGCATTTGCAGCTCCGGGTTGGATCGGATTCCTTGCCGAGTCCCTGGCTCTTTGAAACCCTACTCAGATCGCGTATATTAGATTTCAAGCGATGATCATTACATTGCTGTCGTTCCCAAGGGTAATACCTGCATTAGGCAATCACTGGGCCTACTAATCATGGGCGCCTCGACCAATAGTAAGAAGTGAGCTCCCAAGCATTTCCTGCTTTCGGTGGTTCCTGAGGCCTTTTTACCGAGAAATTTGGATAATTTAAAAGCTCCGTGTTTCAAAACCCAGCAGGATTTACCAGACCAATGAGAGATATCGCACATTTTTTGTCAAATATGCTGTAGAATTTCGAGTTACAATGAGCTGTTACCTGACTCCTTATAATACATGTTCCTTGGTGATACAAGAGCATTATTACAACCCAGAGCTCTAGTTCTTGGCGGTAAACAGGAGATAAGGACAACCAGAGTCAGCACTCATTACCTACCGCCGAACAATGACTCCGATCTCCGATAGATACTGCCCTGCTTTGTACCAAAGTGACGTTGGGCTTTTTCTTTTGCTGCTTGACCTCCTCCCAATGTGTAGGCTAAATAATTAATTGATAAATGAAGAGTTACTGCACTACATGAATTATTCATTTGCAAAAGATTCCCAAGGTGCTTGAGTATGGGAGGGCTTGCAACTTCAGATGTTAAAGGCCCAATGCCCACAATGCAGGACACCACCCAGACTGAAAAGAGTTAACAGAAAAGATGAGGTCAGAGTGCAAAGAAAGAAAGAAAAGGAACTTGCATTTATATAGCACCTTTCACGACCTCAGGATGTCCCAAAATGCTTTGCAGTCAATGAAGTGCAGTCACTGTTGTATTTTGGGAAACACGGCAGCCAATTTGCGCACAGCAAGATCTCCCAAACAGCAATGAGATAAATGACCAGATAATCTGTTTTAATGATGTTGGTTGAGGGATAAATAATGGCCCAGGACACCAGGGAGAACTCCCCTGCTCTTCTTCGAATAGTGCCATGGGATCTTTATGCTAACAATGATTGAGATACAAGGCTAGAGGGAGAGGTGTTGAAATTTGCAGATGATCCCAAAATAGGCGGCGTCGTTAAATGTTTAGAAGAAGCTGCAAAAGGACATTGATAAGATGGGGGGAATGGGCTAAAAAGGAGCAGATGGAATTCAATGTCAGTAAGTATGAGGTGATGCAGTTTGGTAAATAAAATAACAGCATTATGGGATGGAAGTAGGCTCGGTGCTGGGGAAAAGCAGAGGCATCTGGGGGAACAGGTTCACAGGATATTGAGGTTGAGAGGATGTTTAAAAAAAACGAATGGAATTCTAGGTTTTATCACAAGATATAGAATATAAAAGCCAAGAGGCAAGAGGTAAGGATGAGCCTAAATAAAACCTTAATATGACCACAGTTAGAGTACTGTATGCAGTGTTGGGCTCCACACTGTAGGAAGGATATTGAGGCTTTAGCGAGGGTACAGCACAGACTCACTAGGATGCTGCCTGTTATAAGAGCATACAAATACATTGTTAATACAATGCAGATTGCAGATTATAGGAGAAGGGTTTACAATTACAAAAGGATTGGACAGGGGAGATAGAAGCAGACTGTTTCCAGTAGTTGAGAGGTCCAGAATGAGGGACCACAGATAAAAAGTTGTCAGGCTATAGAATTCACTTCCAGGGTTAGTAGTTCAGGCAGCAACTCTGGGGATGTAATACGGGCAGTAGTGGTTTGGTCGCCCGATATACACGCCCCCCGCCCGATATAACCCAGCCCCCCCTCCGGGAGCAATGCTTCATGTACACAAATCACTAAAAGCTAGTGGATCGGTACAAAAGGCAATCAAAAAGGTTAATGGAATGTTGGACTTAATTCAAGGGGACTAGAATACAAAGGGGTGGACGTTATGCTACAGCTGTACAGAGCTCTGGTCAGACCCCATCTGGACCCTGTGTTCAATTCTGGGCACCCCACCTCAGGAAGGATATATTGGCCTTGGAGGGGGGGCAGCACAGATTTACCAGAATGATACCGGGGCTAAAAGGGTTCAATTCTGAGGACAGGTTGCATAGACTTGGCTTGTATTCCCTTGAGTGTAGAAGATTAAGGAGTGATCTAATCGAGGTGTTTGAGAAGATTCAAGGATTTGATAGGGTCGATAGAGAGAAACTATTTCCTCTGGTGGGGGGAGTCCAGAACAGAGGGGACACAATCTTAAGATTAGAGCCAGGCTGTTCAGGGGTGATGTCAGGAAGCACTTCTTCACACAAAGGGTAGTGGAAATCTGGAAATCTCTCCCCCAAAAGGCTGTGGATGCCGGGGTCAATTGAAAATTTCAAAACTGAGATCAATAGATTTTTATTAGGTAAGGCTATCAGGGATATGGATCAAAGGTGGATAAATGTAGTTGAGGTGCAGATCAGCAGCGATCGAATTGAATGTCGGAACAGACTCGTTCAAAGGCTCATAACAGTTTGGTGAATGAATCCCAGTTGGGTGAGTGAATCCCCAGTACGGGGGCGGGAATCCCCAGTACGGGGGCGGGAATCCCCAGTACAGTGAGTGAATCCCCAGTTGGGGGCGTGAATCCCCAGTGCGGTGTGCTCTGAGGTACGATATGATGCCAATTACTGATTTCTTTTTCTTCCGATTTTTCAGTGGTGATCCCGACAAATGCGACATTTGGGGAAATGCACCTCTTCACCTGGCTGCTGCCAACGGCCACCTCAACCTCCTTTCCTTTTTGGTGTCGTTTGGGGCAAACATCTGGTGCCTGGACAATGACTACCATACTCCACTGGACATGGCGGCCATGAAGAGTCACATGGAATGCATCCGCTATCTGGACTCCATTGCTGCCAAGCAGACCACGCTGAACCCCAAACTGGTCAGCAAGCTGAAGCAGAGGGCCTTCAGAGACGCTGAGAAACGTATCAAACAGTGCGCAAAGCTGCAGAAGCGGCACCACGAGAGGATGGAGAAGAGGTACAAAAAGGAGATGATGGACTCTTCGGACACCATGAGCTTCTCCAGCTACTCCAGCAGCACTCTGAGCCGCCAGCTGCAGCGCATGTCCATCATGGCGTCAGTGCCCTACTCGCAGGCCACTCTCAACGCAACCGCCAAGGGCAAGACCAAGATCCAGAAGAAGCTGGAAAGGAAGAAGCAAGTGGAGGGAACCTTCAAGATATACGAGGATGGACGCAAGAGTGTCCGCTCGCTGTCCGGCCTCCAGCTCAGCAACGACGTGATGTTTGTCAGACAGGGGACTTACGCCAGCCCCAAGGACAGGATGAGACGCAACATCCGGGACATGTTCGCTACCGAGGAGGACGCGGTGTCACACGCCATCAGTGACCCCGGCTTACACGTGGACATGGCCTATTCCGAGATCAGCACCGACTCGGGCCACGAATCGCTCTTCAACCGGCCCGGCCTGGGGACCATGGTCTTCCGCAGGAACTACGTGAGCGGGGGCCTCTTTGGGATCGGACACGACGGCGGAGAGACGATGAGCAACGGCGACATGAAGAGCACGGGCGTCAGGCTGCGCAGCCGGCTCCAGCGCTCGACCAGCGTGGACGACAGCATCGGCAGCGCACACAGCTTACAGGAGAGGAACGGTGACGAGTTGCCATGGGAGGAGGTGGAGCTGGGCCTGGACGACGACCTCGAGCCCGAGTCCAGCCCCCTGGAAACATTCTTGGCCTCCCTGAGCATGTTTGAGTTTGTGCCGATCTTCAAGAAGGAGAAGATTGACCTCGAAGCCCTGATGCTTTGCTCAGACGAGGATCTGAAAAGCATAAATGTTCCATTGGGACCCAGGAAGAAAATCATGGAGGGCATTCAGAGGAGGCAGCAGGCTCTAGAGGAGCCCGATAAACTGGATGACACAAGTCTGTAAGTGCCAGTGAGAGGGGCAGTTTTGCTGGTTTTCAGAGAGAGAGAGACAGAGAGAGAGCAGCTCATTGAAATAGGGCTCAAACAAGCCACCTGTAAACTGAGAGATTTTGCAACGAGCGAGGACGATAGGACAATGTGTTAAAGGTATGTAAGGTAACCGAGACATTCACACTTCCAACCTTTGCTATTATCTTTGCAAGTAACTGGGAGAGGTGTGGCAGTGCATGAGGTACATGAGGGGAGGTTTCACAAATGTATCTCTGCACGGAATGAGCCTCCTTCATTGGGAAATCGCAGGTTCACCATGACCTTGTTCCCATTATTGGATGGCACATTTGTAAAACTGCCCCTCCAACTGTCAGATGGCTCCATTGAAGTATTTCCGATACTTCCCGATAGCCTAATGGGTATAGGCAGCGCCTGTTGTAATACAAAGTCACAACGATTAGAAAATCCCCCTGGTTTTCCCCCTGATGTGTGCTGAGTTAACTGATCCCAGCTGGGGTTATAATTGGGGTCCGCTAATTGACCTCCGCTTCACTGGGTGTAGAAAGCTCAGCAGGGTCCCTCCTTCTATGTGTGAGTGTTGGGTGAGGGGAGGATCCAGTTTGGCTGTGATGCACTCCACTGCCAAATATCCTGCTGACTCAAACAGTCTGCGGGTGCCATAGAAACCTTATGTTATGTTTTTTTTTACTGTAGATACTTCTCTCAGGTTCATTGCCTCAGATCACTCCCAGCGGTGCGTCCTCATCCTTGATGACCTTCTCCAGTCCAATATCTAGGCAATTTGTACCGTGGCCAAGAGATCAAACAGAAACCTCTCCTTTCTCACTGGTTACATCACACGATCCTCATTGACTCTGGAAGGAAGTCGGATAAACACTTCTAGACTGTGGCTTAGGCTATAACCAACCAGGTTCATTGCCAGCTGTGGCTCAGTGGGTAGCACCCTCGCCTCTGAGTCAGAAGGTTGTAGGTTCAAGCCCCACTCCAGGGACTTGAGCAGATAAGTGCAGTACTGAGGAGTGCTGCACTGTCGGAGGTGCCGTCTTTCGGATGAGATGTTAAACCGAGGCCCCGTCTGCCCTCTCAGGTGGACGTAAAAGATCACACGGCACTATTTCAAGGAAGAGCAGGGGAGTTATCCCCTGTGTCCTGGCCAATATTTATTCCTCAATCAACATCACTAAATCAGATTATCTGGTCATTATCACATTACTGTTTGTGGGATATTGCTGTGCGCAAATTGGCTGCTGCGTTTCCTACATTACTAACAGTGACTACACTTCATTATACTCCATTGGCTGTAAAGTGTTTTGGGGCATCTCATTGAAAGCATATGAGATTCTGAGGGGGATTGACGGGGTAGATGCTGAGAGGCTGTTTCCCCTGGCTGGAGAGTCTAGAACTAGGGGGCATAGTCTCAGGATAAGGGGTCGGCCATTTAAGACTGAGCTGAGGAGGAATTTCTTCACCCAGAAGGTTGTGAATCTTTGGAATTCTCTACCTCAGAGTGCTGTGGATGCTCAGTCGTTGAGTATATTCAAGACAGAGGTCGATAGCTTTTTGGATACTAAGGGAACCAAGGGATATGGGGATAGTGCAGGAAGGTGGAGTTGAGGTAGAAGATCAGCCATGATCTTATTGAATGGCGGAGCAGGCTCGAGGGGCCGAATGGCCTACTCCTGCTCCTAATTCTTATGTTCATATGAGGTTGTGAAAGGTGCTGTATAAATGTAAGTTCTTTCTTTCATTAACCAGTAACTAGATTGGTAGCATTGTCGTTCTGTAGATATATACTGGCCCAACGCAAAAGAGGCCGTTTTAACCGACCCCACCCATCGGGAACAGGGCAATCTCACGGGGAGAGGGAAGGGAAATGGATGGCAATGGGGAGAGAGGGAAGGGGAATGGATGGTAATGGGGAGAGGGGGAAGGGGAATGGATGGGATTGGGGAGAGAGGGAAGGGGAATAGATGGGAATGGGGAGAGAGGGAAGGGGAATGGATGGGAATGGGGAGAGAGGGAAGGGGAATAGATGGGAATGGGGAGAGAGGGAAGGGGAATGGATGGGAATGGGGAGAGAAGGAAGGGGAATGGATGGTAATGGGGAGAGAGGGAAGGGGAATGGATGGGAATGGGGAGGGAGGGAAGAGGAATGGATGGGAATGGGGAGGGAGGGAAGGGGAATGGATGGGAATGGGGAGGGAGGGAAGGGGAATGGATGGGAATGGGGAGGGAGGGAAGGGGAATGGATAGGAATGGGGAGAAAGGGAAGGGGAATGGATGGGGAGAGAGGGAAGGGGAATGAATGGGGAGAGAGGGAAGGGGAATGGATGGGGAGAGAGGGAAGGGGAATGAATGGGGAGAGAGGGAAGGGGAATGAATGGGGAGAGAGGGAAGGGGAATGAATGGGGAGAGGGAAGGGGAATGGCTGGGAATGGGGAGGGAGGGAAGGGGAATGGATGGGAATGGGGAGGGAGGGAAGGGGAATGGGGAGGGAGGGAAGGGGAATGGGGAGGGAGGGAAGGGGAATGGATGGGAATGGGGAGAGAGGGAAGGGGAATGGATGGGAATGGGGAGGGAGGGAAGGGGAATGGATGGGAATGGGGAGGGAGGGAAGGGGAATGGATGGGAATGGGGAGGGAGGGAAGGGGAATGGATGGGAATGGGGAGGGAGGGAAGGGGAATAGATGGGAATGGGGAGAGGGAAGGGGAATGGATGGGAATGGGGAGAGGGGGAAGGGGAATGGATGGGGAAGGGGAATGGATGGGAATGGGGAGAGAGGGAAGGGGAATGGATGGGAATGGGGAGGGAGGGAAGGGGAATGGATGGGAATGGGGAGAGGGGGAAGGGGAATGGATGGGAATGGGGAGAGAGGGAAGGGGAATGGATGGGGGGAGGGAAGGGGAATGGATGGGGAGAGGGAAGGGGAATGGATGGGGAGAGAGGGAAGGGGAATGGATGGGGAGAGAGGGAAGGGGAATGAATGGGGAGAGAGGGAAGGGGAATGAATGGGGAGAGAGGGAAGGGGAATGGCTGGGGAGAGAGGGAAGGGGAATGAATGGGGAGAGAGGGAAGGGGAATGGCTGGGAATGGGGAGAGAGGGAAGGGGAATGGCTGGGAATGGGGAGAGAGGGAAGGGGAATGGCTGGGAATGGGGAGAGAGGGAAGGGGAATGGCTGGGAATGGGGAGAGAGGGAAGGGGAATGGCTGGGAATGGGGAGAGAGGGAAGGGGAATGGCTGGGAATGGGGAGAGAGGGAAGGGGAATGGCTGGGAATGGGGAGAGAGGGAAGGGGAATGGATGGGAATGGGGAGAGAGGGAAGGGGAATGGCTGGGGAGAGAGGGAAGGGGAATGGCTGGGAATGGGGAGAGAGGGAAGGGGAATGGCTGGGAATGGGGAGAGAGGGAAGGGGAATGGCTGGGAATGGGGAGAGAGGGAAGGGGAATGGCTGGGAATGGGGAGAGAGGGAAGGGGAATGGATGGGAATGGGGAGAGAGGGAAGGGGAATGGCTGGGGAGAGAGGGAAGGGGAATGGCTGGGAATGGGGAGAGGGGGAAGGGGAATGGCTGGGAATGGGGAGAGAGGGAAGGGGAATGGCTGGGAATGGGGAGAGAGGGAAGGGGAATGGCTGGGAATGGGGAGAGAGGGAAGGGGAATGGCTGGTGGGAGAGGAAGGAGAGATCAGCATTAGCTGAGAGGGAGTGGGGAGGGACGGTACCAGTAGTGACTGGGGGCAGCATGCCAGTTTGAACTGGGGGGGCGGAGGGTGAGAAGAGTGCCAAGATGAACTGAGAGGGTTGGAGGTGGAGAGAAAGGGACCACTTTTAATGTCACTGTTCCCCCAATTTGGGGGTACAAATGGGGCGGTAGCCATCAGGGAATCAGTTATGCCGGATTCTCAGAGTTCCAGCTCTGCTCCCTTTTCCAGACAGTCCTGGGGTTGACATTTGGAGCTCTGTTTGATGCAGTTGGAAGTTCATTGGTGCATGCCAACAAGGACGGGGTAGGGCAGTCCCTGTTTACCAGGCTGTGATTGCTCTCCTAATCCCCACCCTGCCCAAGGAAACCTGGCGGGAGGGAGGTCTCGGGGCACATGTGGAGGCGGAAAGGACAATGTATTTTAACGGTAAGTGTTTTCAGGCCTTGCGAAAAGCCCCCTGGTAATTATTTTCCTTTTCTTCTCTGCTGGCACGTGGGCTTTCCGTGAGCCCCTTTGCCAGTCGCGATCATTATTTTTTTTTGCCCCAGCTTCCTTTGTTGGCACCAGTGGGTTTGCCAATTGGGATCCTCCTTTTGGACATGTTCAGAGGAAGAGGAGGACCTGCGGAGAGATGCCAGGCACATCAGGCTGCTCTGTGCCCTGCCTCTGCACCCGCACCCCCGCATCAGCAGACATTGTGTTCACACATAGAAACGTAGAAGATAGGAGCAGGAGTAGGCCATTCGGCCCCTCGAGCCTGCTCCGCCATTCAATGAGATCATGGCTGATCATCCAAATTCAGTACCCTGTCCCTGCTTTCTCCCCATATCCCTTGATACCTTTAGCTTTAAGAAATATATCGAACTCATTCTTGAATATATTTAATGACTTGGCCTCAACTACCTTCTGTGGTAGAGAATTCCACAGGTTCACCACTCTCTGGGTGAAGAAATTCTTCCTCATTTCTGTCCTAAATGGCTTACCCGTTATCCTTAGATTATGACCCCTGGTTCTGGACTCTCCGACCATCGGGAACATTCTTCCTGCATCTAGTTTGTCCAGACCTGTCAGAATTTTATATGTTTCGATGAGATCCCCTCTCATTCTTCTATACTCCAGCGAGTATAAGCCCAATCGACCCAATCTCTCCTCATATGTCATTCCTGCCATCCCAGGTATCAGCCTTGTGAATCTTCGCTGAACTCCCTCCATGGCAAGAACATCCTTCCTCAGATAAGGCGACCAAAACTGCACACAATACTCAAGGTGTGGTCTCACCAAGGCCCTGTACAACTGCAGCAAGACATCCCTGTTCCTATACTCAAACCCTCTCGCTATGAAGGCCAACATACCATTTGCCTTCTTAACCGCCTGCTGCACCTGCATGCTTACCTTCAGCATTATGATGGATGGTTCTTCAAAGCACCCCAGTGACTGGGTGGGGAAATTTGTGTTCGCCAGCAGTCAACGGCCGCTGGACATGGCTGCAACACTAAACGAGTCAAATTGGTCTGGGGGCCACGGAGATAGGTGGCGCAGCGCTCACCTTCCGTGCCACGCCACCCTGGTGGTGTTGCTGGAGGGATCCGGGACGAAGCTCCTGTCCAGGTCTGGCATTGCAGCTTCCCACAGCCTCTGTGAGCAAAGCTGTGGAGCTCGCAGGGAATTGTGGGCAATGAAGAGGTCTGAGAATTAAAGGGGCCACGCACACTGAAGCAATACAAAATAAAATGCAGTGAATCAATACGTTTTTCAGCCCTTTCTGCCTTTTAAAAAATATTCAACATTTAAAAGAAGTTCCAAATGTGAATATTCAGCTGTTAAAGCTGAATTACCTTCCGAACCTCAACAAATGGGAAAACTGCCTCAGCACTCACAAATGGCTCAGCAAGCCAGGGAAGGGCACCGAGGGTCTCGCACACAGGACTCCAGCTTTGTGCAGGGGGTCAACACTACAAGATCGGCCCTCTACCCACAGGGGCCAGGAGGCCCTCCAGAAAGAACGATGTGGGACCACATCACCGAGGCCGTCACTGCCAGCAGTGTCGCCCCCACCACCTGGCTCCAGTGCCCAAAGAAGCTTCATGACCTCAGACCACTGGTCAAGGTCAGTGAATGCATCTTCAAAAGCCGTCTCCTACCAACTGCACCACTAGCCTCACACACTGCTCAATGCACGACCCCCAATCACTCACCTACCAACAATCTGCACCAATGACGAGGCACATCTCCCATTCCTAGCCTCACCTCACCCCCTTGGAGGAGACGGTGCTGGCCATTCTTGGCAGGGGCATGGCTGAGCCCTTGGCCAGCGGCGGGGCTAAAAGGATACAAGATGCTGGTATCCTCATGCGTTATCCTCCTTCTGGCATGCACCTCTTGCTTTCCTGCCCTCCCATCAGTGCAACTCCACCCTTGTGCCTTCCTCATTTCACACACCCAAGAAATGCAGCCTGCCCAGCCAGTGGATCAACAAGAGGAGGCAGCCTGCCCAGCCAGTGGGTCAACAAGAAGAGGCAGCCTGCCCAGCCAGTGGGTCAACAAGAGGAGGCAGTCTGCCCAGCCAATGGGTCAACAAGAGGAGGCAGTCTGCCCAGCCAGTGGGTCAACAAGAGGAGGCAGTCTGCCCAGCCAGTGGGACTGTAGGCAGATGATTCCAACCTGGATATCTCAGCCACAAAGGGGCTGTCTGGGATGCATCCTTCCATCTGATTCCTCCTCTTCTGTGCCTTCCTCTTCCCTCTGCAAGCGGATGCTGTAAATGTGAAATGACAGCATAAAATGCTGGAAATACTCAGCAGGTCAGGCAGCATGTCGACCTGAGACGTGAACTCTGTTTCCCTCTCCACGGATGTTGCCTGACCTGCTGAGTATTTGCAGCATGTTCTGTCTTCTCAAAGGCCTTCATTTACCATCCGAGCCCTTGCAAGCATCCAGCGGCATTCCCTACGCACTTGGGAAAAAAACTTTTCACATCTATTGCAGCAAGCCACCATTTCAATAAAAAAAAGTTTTAAAGTCCAAACCCTTAAATTCAAACTAACCTGAATGATGTGTGTGCCCCTTTGAGAGCTGCAGACATCGCCACTGTCAGCCTGATTGCATGCCAGGTTAACCTGGCGTGCTTAGGATTCAGCGCTAGGGTCGGTGTTCGCGTTGGTGACGTCAAGTCGGCGTTGTACGGCGATTGACATCACTACGCTGCCATTTTTTTCCCCAGGGCACTGCCAGTTACCGGCAGCGCAAAGGGGCAGAGGAATATGGCAGCCATCGTGGGACCCGCCACCAGCTGGCAAAAGAGCGGCGACCACCATTTTATCGCCATTTCATGGCGCTACGGAGTGTCGGTAAGGAGATGAATTTCTAGCTCAGGTACTGCATTACAGAAGACATGTCAGGGTGACCAATAGACAACAGGGTCTGATTGGCTGCACCTGCCAAGAATGCCACTAAACATTTCAGCAGGCCCGGGCGCACACACCTGACAATGACCATCGTGGGGCCTGGCTTCTCAGGGTCCGGTTACCAGTGCCAGTGTTACCAGTGCCAGTGTTACCAGTGCAATGACCATAGGGGAGCCTGGCTTCTCACGGTCTGGGTCAGTGGCGAGGCTGTGGAAGAACTGTGCCATCTTTTGACAAGCTCACATCAGAGGCCTGGCACAAGCAGGCACAGTAATGGTCTGCAACGCGGCTCGAATTCATCACAGGCATGCTGCAACGAGCAGGGCCACAGAGGACTCTCAGCATCTCATGCAGCATCATCTCAACAGCTGTCAAGCAGGGGGCAGGGGGCTGGGCTCCTCCGACACTGTCACTTCTTCAGCCCTGACAAGAGGCTTTACAGGGCAGAGTTGCCCTTTACTCTTTTCATTGGCCAATTAGGACGACACCCCTAGTGCCATCGGACAAAAGTGCCCGATTTTTAAAGGGGCATCAACAATAAACACCCAAATTATAAATAAAACAAAGAAAACTTATCAAATTAAATCAGAATAGTGTCACCCGTGTCGACTACACACTGCAGTCCCTGTGGTGTCCACCGTTCGTGGAAAGCCTCGAGTGTACCGGCAGACACCACGTGCTCTATCTCCAGGGACATCCTGGCGAGGACGTAGCCGCATTCGAGAGGCAGGCAGGAGTTGCCATTTAAGGCTTTCCAAAGCTTGCTAAATTTTTGTCCCCCCACGGTGACACGCTTCCTTAATTGTCCACATCCTTTAAATTTCTTTTGCATACAGACTTCCTCTCACGCCTGTGATGTCACCCCTGCCCCTGTTTGAATTTGCGACTGGAATTGTTGATAATTCTGCAAATGTCTTGTTGAATAATTGAGTGCTATCAGCACTTGAAAGTTAGGCAGGTGTTAATTCAGTGATCAACCATTTAAAACGGAATTACACCTAAAGGTTCTCTGAAAATAGGAAGTTGGATGGGGTACAGTGTGTGAGAGAGTGGGGAGTTGGATGGGGTACAGTGTGAGAGGATGGGGAGCTGGATGGGGTACAGTGTGTGTGAGGGTGGGGAGTTGGATGGGGTACAGTGTGAGAGGATGGGGAGCTGGATGGGGTACAGTGTGTGTGAGGGTGGGGAGTTGGATGGGGTACAGTGTGTGTGTGAAAGGGTGGGGAGTTGGATGGGGTGCAGTGTGTGTGTGAGGGTGGGGAGTTGGGGTACAATGTGTGTGAGAGGGTGGGGAGTTGGATGGGGTACAGTGGGTGTGTGAGGGTGGGGAGTTGGATGGGGTACAGTGTGTGTGTGAGGGTGGGGAATTCGATGCGGTACAGTGTGTGAGAGAGGGTGGGGAGTTGGATGGGGTACACTGTGTGTGTGAGGGTGGGGAGTTGGGGTACAGTGTGTGTGTGAGGGTGGGGAGTTGGATGGGGTACAGTGTGTGAGGGTGGGGAGTTGGATGGGGTACAGTGTGTGAGGGTGGGGAGTTGGATGGGGTACAGTGTGTGAAAGGGTGGGGAGTTGGCTGGGGTACAGTGTGTGTGAGGGTGGGGAGTAGGATCGGGTACAGTGTGTGTGAAAGGGTGGGGAGTTGGATGTGGTACAGTGTGTGTGTGAAAGGGTGGGGAGTTGGATGGGGTACAGTGTGTGTGAAAGGGTGGGGAATTGGATGGGGTACAGTGTGTGTGAGGGTGGGGAGTTGGATGGGGTACAGTGTGTGTGTGAGGGTGGGGAGTTGGATGGGGTACAGTGTGTGAGAGAGGGTGGGGAGTTGGATGGGGTACAGTGTATGTGTGAGGGTGGGGAGTTGGGGTACAGTGTGTGTGTGAGGGTGGGGAGTTGGATGGGGTAGTGTGTGTGTGAGGGTAGAGAGTTGGCTGGGGTACAGTGTGTGTGAGGGTGGGGAGTAGGATGGGGTACAGTGTGTGTGAAAGGGTGGGGAGTTGGATGGGCTACAGTGTGTGTGAAAGGGTGGGGAGTTGGATGGGGTACAGTGTGTGAAAGGGTGGGGAGTTGGATGGGGTACAGTGTGTGGGAGGGTGGGGAGTTGGATGGGGTACAGTGTGTGTGAGGGTGGGGAGTTGGATGGGGTACAGTGTGTGTGTGAGTGTAGGGAGTTGGATGGGGTACAGTGTGTGAGAGGGTGGGGAGTTGGATGGGGTACAGTGTGTGAAAGGGTGGGGAGTTGGATGGGGTACAGTGTGTGTGAGGGTGGGGAGTTGGATGGGGTACAGTGTGTGTGTGAGACGGTGCGGAGTTGGATGGGGTACAGTGTGTGTGTGGGAGGGTGGGGAGTTGGATGGGGTACAGTGTGTGTGTGAGGGTGGGGAGTTGGATGGGGTACAGTGTGTGTGAGGGTGGGGAGTTGGATGGCGTACAGTGTGTGTGAGGGTGGGGAGTTGGATGGGGTACAGTGTGTGTGTGAGGGTGGGGAGTTGGATGGGGTACAGTGTGTGTGTGAGGGTGGGGAGTAGGATGGGGTATAGTATGTGTAAGAGGGTGGGGAGTTGGATGGGGTACAGTATGTGTGAGGGTGGGGAGTTGGATGGGGTACAGTGTGTGTGTGAGAGGGTGGGGAGTTGGATGGGGTACAGTGTGTGTGAGGGTGGGGAGTTGGATGGGGTACAGTGTGTGTGTGAAAGGGTGGGGAGTTGGATGGCGTGCAGTGTGTGTGTGAGGGTGGGGAGTTGGGGTACAGTGCGTGTGAGAGTGTGGGGAGCTGGATGGGGTACAGCGTGTGAGAGAGGGTGGGAAGTTGGATGGGGTACAGTGGGTGTGTGAGGGTGGGGAGTTGGATGGGGTACAGTGTGTGTGTGAGGGTGGGGAATTCGATGCGGTACAGTGTGTGAGAGAGGGTGGGGAGTTGGATGGGGTACAGTGTGTGTGTGAGGGTGGGGAGTTGGGGTACAGTGTGTGTGTGAGGGTGGGGAGTTGGATGGGGTACAGTGTGTGAGGGTGGGGAGTTGGATGGGGTACAGTGTGTGAAAGGGTGGGGAGTTGGCTGGGGTACAGTGTGTGTGAGGGTGGGGAGTAGGATCGGGTACAGTGTGTGTGAAAGGGTGGGGAGTTGGATGTGGTACAGTGTGTGTGTGAAAGGGTGGGGAGTTGGATGGGGTACAGTGTGTGTGAGGGCGGGGAGTTGGATGGGGTACAGTGTGTGTGTGAGGGTGGGGAGTTGGATGGGGTACAGTGTGTGTGAGTGTGGGGAGTTGGATGGGGTGCAGTGTGTGAGAGGGTGGGGAGTTGGATGGGGTACAGTGTGTGTGAGGGTGGGGAGTTGGATGGGGTACAGTGTGTGTGTGAGTGTGTGGAGTTGGATGGGGTGCAGTGTGTGAGAGGGTGGGGAGTTGGATGGGGTACAGTGTGTGTGTGAGACGGTGCGGAGTTGGATGGGGTACAGTGTGTGTGTGGGAGGGTGGGGAGTTGGATGGGGTACAGTGTGTGTGTGAGGGTGGGGAGTTGGATGGGGTACAGTGTGTGTGAGGGTGGGGAGTTGGATGGCGTACAGTGTGTGTGAGGGTGGGGAGTTGGATGGGGTACAGTGTGTGTGTGAGGGTGGGGAGTTGGATGGGGTACAGTGTGTGTGTGAGGGTGGGGAGTAGGATGGGGTATAGTATGTGTAAGAGGGTGGGGAGTTGGATGGGGTACAGTGTGTGTGTGTGAGGGTGGGGAGTTGGGGTACAGTGTGTGTGTGAGGGTGGGGAGTTGGATGGGGTACAGTGTGTGAGGGTGGGGAGTTGGATGGGGTACAGTGTGTGAAAGGGTGGGGAGTTGGCTGGGGTACAGTGTGTGTGAGGGTGGGGAGTAGGATCGGGTACAGTGTGTGTGAAAGGGTGGGGAGTTGGATGTGGTACAGTGTGTGTGTGAAAGGGTGGGGAGTTGGATGGGGTACAGTGTGTGTGAGGGTGGGGAGTTGGATGGGGTACAGTGTGTGTGTGAGGGTGGGGAGTTGGATGGGGTACAGTGTGTGTGAGTGTGGGGAGTTGGATGGGGTGCAGTGTGTGAGAGGGTGGGGAGTTGGATGGGGTACAGTGTGTGTGAGGGTGGGGAGTTGGATGGGGTACAGTGTGTGTGTGAGTGTGTGGAGTTGGATGGGGTGCAGTGTGTGAGAGGGTGGGGAGTTGGATGGGGTACAGTGTGTGAGAGGGTGGGGAGTTGGATGGGGTACAGTGTGTGAAAGGGTGGGGAGTTGGATGGGGTACAGTGTGTGTGTGAGAGGGTGGGGAGTTGGATGGGGTACAGTGTGTGAGGGTGGGGAGTTGGATGGGGTACAGTGTGTGAGAAAAGGGCGTGGAGTTGGATGGGGTACAGTGTGAGAGAAAAGGGTGTGGAGTTGGATGGGGTACAGTGTGTGTGTGAGAGGGTGCGGAGTTGGATGGGGTACAGTGTGTGTGAGGGTGGGGAGTTGGATGGGGTACAGTGTGTGTGTTATGGTGGGGAGTTGGATGGGGTACAGTGCGTGTGTGAAAGGGTGGGGTGTTCGATGGAGTACAGTGTGTGTGAGAGGGTGGGGAGTTGGATGGGGTACAGTGTGTGTGAGGGTGGGGAGTTGGATGGGGTACAGTGTGTGTGTGAGGGTGGGGAGTTGGATGGGGTACAGTGTGTGTGAGGGTGGGGAGTTGGATGGGGTACAGTGTGTGTGTGAGGGTGGGGAGTTGGATGGGGTACAGTGTGTGTGTGAGGGTGGGGAGTTGGATGGGGTACAGTGTGTGTGAGGGTGGGGAGTTGGATGGGGTACAGTGTGTGTGTGAGGGTGAGGAGTTGGATGGGGTACAGTGTGTGTGTGAGGGTGGGGAGTTGAATGGGGTACAGTGTGTGTGAGAGGGTGGGGAGTTGGATGGGGTACAGTGTGTTTGAGGGTGGGGAGTTGGGGTACAGTGTGTGTGTGAGGGTGGGGAGTTGGGGTACTGTGTGTGTGAGGGTGGGGAGTTGGGGTACAGTGTGTGTGTGAGGGTGGGGAGTTGGGGTACAGTGTGTGTGTGAGGGTGGGGAGTTGGGGTACTGTGTGTGTGAGGGTGGGGAGTTGGATGGGGTACAGTGTGTGTGTGAGGGTGGGGAGTTGGATGGGGTACAGTGTGTGTGAGGGTGGGGAGTTGGATGGGGTACAGTGTGTGTGTGAGGGTGAGGAGTTGGATGGGGTACAGTGTGTGTGAGAGGGTGGGGAGTTGAATGGGGTACAGTGTGTGTGAGAGGGTGGGGAGTTGGATGGGGTACAGTGTGTTTGAGGGTGGGGAGTTGGGGTACAGTGTGTGTGTGAGGGTGGGGAGTTGGGGTACTGTGTGTGTGAGGGTGGGGAGTTGGGGTACAGTGTGTGTGTGAGGGTGGGGAGTTGGGGTACAGTGTGTGTGTGAGGGTGGGGAGTTGGGGTACAGTGTGTGTGTGAGGGTGGGGAGTTGGGGTACAGTGTGTGTGTGAGGGTGGGGAGTTGGGGTACAGTGTGTGTGTGAGGGTGGGGAGTTGGATGGGCTGCAGACGCGTGAGGATGTTCCCAATGATGGGTGAAACTAGAACTTGGGGACATAATCTTAGAATAAGGGGCTGCTCTTTCAAAACTGAGATGAGGAGAAACTTTTTCACTCAGAGGGTTGTGGGTCTGTGGAATTTGCTACCCCAGGAAGCTGTGGAAGCTACTTCATTAAATAAATTTAAAACAGAAATAGACCGTTTCCTAGAAGTAAAGGGAATTAGGGTTTACGGGGAGCGGGCTGGAAATTGGACATGAGTTTGAGATCGGATCGGTCAAGGCCCTGTGGGTGGCGGAGCGGGCCCAGGGGCTGAGTGGCCGGGTCCTGCTCCTACTTCTTGTGTTCTTTAGAGTTGAGGTTGGATCAGATCAGCCATGATCTCATTGAATGGCGGAGCAGGCTCAAGGGGCCGATTGGTCTACTCCTGCTCCTATTTCTTATGTTCTTATGTGTGTGTGAGGGTGGGGCGCTGCGGTACAGTGTGTGTGAGAGGGTGGGGAGTTGGATGGGGTACAGTGTGTGTGTGAGGGTGGGGAGCTGGATAGGGTACAGTGTGTGTTAAAGGGCGGGAAGTTGGATGGGGTACAGTGTGTGTGAGAGGGTGGGGTGTTGGATGGGGTACAGTGTGTGTGAGAGGGTGGGGAGCTGGATAGGGTACAGTGTCTGTTAAAGGGCGGGGAGTTGGATGGGGTACAGTGTGTGTGAGAGGGTGGGGTGTTGGATGGGGTACAGTGTGTGTGAGAGGGTGGGGAGCTGGATGGGGTACAGTGTGTGTGAGGGTGGGTAGTTGGATGCGGTACAGTGTGTGTGTGAGGGTGGGGAGTTGGATGGGGTGCAGTGTGTGTGTAAAAGGGAGGAGAGTTGGATGGGGTACAGTGTGTGTGTGAGGGTGGGGAGTTGGATGGGGTACAGTGTGTGTGTGAGAGGGTGGGGAGTTGGATGGGGTACAGTGTGTGTGTGAGGGTGGGGAGTTGGATGGGGTACAGTGTGTGAGAGAGGGTGGGGAGTTGGATGGGGTACAGTGTGTGTGTGAGGGTGGGGAGTTGGATGGGGTACAGTGTGTGTGTGAAAGGGTGGGGTGTTCGATGGGGTACAGTGTGTGTGAGAGGGTGGGGAGTTGGATGGGGTACAGTGTGTGTGAGGGTGGGGAGTTGGATGGGGTACAGTGTGTGTGAGGGTGGGGAGTTGGATGGGGTACAGGGTGTGTGTGAGGGTGGGGAGTTGGATGGGGTACAGTGTGTGTGAGGGTGGGGAGTTGGATGTGGTACAGTGTGTGTGTGAGGGTGGGGAGTTGGATGGGGTACAGTGTGTGTGTGAGGGTGGGGAGTTGGATGGGGTACAGTGTGTGTGAGGGTGGGGAGTTGGATGGGGTACAGTGTGTGTGTGAAAGGGTGGGGAGTTGGATGGGGTACAGTGTGTTTGAGAGGGTGGGGAGTTGGATGGGGTACAGTGTGTGAGAGAGGGTGGGGAGTTGGATGGGGTACAGTGTGTGTGTGAAGGTGGGGAGTTGGGGTACAATGTGTGTGAGAGGGTGGGGAGTTGGGATACAATGTGTGTGTGAGGGTGGGGAGTTTGATGCGGTACAGTGTGTGAGAGAGGGTGGGGAGTTGGATGGGGTACAGTGTGTGTGTGAGGGTGGGGAGTTGGGGTACAGTGAGAGGGTGGGGAGTTGGATGGGGTACAGTGTGTGTGTGAGGGTGGGGAGTTGGATGGGGTACAGTGTGTGAAAGGGTGGGGTGTTGGATGGGTACAGTGTGTGTGAGAGGGTGGGGTGTTGGATGGGGTACAGTGTGTGTGAGAGGGTGGGGAGTTGGATGGGATACAGTGTGTGTGAGGGTGGGGAGTTGGATGGGGTACAGTGTGTGTGAGAGGGTGGGGAGTTGGATGGGGTAGTGTGTGTGAGAGGGTGGGGAGTTGGATGGGGTACAGTGTGTGTGAGAGGGTGGGGAGTTGGATGGGGTACAGTGTGTGTGTGAGGGTGGGGAGTTGGATGGGGTACAGTGTGTGTGAAAGGGTGGGGTGTTGGATGGGGTACAGTGTGTGTGAGAGGGTGGGGAGTTGGATGGGGTACAATGTGTGTGAGAGGGTGGGGAGTTGGATGGGGTACAGTATGTGTGAAAGTGTGGGGAGTTGGATGGGGTACAGTGTGTGTGAGAGGGTGGGGAGTTGAATGGGGTACAGTGTGTGTGAGAGGGTGGGGAGTTGGATGGGGTACAGTATGTGTGAGAGGGTGGGGATTTGGATGGGGTACAGTGTGTGTGAGAGGGTGGGGAGTTGAATGGGGTACAGTGTGTGTGAGAGGGTGGGGAGTTGGATGGGGTACAGTGTGTTTGAGGGTGGGGAGTTGGGGTACAGTGTGTGTGTGAGGGTGGGGAGTTGGGGTACTGTGTGTGTGTGAGGGTGGGGAGTTGGGGTACAGTGTGTGTGTGAGGGTGGGGAGTTGGGGTACAGTGTGTGTGTGAGGGTGGGGAGTTGGGGTACAGTGTGTGTGTGAGGGTGGGGAGTTGGGGTACAGTGTGTGTGTGAGGGTGGGGAGTTGGATGGGCTGCAGACGCGTGAGGATGTTCCCAATGATGGGTGAAACTAGAACTTGGGGACATAATCTTAGAATAAGGGGCTGCTCTTTCAACACTGGAAAGTGTGAGGTGATGCACTTTGGCAGGAAAAATCCTAGAGCAATTTATTATCTTAATGGCAAGAAACTGGAGAGTACTGAAGTGCAAAGGGATCTGGGGGTCCTGGTGCACGAAACTCAAAAGGTTAGTATGCAGGTGCAGCAAGTGATTAAGAAGGCAAATGGAATGTTGGCTTTCATTGCTAGGGGGATAGAATATAAAAATAGGGAGGTATTGCTTCAGTTGTACAAGGTATTGGTGAGACCGCACCTGGAATACTGCATACAGTTTTGGTGTCCTTACTTAAGGAAAGACATCCTTGCTCTCGAGGCAGTGCAAAAAAGGTTCACTCGGTTAATCCCGGGGATGAGGGGGTGGTCATATGAGGAGAGGTTGGGTAGATTGGGACTCTACTCATTGGAGTTCAGAAGAATGAGAGGCGATCTTATTGAAACATATAAGATTGTGAAGGGGTTGGATCGGGTGGATGCGGGGAGGATGTTCCCGATGACGGGTGAGACGAGAACTAGGGGACATAGTCTTAGAATAAGGGGCTGCTCTTTCAAAACTGAGATGAGGAGGAACTACTTCACTCAGAGGGTGGTAGGTCCATGGAATATGCTGCCACAAAAAGCTGTAGAAGCTACAACATTAATTAAATTTAAAACAGAAATAGACAGTTTCCTAGAAGTAAAGGGCATTAAGGGTTACGGGGAGCGGGCAGGAATTTGGACATGAGTCTAGGTTCGGATCGGTCATGGCCCTGTGGGTAGTGGAGCGGGCCCAGGGACTGTGTAGCCTGATTCTGCTCCTATTTCGTGTGTGCAATTCTGTTAGATGCAGGAGATGGTTCTGTGATAGATAGTAGATTGGCGGTTAGGATCAGATCAGCCATGATCTTATTGAATGGCGGAGCAGGCTCGAGGGGCCGATTGGCCTACTCCTGCTCCTATTTCTTATGTTCTTATGTTCTTATTAGAAATAGACCGTTTCCTAGAAGTAAAGGGAATTAGGGTTTACGGGGAGCGGGCTGGAAATTGGACATGAGTTTGAGATCGGATCGGTCAAGGCCCTGTGGGTGGCGGAGCGGGCCCAGGGGCTGAGTGGCCGGGTCCTGCTCCTACTTCTTGTGTTCTTTAGAGTTGAGGTTGGATCAGATCAGCCATGATCTCATTGAATGGCGGAGCAGGCTCAAGGGGCCGATTGGTCTACTCCTGCTCCTATTTCTTATGTTCTTATGTGTGTGTGAGGGTGGGGCGCTGCGGTACAGTGTGTGTGAGAGGGTGGGGAGTTGGATGGGGTACAGTGTGTGTGTGAGGGTGGGGAGCTGGATAGGGTACAGTGTGTGTTAAAGGGCGGGAAGTTGGATGGGGTACAGTGTGTGTGAGAGGGTGGGGTGTTGGATGGGGTACAGTGTGTGTGAGAGGGTGGGGAGCTGGATAGGGTACAGTGTCTGTTAAAGGGCGGGGAGTTGGATGGGGTACAGTGTGTGTGAGAGGGTGGGGTGTTGGATGGGGTACAGTGTGTGTGAGAGGGTGGGGAGCTGGATGGGGTACAGTGTGTGTGAGGGTGGGTAGTTGGATGCGGTACAGTGTGTGTGTGAGGGTGGGGAGTTGGATGGGGTGCAGTGTGTGTGAGAGGGTGGGGAGTTGGATGGGGTACAGTGTGTGTGAGAGGGTGGGGAGTTGGATGGGGTGCAGTGTGTGTGAGAGGGTGGGGTGTTGGATGGGGTACAGTGTGTGTGAGAGGGTGGGGAGTTGGATGGGATACAGTGTGTGTGAGGGTGGGGAGTTGGATGGGGTACAGTGAGTGTGAGAGGGTGGGGAGTTGGATGGGGTACAGTGTGTGTGAGAGGGTGGGGAGTTGGATGGGGTACAGTGTGTGTGAGAGGGTGGGGAGTTGGATGGGGTACAGTGTGTGTGTGAGGGTGGGGAGTTGGATGGGGTACAGTGTGTGTGAAAGAGTGGGGTGTTGGATGGGGTACAGTGTGTGTGAGAGGGTGGGGAGTTGGATGGGGTACAATGTGTGTGAGAGGGTGAGGAGTTGGATGGGGTACAGTATGTGTGAAAGTGTGGGGAGTTGGATGGGGTACAGTGTGTGTGAGAGGGTGGGGAGTTGGATGGGGTACAGTGTGTGTGAGAGTGTGGGGAGTTGGATAGGGTACAGTGTGTGTGTGAAAGGGTGTGGAGTTGGATGGGGTACAGTGTGTGTGAGGGTGGGGAGTTGGATGGGGTACAGTGTGTGTGTGAGGGTGGGGAGTTGGATGGGGTACAGTGTGTGTGTGAGGGTGGGGAGTTGGATGGGGTACAGTGTGTGTGAGGTTGGGGAGTTGGATGGGGTACAGTGTGTGTGAGGGTGGGGAGTTGGATGGGATACAGTGTGTGTGTGAGGGTGAGGAGTTGGATGGGGTACAGTGTGTGTGTGAGGGTGGGGAGTTGGCTGGGGTACAGTGTGTGTGAGAGGGTGGGGAGTTGAATGGGGTACAGTGTGTGTGAGGGTGGGGAGTTGGATGGGGTACAGTATGTGTGAGAGGGTGGGGAGTTGGATGGGGTACAGTGTGTGTGAGAGGGTGGGGATTTGGATGGGGTACAGTGTGTGTGAGAGGGTGGGGAGTTGAATGGGGTACAGTGTGTGAGAGGGTGGGGAGTTGGATGGGGTACAGTGTGTGTGTGAGGGTGAGGAGTTGGGGTACAGTGTGTGTGTGAGGGTGGGGAGTTGGGGTACAGTGTGTGTGTGAGGGTGGGGAGTTGGGGTACAGTGTGTGTGTGAGGGTGGGGAGTTGGGGTACAGTGTGTGTGTGAGGGTGGGGAGTTGGGGTACAGTGTGTGTGTGAGGGTGGGGAGTTGGATGGGCTGCAGACGCGTGAGGATGTTCCCAATGATGGGTGAAACTAGAACTTGGGGACATAATCTTAGAATAAGGGGCTGCTCTTTCAAAACTGAGATGAGGAGAAACTTTTTCACTCAGAGGGTTGTGGGTCTGTGGAATTTGCTACCCCAGGAAGCTGTGGAAGCTACTTCATTAAATAAATTTAAAACAGAAATAGACCGTTTCCTAGAAGTAAAGGGAATTAGGGGTTACGGGGAGCGGGCTGGAAATTGGACATGAGTTTGAGTTCGGATCGGTCAAGGCCCTGTGGGTGGCGGAGCGGGCCCAGGGGCTGAGTGGCCGGGTCCTGCTCCTACTTCTTGTGTTCTTTAGAGTTGAGGTTGGATCAGATCAGCCATGATCTCATTGAATGGCGCAGCAGGCTCGAGGGGCCGATTGGTCTACTCCTGCTCCTATTTCTTATGTTCTTATGTGTGGGTGAGGGTGGGGCGCTGGGGTACAGTGTGTGTGAGAGGGTGGGGAGTTGGATGGGGTACACTGTGTGTGTGAGGGTGGGGAGCTGGATAGGGTACAGTGTGTGTTAAAGGGCGGGGAGTTGGATGGGGTACAGTGTGTGTGAGAGGGTGGGGTGTTGGATGGGGTACAGTGTGTGTGAGAGGGTGGGGAGCTGGATGGGGTACAGTGTGTGTGAGGGTGGGGAGTTGGATGCGGTACAGTGTGTGCGTGAGGGTGGGGAGTTGGATGGGGTACAGTGTGTGTGTAAAAGGGAGGAGAGTTGGATGGGGTACAGTGTGTGTGAGGGTGGGGAGTTGGATGGGGTACAGTGTGTGTGTGAGAGGGTGGGGAGTTGGATGGGGTACAGTGTGTGTGTGAGGGTGGGGAGTTGGATGGGGTACAGTGTGTGAGAGAGGGTGGGGAGTTGGATGGGGTACAGTGTGTGTGTGAGGGTGGGGAGTTGGATGGGGTACAGTGTGTGTGTGAAAGGGTGGGGTGTTCGATGGGGTACAGTGTGTGTGAGAGGGTGGGGAGTTGGATGGGGTACAGTGTGTGTGAGGGTGGGGAGTTGGATGGGGTACAGGCTGTGTGTGAGGGTGGGGAGTTGGATGGGGTACAGTGTGTGTGAGGGTGGCGAGTTGGATGGGGTACAGTGTGTGTGAGGGTGGGGAGTTGGATGGGGTACAGTGTGTGTGTGAGGGTGGGGAGTTGGATGGGGTACAGTGTGTGTGAAAGGGTGGGGTGTTGGATGGGGTACAGTGTGTGTGAGAGGGTGGGGAGTTGGATGGGGTACAGTGTGTGTGAGAGGGTGGGGAGTTGGATGGGGTACAGTATGTGTGAAAGTGTGGGGAGTTGGATGGGGTACAGTGTGTGTGAAAGGGTGGGGTGTTGGATGGGGTACAGTGTGTGTGAGAGGGTGGGGAGTTGGATGGGGTACAGTGTGTGTGAGAGGGTGGGGTGTTGGATGGGGTACAGTGTGTGTGAGAGGGTGGGGAGTTCGATGCGGTACAGTGTGTGAGAGAGGGTGGGGAGTTGGATGGGGTACAGTGTGTGTGTGAGGGTGGGGAGTTGGGGTACAGTGAGAGGGTGGGGAGTTGGATGGGGTGCAGTGTGTGTGAGAGGGTGGGGAGTTGGATGGGGTACAGTGTGTGTGAGGGTGGGGAGTTGGATGGGGTACAGTGTGTGTGAGGGTGGGGAGTTGGATGGGGTACAGTGTGTGTGAGGGTGGGGAGTTGGATGGGGTACAGTGTGTGTGTGAGGGTGAGGAGTTGGATGGGGTACAGTGTGTGTGTGAGGGTGGGGAGTTGGATGGGGTACAGTGTGTGTGAGGGTGGGGAGTTGGATGGGGTACAGTGTGTGTGTGAGGGTGAGGAGTTGGATGGGGTACAGTGTGTGTGAGAGGGTGGGGATTTGGATGGGGTACAGTGTGTGTGAGAGGGTGGGGAGTTGAATGGGGTACAGTGTGTGTGAGAGGGTGGGGAGTTGGATGGGGTACAGTGTGTTTGAGGGTGGGGAGTTGGGGTACAGTGTGTGAGAGGGTGGGGAGTTGGGATACAATGTGTGTGTGAGGGTGGGGAGTTGGGGTACAGTGTGTGTGTGAGGGTGGGGAGTTGGATGGGGTACAGTGTGTGTGTGAGGGTGGGGAGTTCGATGCGGTACAGTGTGTGAGAGAGGGTTGGGAGTTGGATGGGGTACAGTGTGTGTGTGAGGGTGGGGAGTTGGGGTACAGTGAGGGTGGGGAGTTGGATGGGGTACAGTGTGTGTGAGAGGGTGGGGAGTTGGATGGGGTACAGTATGTGTGAAAGTGTGGGGAGTTGGATGGGGTACAGTGTGTGTGAAAGGGTGGGGTGTTGGATGGGGTACAGTGTGTGTGAGAGGGTGGGGAGTTGGATGGGGTACAGTGTGTGTGAGAGGGTGGGGAGTTGGATGGGATACAGTGTGTGTGAGGGTGGGGAGTTGGATGGGGTACAGTGTGTGTGAGAGGGTGGGGAGTTGGATGGGGTACAGTGTGTGTGTGAGGGTGGGGAGTTGGATGGGGTACAGTGTGTGTGAGAGGGTGGGGAGTTGGATGGGTTACAGTGTGTGTGTGAGGGTGGGGAGTTGGATGGGGTACAGTGTGTGTGAGGGTGGGGAGTTGGATGGGGTACAGTGTGTGTGTGAGGGTGGGGAGTTGGATGGGGTACAGTGTGTGTGTGAGGGTGGGGAGTTGGATGGGGTACAGTGTGTGTGAGGGTGGGGAGTTGGATGGGGTACAGTGTGTGTGTAAAAGGGTGGGGAGTTGGATGGGGTACAGTGTGTTTGAGAGGGTGGGGAGTTGGATGGGGTACAGTGTGTGAGAGAGGGTGGGGAGTTGGATGGGGTTACGTGTGTGTGTGAGGGTGGGGAGTTGGGGTACAATGTGTGTGAGAGGGTGGGGAGTTGGGGTACAGTGTGTGTGTGAGGGTGGGGAGTTGGATGGGGTACAGCGTGTGTGTGAGGGTGGGGAGTTCGATGCGGTACAGTGTGTGAGAGAGGGTGGGGAGTTGGATGGGGTACATTGTGTGTGTGAGGGTGGGGAGATGGGGTACAGTGTGTGTGTGAGGGTGGGGAGTTGGGGTACAGTGTGTGTGTGAGGGTGGGGAGTTGGGGTACAGTGTGTGTGAGGGTGGGGAGCTGGATGGGGTACAGTGTGTGTGAGAGGGTGGGGAGTTGGATGGGGTACAGTGTGTGTGAGGGGCTGGGGAGTTGGATGGGGTACAGTGTGTGTGAGAGGGTGGGGAGTTGGATGGGGTACAGTGTGTGTGAGAGGGTGGGGAGTTGGATGGGGTACAGTGTGTGTGTGAGGGTGGGGAATTGGATGGGGTACAGTGTGTGTGAAAGGGTGGGGTGTTGGATGGGGTACAGTGTGTGTGAGAGTGTGGGGAGTTGGATAGGGTACAGTGTGTGTGTGAAAGGGTGGGGAGTTGGATGGGGTACAGTGTGTGTGAGAGGGTGGGGAGTTGGATGGGGTACAGTGTGTGTGAGAGGGTGGGGAGTTGAATGGGGTACAGTGTGTGAGAGGGTGGGGAGTTGGATGGGGTACAGTGTGTGTGAGGGTGGGGAGTTGGATGGGGTACAGTGTGTGTGAGAGGGTGGGGAGTTGAATGGGGTACAGTGTGTGTAAGAGGGTGGGGAGTTTGATGGGGTACAGTGTGTGTGAGAGAGGGTGGTGAGTTGGATGGGGTACAGTGTGTGTGAGAGGGTGGGGTGTTGGATGGGGTACAGTGTGTGAGAGAGGGTGGGGAGTTGGATGGAGTACAGTGTGAGGGTGAAAGGGTGGGGTGTTGGATGGGGTACAGTGTGTGTGTGAGGGTGGGGCGTTGGGGTACAGTGTGTGTGAAAGGGTGGGGTGTTGGATGGGGTACAGTGTGTGAGGGTGGGGAGATGGGGTACAGTGTGTGTGATGGTGGGGCGTTGGATGGGGTACAGTGTGTGAGAGAGGGTGGGGAGTTGGATGGGTTACAGTGTGTGTGTGAGGGTGGGGAGTTGTGGTACAGTGTGTGTGTGAGGGTGGGGAGTTGGGGTACAGTGTGTGTGTGAGGGTGGGGAGTTGGATGGGCTACAGACGCGGTGAGGATGTTCCCAATGATGGGTCAAACTAGAACTAGGGCACATAATCTTAGAATAAGGGGCTGCTCTTTCAAAACTGAGATGAGGAGAAACTGTTTCAATCAGAGGGTAGTGGGTCTCTGGAATTTGCTACCCCAGGAAGCTGTGGAAGCTACTTCATTCAATAAATTTAAAACAGAAATAGACCGTTTCCTAGAAGTAAAGGGAATTAGGGGTTACGGGGAGCGGGCTGGAAATTGGACATGAGTTTGAGTTCGGATCGGTCAAGGCCCTGTGGGTGGCGGAGCGGGCCCAGGGGCTGAGTGGCCGGGTCCTGCTCCTACTTCTTGTGTTCTTTAGAGTTGAGGTTGGATCAGATCAGCTATGATCTCATTGAATGGCGGAGCAGGCTCGAGGGGCCGATTGGTCTACTCCTGCTCCTATTTCTTATGATCTAATGTGTGTGTGAGGGTGGGGCACTGGGGTACAGTGTGTGTGAGAGGGTGGGGAGTTGGATGGGGTACAGTGTGTGTGTGAGGGTGGGGAGCTGGATAGGGTACAGTGTGTGTTAAAGGGCGGGGAGTTGGATGGGGTACAGTGTGTGTGAGAGGGTGGGGTGTTGGATGGGGTACAGTGTGTGAGAGAGGGTGGGGAGTTGGATGGGGTACAGTGTATGTGAGAGGGTGGGGAGTTGGATAGGGTACAGTGTGTGTGAGAGACGGGAGGTGGATGGGGTACAGTGCGAGGGTGGGGAGTTGGATGGGGTACAGTGTGTGTGTGAGGGTGGGGAGCTGGATAGGGTACAGTGTGTGTTAAAGGGCGGGGAGTTGGATGGGGTACAGTGTGTGTGAGAGGGTGGGGTGTTGGATGGGGTACAGTGTGTGTGAGAGGGTGGGGAGTTGGATGGGGTACAGCGTGTGTGAGAGGGTGGGGAGTTGGATGGGGTACAGTGTGTGTGAGAGGGTGGGGAGTTGGATGGGGTACAGTGTGTGTGAGAGGGTGGGGAGTTGGATGGGATTACAGCGTGTGTGAGAGGGTGGGGAGTTGGGTGTGGTACAGTGTGTGAAAGGGTGGGGAGTTGGATGGGGTACAGTGTGTGTGTGAAAGGGTGGGGAGTTCGATGGGGTACAGTGTGTGAAAGGGTGGGGAGCTGGATGGGGTACCGAGTGTGTGAGAGGGTCGGGAGGTCGAATGGGGTACAGTGTGTGTGAGAGGGTGGGGAGTTGCATGGGGTACAGTGTGTGTGTGAAAGGGTGTGGAGTTGGATGGGGTACAGTGTGTGTGAGAGGGTGGGGAGTTGGATGGGGTACAGTGTGTGTGAAAGGGTGGGGAGTTGGATGGGGTACAGTGTGTGTGAGAGGGTGTGGAGCTGGATGGGGTACGGTGTGTGTGAGAGGGTGGGGAGTTGGATGGGGTACAGTATGTGTGAAAGGGTGGGGTGTTGGATGGGGTACAGTGCGGTAGAGGGTGAGGAGTTGGATGGGGTACAGTGTGTGTGAAAGGGTGGGGAGTTGGATGTGGTACAGTGTGCGTGAGAGGGTGGGGAGTTGGATGGTGTACACTGTGTGTATGAAAGGTGGGGAGTTGGATGGGGTACAGTGAGATAGGGTGGGGAGTTGGATGGGGTGCAGCGTATGAAAGGGTGGGGAGTTGGATGGGTTGCAGCGTGTGAAACGGTGTGGAGTTGGATGGGGTACAATGTGTGAGGGTGAGGAGTTGGATGGGTACAGTGTGTGTGAGAGGGTGGGGAGTTGGATGGGGTACAGTATGTGTGAAAGGGTGGGGTGTTGGATGGGGTACAGTGCGGTAGAGGGTGAGGAGTTGGATGGGGTACAGTGTGTGTGAAAGGGTGGGGAGTTGGATGGGGTACAGTGTGTGTGTGAGAGGGTGGGGAGTTGGATGTGGTACAGTGTGCGTGAGAGGGTGGGCAGTTGGATGGTGTACAGTGTGTGTATGAAAGGTGGGGAGTTGGATGGGGTACAGTGTGAGATAGGTTGGGGAGTTGGATGGGGTGCAGCGTGTGAAAGGGTGGGGAGTTGGATGGGTTGCAGCGTGTGAAACGGTGTGGGGTTGGATGGGGTACAATGTGTGAGGGTGAGGAGTTGGATGGGTACAGTGTGTGTGAGAGGGTGGGGACTTGGATGGGGTACAGTGCATAAGAGGGTGGGGAGATGGATGGGGTACAGTGTGTGTGAGGGTGGGGAGTTGGATGAGCTACAGTGTGTGTGAGAGTGTGTGGAGTTGGATGGGGTACAGTGTGTGTGAGGGTGGGAAGTTGGATGGGGTACAGTGTGTGTGAAAGGGTGGGGAGTTCAATGGGATACAGTGCACGTGAGGGTGGGGAGTTGGATGGGGTATAGTGTGTGTGAGTGGTTGGGGAGTTGGATGGGGTATAGTGTGTGTGTGAGGGCGGGGAGTTGGATGGGGTACAGTGTGTGTGAGAGAGGGTGGGGAGTTGGATGGGGTACAGTGTGAGTGAGGGTGGGGAGTTGGATGGGGTACAGTGTGTGTGAGAGGGTGGGGAGTTGGATGGGGTACAGTGTGTGTGAGAGGGTGGGGAGTTGGATGGCGTACAGTGTGTGTGAGAGGGTGGGGAGTTGGATGGGGTACAGTGTGTGTGAGGGTGGGGAGTTGGATCGGGTATAGTGTGTGTGAGGGGGTGGGGAGTTGGATGGGGTACAGTGTGTGTGAATGGGTGGGGAGTTGGATGGGGTACAGTGTGTGTGAGAGGGTGGGGAGTTGGATGGGGTACAGTGTGTGTGAAAGGGTGGGGAGTTGGATGGGGTACAGTGTGTGTGAGAGGGTGGAGAGTTGGATGGGGTACAGTGTGTGAGAGGGTGGGGAGTTGGATGGGGTACAGTGTGTGTGAGAGGGTGGGGAGTTGGATGGGGTACAGTGTGTGTGAGAGGGTGGGGAGTTGGATGGGGTACAGTGTGTGTGAGAGGGTGGGGAGTTGGATGGGGTACAGCGTGTGTGAGAGGGTGGGGAGTTGGGTGTGGTACAGTGTGTGAAAGGGTGGGGAGTTGGATGGGGTACAGTGTGTGTGAAAGGGTGGGGAGTTCGATGGGGTACAGTGTGTGTGAGGGTGGGGAGCTGGATGGGGTACAGTGTGTGTGAGAGGGTGGGGAGGTCGAATGGGGTACAGTGTGTGTGTGAAAGGGTGTGGAGTTGGATGGGGTACAGTGTTGTTGAGAGGGTGGGGAGTTGGATGTGGTACAGTGTGTGTGAAAGGGTGGGTAGTTGGATGGGGTACAGTGTGTGTGAGAGGGTGTGGAGCTGGATGGGGTAGTGTGTGTGAGGGTGGGGAGTTCGATGGGGTACAGTGTGTGCGTGTGAGGGTGGTGAGTTGGATGGGGTACAGTGTGTGTGAGGGTGGGGAGTTGGATGGGGTACAGTATGTGTGAAAGGGTGGGGTGTTGGATGGGGTACAGTGCGGTAGAGGGTGAGGAGTTGGATGGGGTACAGTGTGTGTGTGAGAGGGTGGGGAGTTGGATGGGGTACAGTGTGCGTGAGAGGGTGGGGAGTTGGATGGTGTACAGTGTGTGTATGAAAGGTGGGGAGTTGGATGGGGTACAGTGTGAGATAGGGTGGGGAGTTGGATGGGGTGCAGCGTGTGAAAGGGTGGGGAGTTGGATGGGTTGCAGCGTGTGAAACGGTGTGGAGTTGGATGGGGTACAATGTGTGAGGGTGAGGAGTTGGATGGGTACAGTGTGTGTGAGAGGGTGGGGAGTTGGATGGGGTACAGTGTGTGTGTGAGAGGGTGGGGAGTTGGATGTGGTACAGTGTGCGTGAGAGGGTGGGGAGTTGGATGGTGTACACTGTGTGTATGAAAGGTGGGGAGTTGGATGGGGTACAGTGTGAGATAGGTTGGGGAGTTGGATGGGGTGCAGCGTGTGAAAGGGTGGGGAGTTGGATGGGTTGCAGCGTGTGAAACGGTGTGGGGTTGGATGGGGTACAATGTGTGAGGGTGAGGAGTTGGATGGGTACAGTGTGTGTGAGAGGGTGGGGACTTGGATGGGGTACAGTGCATAAGAGGGTGGGGAGATGGATGGGGTACAGTGTGTGTGAGGGTGGGGAGTTGGATGAGCTACAGTGTGTGTGAGAGTGTGTGGAGTTGGATGGG
>CM059447.1:45030373-45077613 GCA_030390025.1 Squalus acanthias | reverse complement strand
CAGTGTGTGTGAGGGTGGGGAGTTGGATGGGGTACAGTGTGTGTGAGAGGGTGGGGAGTTGGATGGGGTACAGTGTGTGTGAAAGGGTGGGGAGTTGGATGGGGTACAGTGTGTGTGAGTGGGTGGGGAGTTGGATGGGGTACAGTGTGTGTGAGAGGGTGGGGAGTTGGATGGGGTACAGTGTGTGTGAAATGGTGGGGAGTTGGATGGGGTACAGTGTGTGTGAGAGGGTGGGGAGTTGGATGGGGTACAGTGTGTGTGAGAGGGTGGGGAGTTGGATGGGGTACAGTGTGTGTGAGAGGGTGGTGAGTTGGATGGGGTTCAGTGTGTGTGAGAGAGGGTGGTGTGTTGGGTGGGGTTCAGTGTGTGTGAGGGTGGGGAGTTGGATGTGGTTCAGTGTGTGTGAGAGGGTGGTGTGTTGGGTGGGGTTCAGTGTGTGTGAGGGTGGGGAGTTGGATGTGGTTCAGTGTGTGTGAGAGGGTGGTGTGTTGGATGGGGTACAGTGTGTATGAGAGGGTTGGGAGTTGGATGGGGTACAGTGTGTGTGAGAGGGTGGGGAGTTGGATGGGGTACAGTGTGTGTGAGCGTGGGGAGTTGGCTGGGGTACAGTTTGTGTGAGTGGGTGGGGATTTGGATGGGGTACAGTGTGTGTGAGAGGGTGGGGAGTTGGATGGGGTACAGTGTGTGAAAGGGTGGGGAGTTGGATGGGGTACAGTGTGTGTGAGCGTGGGGAGTTGGCTGGGGTACAGTTTGTGTGAGTGGGTGGGGATTTGGATGGGGTGCAGTGGTGTGTGAGGGTGGGGAGTTGGATGGGGTACAGTGTGTGTGAGGGTGGGGAGTTGGATGGGGTACAGTGTGTGTGAGTGGGTGGGGAGTTGGATGCGGTACAGTGTGTGTGAAAGGGTGGGGAGTTGGATGGGGTACAGTGTGTGTGAGAGGGTGCTGTTCCTCCAGGGCTGACACCGACGCCACCAGTGCCAGTGTCTCCAGTTTAGGCACTAATTAAAATGTGTTTTATCTCTCATTTGTAGATGAGGTGCCTGCTATTTACTGCCTGAGACACATTGCCAGAAAAATCCATTCCCCTCTGAACTCTTCAATCATCGCTCCAACCAAACCTTCGCCATAGATGTCAGAGATTCATATCCAGTGGATCCGGATTTCCATCTCATTGGAGGAGGCTTGACATTGTGACGGCCATATGAAGAGCTTCGATATAGCCAGCGCGCCAGACTGAGGGCTGCAGTGTGGGTAATATCAGCAGGGTCAGGGTGAGACACCGGCACACTCTCATTGGGGGAAGGGGAGCTGATTGCTAAAGCTGGAGTTCAAAGTATTATTCTGATTCACATCACATGCCTCATCCCTGTGCCATGACCAGGCCTGACCGCCCACCCCCACCGGCTGACACTGACCCCGCCCCGCCCGCCTCAACCCTGACCCCCATCCCGCTCGCCTCAACCCCGCCCACCTGACCCCCGTCCCGCCCGCCTCAACCCTGACCCCCGTCCCACCCGCCTCAACCCTGACCCCCGTCCCACCCGCCTCAACCCTGACCCCCGTCCAGCCTGCCTCAACCCTGACCCCCGTCCAGCCTGCCTCAACCCTGACCCCCGTCCCGCCTGCCTCAACCCTGACCCCGTCCCACCCGCCTCAACCCTGACCCCCGTCCCGCCCGCCTCAACCCTGACCCCCGTCCCGCCTGCCTCAACCCTGACCCCGTCCCGCCTGCCTCAACCCTGACCCCCGTCCCGCCTGCCTCAACCCTGACCCCCGTCCCGCCTGCCTCAACCCTGACCCCCGTCCAGCCTGCCTCAACCCTGACCCCCGTCCCGCCTGCCTCAACCCTGACCCCCGTCCCGCCTGCCTCAACCCTGACCCCCGTCCCGCCTGCCTCAACCCTGACCCCGTCCCGCCTGCCTTATCCCTGACCCCGTCCCGTCCGCCTCAATCCTGACCCCCGTCCCGCCCGCCTCAACCCCGCCCACCTGACCCCCGTCCCGTCCACCTTGACCCTGACCCCCCACCCGCCTCAACCCCGCCCACCTGACCCCTGTCCCGCCCCGCCTCAACCCCGCCCACCTGACCCCCGTCCCGTCCACCTTGACCCTGACCCCCCACCCGCCTCAACCCCGCCCACCTGACCCCTGTCCCGCCCCGCCTCAACCCCGCCCACCTGACCCCCGTCCTGCCTGCCTCAACTCTGACCCCCACCCGGCTGACCCCACCCTGCCCGCCTCAACCCCACCCTGCCCGCCTCAACCCCGCCCGCCTGACCCCGCTCTGCCCGCCTCAACCCTGCCTGACCTGACCCCACCCCGCCCGCCTCAACCCCGCCCGCCTGACCCCCGCCCTGCCTGCCTGACCCGGCCCCACCCGCCTGACCCCGCCCCGCCCTGCCTGCCTGACCCGGCCCCACCCGCCTGACCCCGCCCCGCCCTGCCTGCCTGACCCGGCCCCACCCGCCTGACCCCGCCCCGCCCTGCCTGCCTGACCCGGCCCCACCTGCCTGCCCTGTTCCTTCTGCTGAAAAGCAGACACTTGTTCTGCTTGGCCTGTAATGTCGTGGGGCCCACCATCCAACTGGCTGCCGTTGCTCCCGGACTTGAGGGAGTTTGAGCTCCTCAGTGACCCTGGTTGGGCCGAATGGCCTGTTTCCTTGATGTCACCTACATGTATTTCTGCCCCAAGGACCTCATGGGCTGGGTGCACACCCACTGTCTCCGTCTGTGACTCTCATCCCCTCTGAGCCCCGTTTCTATGTGTAACACTGAGTGATGGAGCATCGCTCGCTGTCGTATTGTCTAGTCTGTGCCGATGTTTTGTACAGAAAGTGTTAATCTCGGTGTAACGTGCACTAGTCTTCCAGGGAAGCGAAACGTGTGTTGGTGCAAATCACCAGCGACACAACCAAATGACTTGTTTCTTCTGAGTTACTGATTTTAAACAGTGCTATAGTCTGCAGTGAAGAGGTTTAAGAACAGGCTCCCTGCTTGTGAAATCGGCATCGAAGGGCTTTCATTAATGAATGGGAGATTCTTTGAGCTTCGACAGAATCAGGCAGGGGAGGGTGGAGTGCTCATCAACATTGATATTAAAGGGGAGGTACATTCTAATGTCCCATAATTCTAATTGTCACTTCCTGTTTCTGTCATTTCCTGTTCCTGGTTTGAGACATGTGATGCCATGACCTAGGAAATCCAGCCACAGTCCCCTCGGTATGGCTGGTGTGAGGGGAGCGGAGTGATGTTTAAGTGCAGTCCCTTTTAAGGTGCAGGAAGATGGTCACTTGGGTGAGGTACCTCGGGGCCACCTGGTGCCTGTGGATTTGTACCTCAAGAGTCAGCACCTTCGGGTGAGGGGGTGCGAGGGAGGAGAACAATGGTAAAACAAAAGGGTTTAGCGGAGGAGGAAACAACTGCTTAGATAGTGGGTTTGGATCTTTGCTACACGAGGAGAGTGCCAATTCCAGGCTGAGGAATGAGCCTCGAGGCCTTTCCGTCCATGGTCCCAACAGGACTGGGAAACAGTCACTAAGAAAGTAAAGACAACCCGACAACAGATACAGGAGGATGGGCCGCTGCTTGGTCCTGATGGTTAGAGCTGGCACCTCCTGTTTGATGGTCCACCGTCAGACCAGGCTGGTGCTTTGGGGCATTGGACTGGGAACGCACAAGTCTAGCTGCAGCCTCCTAATGGCTAACATCTGGCAGTTTGAGAATTTGACTTCAGTTTAAAAAAAATTAAAAATCTTGC
Source organism: Squalus acanthias (assembly GCA_030390025.1). Lineage (NCBI taxonomy): Eukaryota > Metazoa > Chordata > Chondrichthyes > Squaliformes > Squalidae > Squalus > Squalus acanthias. The sequence goes on along the minus strand of CM059447.1, from coordinate 45,073,857 downwards.
ACTAAATAGCTGGTTGTCAGTAAAAGTGACCATGAAGCTGTCGGATTGTCGTAAAAACAGAACTGGTTCACTAATGTCCTTTAGGGAAGGGAACCTGCCGTCCTTGCCCAGACTGGCCTGTATGTGACTCCAGTCCTACCCCAACGTGGTTGACTTTTAACTGCCCTGTGAAGTGGCCTAACAAACCACTCCGTTGTATCAAACCACTACCAGCGGTTCAAGAAGAAGGCCCCAACACCACCTTCTCAGGGCAACTAGGGATGGGCAATAAATGCCAGCCTTGCCAGTGACGCCCACTTCCCGCGAATGAATATTAAAAACCTCCTGTTTGATGGTACACTGTCAGACCAGCCTGGTGGTTGGGTCATTGGACTGGGCACCGGAACACATGGGTCAGCTGCATCTTTTCAAGCTGGGAGCATAGGACGTTGTGATGGGGTGAATAAAGTAGAGTGAGCAGGTCTTTGTAGAGTTGGGAAGCCGAGGGAACAATTCCACCCATGCCTCCTTTTACTATTCAGAATATTCAACAGAGTTTTGTTTAAGCTGAAGCCAGGGATGGCTATGTCGCTACTTCCTTTCCTACACAATCAGTTCATTACATTCTTCATTTGAAGAAGAAACGATAAAGCTCAAATGAAGACACCTCGATGCAACATTGTTGAGTCCTGGAGCCTCTCTTCAGAATGTACAACGAGAATGTGGTGTTCCATTCAATAAAGAAACGCACAAGGAGTAAGATTGATTTGCCTAACTCCCCGATGCTTCAGTGAATAAAGGCACCTCCCAGTGTTGCACTGAGCCAGTCTGACCAGGGAGGTCCCAGGATCCATCCCCAGATCAGCCCTGAGGTGTGGAGGGGGACCATCAACCAGCCGGCGTTCCTGCTCCCGATCACTATGCAAAGAGCCCTGATGCTCTCCATGGTTGATCAACTTGAAAATGCTGCCTGCTCACAGAAGAATGGGTGAGGTACTCGAGGGCTGTTTGCCTAACAAGAGTCGGCGCTCCCAGGGGAGGACATTTGTTGGGCGGAGGGTTGGGGGTGGGGGTGAAAGAATGACTACCCTGATCTGACAACCTCAACACAAGCAGAAAGCCAAGGCCAAAATTAACCAGAAGATAGTCTTTGTAATGAGATGTTCTACTTGTACTGCGTGGTCGAGATATCTGGACTGTATGGGTGAATGCAAGGTAAGGTAGAGTCTGTCTGTGTGGAAATGATTCATTGATGTCAGTAACTGTGTGCGCTATGTTACAAACAATGCCAGTGGAAATCTTTTTGTTAATTAAAAAGACTTGGCAAAATAAGAGCCTGGTTGTGTTGTCTTTCTCACTGTCTCCATGGTTACCTGTGTGGTTCAATGATAATTTGTATGATATAATTTATATAGCGTTTTTAACGTCGTAAAACGTCCCAAGGCGCTTCACAGGAGCGTTATCAAACAAAATTTGACACCGAGCCACATGAGATATTAGGACAGGTCAAAGAGGTAGGTTTTAAGGAGTAGCTTAAAGGAGAGAGAGGCAGAGAGGTTTAGGGAGGGAATTCCAGAGCTTAGGGCCTAGGCAGCTGAAGGTACGGCCGCCAATGGTGGCGCGATTATAATCAGGGATGCGCAAGAGGCCAGAAACGGAGGCGCGCGGAGATCTCGAAGGGTTGTAGGGCTGGAGGAGAGATAGGGAGGGGTGAGGCCATGGAGGGATTTGAAAACTAGGATGAAAATTTTAAAGTTGAGGTGTTGCAGGACCGGGAGCCAATGTAGGTCAGCGAGCACAGGGGGTGATGGGTGAACGGGACTTGGTGCGAGTTAGGACACGGGCAGCATAGTTTTGGACGAGCTCAAGTTTACGGAGGGTGCAAGGTGAGAGGCCGGCCAGGAGAACATTGGAATAGTCAAGTCTAGAGGTAACAAAGGCACGGATGAGGCATGGTTCAGGAAAAGTCAGGCCATATTCCCAGAGAACGCTTTAGGGCCCATTTTACGAGTGCGCATGATGCCAGCGTTGCCGATCAGCCGCCCGTATCGGGGAATCGTGGGCAGTGCACCCATTGCTCCCTGGGAGCAGCAGAGCCTGTGGCAGCCAGTTGCAACACTTTCACCCTTTCATTTACAATAACCTTTGCTGATTCACTTACTGCTTCCCCAGCTCCCAACAATGGCGGGTACTCTATACACACACACATGTTTACATACACCGCTATGTGTTCAGGTAATAGCTCAGACTGAGCTCTAGACTGCTGATGCACTCCCAGGGGAAGCCTCGCTTGGGGAGTGTATATAAAGAAAGACTTGCATTTCTATAGCGCCTTTCATGACCTCGGGACATCCCAAAGTGCTTTACAGCCAATGAAGTACTTTTGGAGTGTAGTCACTGTTGTAATGTAGGAAACGTGGCAGCCAAATTGCGCACAGCAAGCTCCCACACACAGCAATGTGATAATGTCAGAAGTTCAAGTCCCCACTCCAGAGGCTTAAACACAAAACTCTAGGCTGACACTCCAGTGCAGTGCTGAGGGAGTGCCGCACTGTCGGAGGTGCCGTCTTTTGGATGAGACTTTAAACCGTCTGCTCCCTCAGGTGGACTAAAAGATCCCATGGCACTTTTTTGAAGAAGAGCAGGGGAGTTCTTCCCGGTGTAATGGCCAATATTTATCCCTCAATCAACATCACTAAAACAGATTATCCAGTCGTCATCACATTGCTGTTTGTGGGAGCTTGCTGTGCGTAAATTGGCTGCCGCGTTTCCTACATTACAACTGACTACACGTCAAAAGCACTTGATTGGCTGTAAAGCGCTTTGCGATGCCCTGAGATCATGAAAGGCGCCACATAAATGCAAGTATCGCTTTCCTCCATGGGTTTCAGCGGAGCGGGAGTCTGCAATGGGGCAGGGGTGGTTCGAGTAGGTTGCCAACATCGCATTAGGTCTGGTTCACCCTGAGTGACAGGCTGGGGAGGGGGGTGGAGTCAGTGGCAAAAAAGTGACCTCTCATTCTGCCTTTCAAATCCTCCTCAGAGTCCACTTCTTCCACCAGCCTGCATCAACCCCGGGACATCCCACTCGATGGACCAGCTCACTGTCCCATCAGCTCAGGGGGAGAAGAAGCGTCGAAAGTGATTGGAAAATAACTGACACCCTAGGGTGGGGAGTGAGAGTAAACTCCAGGGTGGGGACTAAGAGTAAACCCTAGGGTGGGGATTGAGAATAAACCCTAGGGTGGGGACTGAGAGTAAACCCTAGGGTGGAGATTGAGAGTAAACCCGAGGGTGGGGACTGAGAGTAAACTCTTGGGTGGAGATTGAGAGTAAACTCTAGGGTGGAGATTGAGAGTAAACCCTAGGGTGGGGTCTGAGAGTAAACCCTAGGGTGGAGAGTGAGAGTAAACTCTAGGGAGGAGATTGGGAGTAAACTCTAGGGAGGAGATTGGGAGTAAACCCTAGGGAGGAGATTGAGAGTAAACTCTAGGGTGCAGAGTGAGAGTAAACCCTAGGGTGGGGATTGAGAGTAAACCCTAGGGAGGAGATTGAGAGTAAACCCTAGGGTGGGGATTGAGAGTAAACCCTAGGGTGGGGATTGAGAGTAAACCCTAGGGTGGAGATTGAGAGTAAACTCTAGGGAGGAGATTGAGAGTAAACCCTAGCGTGGGGACTGAGAGTAAACCCTAGGGAGGAGATTGAGAGTAAACCCTAGGGAGGAGATTGAGAGTAAACCCTAGGGTGGGGATTGAGAGTAAACCCTAGGGTGAGATTGAGAGTAAACCCTAGGGTGCGGATTGAGAGTAAACCCTAGGGAGGAGATTGAGAGTAAACCCTAGGGTGGGGATTGAGAGTAAACCCTAGGGTGGGGATGGAGAGTAAACCCTAGGGTGGAGATTGAGAGTAAACCCTAGGGTGGGGGATTGAGAGTAAACCCTAGGGTGGGGATTGACAGTAAACCCTAGGGAGGAGATTGAGAGTAAACTCTAGGGTGGGGACTGAGAGTAAACCCTAGGGTGGGGATTGAGAGTAAACCCTAGGGAGCAGATTGAGAGTAAACCCTAGGGTGGAGATTGAGAGTAAACCCTAGGGTGGGGACTGAGAGTAAACCCTAGGGAGCAGATTGAGAGTAAACCCTAGAGAGGAGATTGAAAGTAAACTCCAGGGTGGAGAGTGAGAGTAAACTCTAGGGTGGGGACTGAGAGTAAACCCTAGGGTGGGGATTGAGAGTAAACCCTAGGGAGCAGATTGAGAGTAAACCCTAGGGTGGAGATTGAGAGTAAACCCTAGGGTGGGGACTGAGAGTAAACCCTGGGGTGGGGATTGAGAGTAAACCCTAGGGTGGAGATTGAGAGTAAACCCTAGGGTGGGGGATTGAGAGTAAACCCTAGGGTGGGGATTGACAGTAAACCCTAGGGAGGAGATTGAGAGTAAACCCTAGGGTGGGGATTGAGAGTAAACCCTAGGGTGGGGATGGAGAGTAAACCCTAGGGTGGAGATTGAGAGTAAACCCTAGGGTGGGGGATTGAGAGTAAACCCTAGGGTGGGGATTGACAGTAAACCCTAGGGAGGAGATTGAGAGTAAACCCTAGGGTGGGGATTGAGAGTAAACCCTAGGGTGGGGATGGAGAGTAAACCCTAGGGAGGAGATTGAGAGTAAACCCTAGGGTGGGGATTGAGAGTAAACCCTAGGGAGGAGATTGAGAGTAAACCCTAGGGTGGAGATTGAGAGTAAACCCTAGGGTGGAGAGTGAGAGTAAACTCTAGGGAGCAGATTGAGAGTAAACCCTAGGGTGGGGACTGAGAGTAAACCCGAGGGTGGGGACTGAGAGTAAACTCTAGGGTGGAGATTGAGAGTAAACTCTAGGGTGGAGATTGAGAGTAAACCCTAGGGTGGGGTCTGAGAGTAAACCCTAGGGTGGAGAGTGAGAGTAAACCCGAGGGAGGAGATTGAGAGTAAACTCTAGGGAGGAGATTGGGAGTAAACTCTAGGGAGGAGATTGGGAGTAAACCCTAGGGAGGAGATTGAGAGTAAACTCTAGGGTGCAGAGTGAGAGTAAACCGTAGGGTGGGGATTGAGAGTAAACCCTAGGGAGGAGATTGAGAGTAAACCCTAGGGTGGGGATTGAGAGTAAACCCTAGGGTGGGGATTGCGAGTAAACCCTAGGGTGGAGATTGAGATTAAACCCTAGGGTGGGGATTGCGAGTAAACCCTAGGGTGGAGATTGAGAGTAAACTCTAGGGAGGAGATTGAGAGTAAACCCTAGCGTGGGGACTGAGAGTAAACCCTAGGGAGGAGATTGAGAGTAAACCCTAGGGAGGAGATTGAGAGTAAACCCTAGGGTGGGGATTGAGAGTAAACCCTAGGGTGAGATTGAGAGTAAACCCTAGGGTGCGGATTGAGAGTAAACCCTAGGGAGGAGATTGAGAGTAAACCCTAGGGTGGGGATTGAGAGTAAACCCTAGGGTGGGGATTGAGAGTAAACTCTAGGGAGGAGATTGAGAGTAAACCCTAGGGTGGGGACTGAGAGTAAACCCTAGAGAGGAGATTGAGAGTAAACCCTAGGGTGGGGACTGAGAGTAAACTCTAGGGTGGGGATTGCGAGTAAACCCGAGGGAGGAGATTGAGATTAAACCCTAGGGTGGGGACTGAGAGTAAACTCTAGGGTGAGGATTGAGAGTAAACCCTAGGGTGGAGAGTGAGAGTAAACTCTAGGGTGGAGATTGAGAGTAAACCCTAGGGTGCGGATTGAGAGTAAACCCTAGGGTGGGGATTGAGAGTAAACCCTAGGGAGGAGATTGAGAGTAAACCCTAGGGTGCGGATTGAGAGTAAACCCTAGGGTGGGGATTGAGAGTAAACCCTAGGGTGGAGATTGAGAGTAAACCCTAGGGTGGAGATTGAGAGTAAACCCTAGGGTGGGGACTGAGAGTAAACCCTGGGGTGGGGATTGAGAGTAAACCCTAGGGTGGAGATTGAGAGTAAACCCTAGGGTGGGGGATTGAGAGTAAACCCTAGGGTGGGGATTGACAGTAAACCCTAGGGTGGGGATTGAGAGTAAACCCTAGGGAGGAGATTGAGAGTAAACCCTAGGGTGGGGATTGAGAGTAAACCCTAGGGAGGAGATTGAGAGTAAACCCTAGGGTGGGGACTGAGAGTAAACCCTAGGGTGGGGATTGAGAGTAAACCCTAGGGTGGGGATGGAGAGTAAACCCTAGGGAGGAGATTGACAATAAATCCCAGGGTGGGGATTGAGAGTAAACCCTAGGGTGGGGATGGAGAGTAAACCCTAGGGAGGAGATTGAGAGTAAACCCTAGGGTGGGGATTGAGAGTAAACCCTAGGGAAGAGATTGAGAGTAAACCCTAGGGTGGGGATTGACAATAAATCCCAGGGTGGGGATTGAGAGCAAACCCTACGGTGGGGACTGAGAGTAAACACTAGGGTGGGGACTGAGAGTAAACCCTAGGGAGGAGATTGAGAGTAAACCCTAGGGTGGGGATTGAGAGTAAACCCTAGGGTGGGGATTGAGAGTAAACTCTAGGGTGGGGATTGAGAGTAAACCCTAGGGTGGGGATTGAGAGTAAACCCTAGGGTGGGGATTGAGAGTAAACTCTAGGGTGGGGATTGAGAGTAAACCCTAGGGTGGAGAGTGAGAGTAAACTCTTGGGTGGAGATTGAGAGTAAACTCTAGGGTGGAGATTGAGAGTAAACCCTAGGGTGGGGTCTGAGAGTAAACCCTAGGGTGGAGAGTGAGAGTAAACTCTAGGGAGGAGATTGGGAGTAAACTCTAGGGAGGAGATTGGGAGTAAACCCTAGGGAGGAGATTGAGAGTAAACTCTAGGGTGCAGAGTGAGAGTAAACCCTAGGGTGGGGATTGAGAGTAAACCCTAGGGAGGAGATTGAGAGTAAACCCTAGGGTGGGGATTGAGAGTAAACCCTAGGGTGGGGATTGAGAGTAAACCCTAGGGTGGAGATTGAGAGTAAACTCTAGGGAGGAGATTGAGAGTAAACCCTAGCGTGGGGACTGAGAGTAAACCCTAGGGAGGAGATTGAGAGTAAACCCTAGGGTGGGGATTGAGAGTAAACCCTAGGGTGAGATTGAGAGTAAACCCTAGGGTGCGGATTGAGAGTAAACCCTAGGGAGGAGATTGAGAGTAAACTCTAGGGAGGAGATTGAGAGTAAACCCTAGGGAGGAGATTGAGAGTAAACCCTAGGGTGGGGATTGAGAGTAAACCCTAGGGTGAGATTGAGAGTAAACCCTAGGGTGCGGATTGAGAGTAAACCCTAGGGAGGAGATTGAGAGTAAACTCTAGGGAGGAGATTGAGAGTAAACCCTAGCGTGGGGACTGAGAGTAAACCCTAGGGAGGAGATTGAGAGTAAACCCTAGGGAGGAGATTGAGAGTAAACCCTAGGGTGGGGATTGAGAGTAAACCCTAGGGTGGAGATTGAGAGTAAACCCTAGGGTGGGGATTGAGAGTAAACCCTAGGGTGGGGGATTGAGAGTAAACCCTAGGGTGGGGATTGAGAGTAAACCCTAGAGAGGAGATTGAAAGTAAACTCCAGGGTGGAGAGTGAGAGTAAACTCTAGGGTGGGGACTGAGAGTAAACCCTAGGGTGGGGATTGAGAGTAAACCCTAGGGAGCAGATTGAGAGTAAACCCTAGGGTGGAGATTGAGAGTAAACCCTAGGGTGGAGAGTGAGAGTAAACTCTAGGGAGCAGATTGAGAGTAAACCCTAGGGTGGGGACTGAGAGTAAACCCGAGGGTGGGGACTGAGAGTAAACTCTAGGGTGGAGATTGAGAGTAAACTCTAGGGTGGAGATTGAGAGTAAACCCTAGGGTGGGGTCTGAGAGTAAACCCTAGGGTGGAGAGTGAGAGTAAACCCGAGGGAGGAGATTGAGAGTAAACTCTAGGGAGGAGATTGGGAGTAAACTCTAGGGAGGAGATTGGGAGTAAACCCTAGGGAGGAGATTGAGAGTAAACTCTAGGGTGCAGAGTGAGAGTAAACCGTAGGGTGGGGATTGAGAGTAAACCCTAGGGAGGAGATTGAGAGTAAACCCTAGGGTGGGGATTGAGAGTAAACCCTAGGGTGGGGATTGCGAGTAAACCCTAGGGTGGAGATTGAGATTAAACCCTAGGGTGGGGATTGCGAGTAAACCCTAGGGTGGAGATTGAGAGTAAACTCTAGGGAGGAGATTGAGAGTAAACCCTAGCGTGGGGACTGAGAGTAAACCCTAGGGAGGAGATTGAGAGTAAACCCTAGGGAGGAGATTGAGAGTAAACCCTAGGGTGGGGATTGAGAGTAAACCCTAGGGTGAGATTGAGAGTAAACCCTAGGGTGCGGATTGAGAGTAAACCCTAGGGAGGAGATTGAGAGTAAACCCTAGGGTGGGGATTGAGAGTAAACCCTAGGGTGGGGATTGAGAGTAAACTCTAGGGAGGAGATTGAGAGTAAACCCTAGGGTGGGGACTGAGAGTAAACCCTAGAGAGGAGATTGAGAGTAAACCCTAGGGTGGGGACTGAGAGTAAACTCTAGGGTGGGGATTGCGAGTAAACCCGAGGGAGGAGATTGAGATTAAACCCTAGGGTGGGGACTGAGAGTAAACTCTAGGGTGAGGATTGAGAGTAAACCCTAGGGTGGAGAGTGAGAGTAAACTCTAGGGTGGAGATTGAGAGTAAACCCTAGGGTGCGGATTGAGAGTAAACCCTAGGGTGGGGATTGAGAGTAAACCCTAGGGAGGAGATTGAGAGTAAACCCTAGGGTGCGGATTGAGAGTAAACCCTAGGGTGGGGATTGAGAGTAAACCCTAGGGTGGAGATTGAGAGTAAACCCTAGGGTGGAGATTGAGAGTAAACCCTAGGGTGGGGACTGAGAGTAAACCCTGGGGTGGGGATTGAGAGTAAACCCTAGGGTGGAGATTGAGAGTAAACCCTAGGGTGGGGGATTGAGAGTAAACCCTAGGGTGGGGATTGACAGTAAACCCTAGGGTGGGGATTGAGAGTAAACCCTAGGGAGGAGATTGAGAGTAAACCCTAGGGTGGGGATTGAGAGTAAACCCTAGGGAGGAGATTGAGAGTAAACCCTAGGGTGGGGACTGAGAGTAAACCCTAGGGTGGGGATTGAGAGTAAACCCTAGGGTGGGGATGGAGAGTAAACCCTAGGGAGGAGATTGACAATAAATCCCAGGGTGGGGATTGAGAGTAAACCCTAGGGTGGGGATGGAGAGTAAACCCTAGGGAGGAGATTGAGAGTAAACCCTAGGGTGGGGATTGAGAGTAAACCCTAGGGAAGAGATTGAGAGTAAACCCTAGGGTGGGGATTGACAATAAATCCCAGGGTGGGGATTGAGAGCAAACCCTACGGTGGGGACTGAGAGTAAACACTAGGGTGGGGACTGAGAGTAAACCCTAGGGAGGAGATTGAGAGTAAACCCTAGGGTGGGGATTGAGAGTAAACCCTAGGGTGGGGATTGAGAGTAAACTCTAGGGTGGGGATTGAGAGTAAACCCTAGGGTGGGGATTGAGAGTAAACCCTAGGGTGGGGATTGAGAGTAAACTCTAGGGTGGGGATTGAGAGTAAACCCTAGGGTGGAGAGTGAGAGTAAACCCTAGGGTGGGGATTGAGAGTAAACCCTAGGGTGGGGATTGAGAGTAAACTCTAGGGTGGGGATTGAGAGTAAACCCTAGGGTGGAGAGTGAGAGTAAACCCTAGGGTGGGGATTGAGAGTAAACCCTAGGGTGGGGATTGAGAGTAAACCCTAGGGTGGGGACTGAGAGTAAACACTAGGGTGGGGACTGAGAGTAAACCCTAGGGAGGAGATTGAGAGTAAACCCTAGGGTGGGGATTGCGAGTAAACTCTAGGGTGGGGACTGAGAGTAAACCCTAGGGAGGAGATTGAGAGTAAACCCTAGGGAGGGGACTGAGAGTAAACCCTAGGGAGGAGATTGAGAGTAAACTCTAGGGAGGAGATTGAGAGTGAACCCTAGGGTGGGGATTGAGAGTAAACCCCAGGGAGGAGATTGAGAGTGAACCCTAGGGTGGGGATTGAGAGTAAACCCTAGGGTGGGGACTGAGAGTAAACCCTAGGGTGGGGATTGAGAGTAAACCCTAGGGTGGGGATTGAGAGTAAACCCTAGGGTGGGGATTGAGAGTAAACCCTAGGGTGGGGACTGAGAGTAAACCCTAGGGTGGGGACTGAGAGTAAACCCTAGGGTGGGGATTGACAGTAAACCCTAGGGTGGGGATTGAGAGTAAACCCTAGCGTGGGGACTGAGAGTAAACACTAGGGTGGGGATTGAGAGTAAACCCTAGGGTGGGGATTGAGAGTAAACCCTAGGGTGGGGATTGAGAGTAAACCCTAGGGTGGGGATTGAGAGTAAACCCTAGGGTGGAGATTGAGAGTAAACCCTAGGGTGGGGATTGAGAGTAAACTCTAGGGAGGAGATTGAGAGTAAACCCTAGGGTGGGGATTGAGAGTTATCCCTAGGGTGGAGATTGAGAGTAAACTCTAGGGTGGGGATTGAGAGTAAACCCTAGGGTGGGGATTGAGAGTAAACCCTAAGGTGGGGATTGAGAGTAAACTCTAGGGTGGAGATTGAGAGTAAACCCTAGGGTGGGGATTGAGAGTAAACTCTAGGGAGGAGATTGAGAGTAAACCCTAGGGTGGGGATTGAGAGTTATCCCTAGGGTGGAGATTGAGAGTAAACTCTAGGGTGGAGAGTGTGAGTAAACCCTAGGGTGGGGATTGAGAGTAAACTCTAGGGTGTGGATTGAGAGTAAACCCTAGGGTGGAGATTGAGAGTAAACTCTAGGGTGGGGATTGAGAGTAAACTCTAGGGTGGAGATTGAGAGTAAACCCTACGGTGGGGATTGTGAGTAAACCCGACGGAGGAGAGTGAGAGTAAACTGTTGGAAGGAGATTGAGAGTAAACCCTAGGGTGGGAACTGAGAGTAAACCCTAGGGTGGAGATTGAGAGTAAACCCTAGGGTGGGAACTGAGAGTAAACCCTAGGGTGGAGATTGAGAGTAAACCCTACGGTGGGGATTGTGAGTAAACCCTAGGGAGGAGATTGAGAGTAAACTCTAGGGTGGGGATTGAAAGTGAACCCTAGGGTGGAGATTGAGAGTAAACCCTACGGTGGGGATTGTGAGTAAACCCTAGGGAGGAGATTGAGAGTAAACTCTAGGGTGGGGACTGAGAGTAAACTCTAGGGTGGGAACTGAGAGTAAACTCTCGGGTGGGGATTGAAAGTGAACCCTAGGGTGGGGATTGAGAGTAAACCCTACGGTGGGGATTGTGAGTAAACCCTAGGGAGGAGATTGAGAGTAAACTCTAGGAAGGAGATTGAGAGTAAACCCTAGGGTGGGGACTGAGAGTAAACTCTAGGGTGGGAACTGAGAGTAAACTTAGGGCAGGTGCTCCAGGGCTCTCCCTTCTCCTGACCAGTGTGATGTAAGGTCACCAGCCTGGGGGACCTGCTGCTCTTTTGGTTGGACACCCCTGATGATCTGCATTCTCCCCCCAGCCCCAATCCCCCGATCCGTGAGTGAGATCTGGGACGACCTGTGGGAACTGCTGCCACATGGTACATTTCTCAGACGAGCCCACAGAGGGCGCTCTGGCTCTACCCAACACAAATGGGGCCTCCTTTAACTTAAGGAATTCTAACTGCATGAGGGGGAAACGTACCCTCGCCATGGGGTTAACACCACACTGGGGGGAGATTGACCCCAGGACAGGTACAGCATAGGTTAGTTATGATGCTCTGGCCATCATAGTGTGGAGCAGGCTTGATGGACCAGCTGGTCTTTTCCTGCCCATCAACATCATGGGCCAAAAATTCGGCACTTGCCGGGTGAATACCCGCTGTGTACTCACCCGTAAGGCCTCCTGCGTAAGGCACTGCGCATGAAACCGGAACTTCCGGTCTCGTGAAGGGAGGGGTTGAGAGGTGAACCGTGTGCGGTAGAGGCTGCGCGCACGCAGTGAACTTAGGTTTTTTTTCAGGTTTCTCCGGGAGGGTAAGTATGGAAGAACCTGCGCTTTTAAAAAGGAGGCGCAGGACCCGTTTTCAACAAGGTAAGTGGTTAATTAATTACAATTTAAAAAATTTTTCAACAGGTTTATCTTTTTTAGATACTTTAAAGAAAGGTAAGTTTATTTTTAGCACTGTTAAAAAGTATTTTAATTTTTTCAAAAATTTAAATTTTTGTTTAAAGTAGTTAATTTATTTAACTTATAGTTATTTTAAAAATGTGATGGTTTTTTTTTAAATTTATTTGAAGTTTAGGTGTTGTTTTGGGGCCGATTTCAATTCATAGATTTGACAGGTCTGTCAAATCTATGAATGAAAGATGGTCTGCTAGGATTGGCTCTCCATGGCCCACGTGATCCCAGGGGACGCATCGCACTAACTGCGCCCCTGGGATACACAAGCACTGCGCGCCGGCAGCTGCAGGAGGCCCAGGAGCTGAAGTCCCCGTGGGCCCAGAGGTCAACGGCAGGCGCGGTAGGTAGGTGCGCGCGCGATCCTTGCACCCGCGGGAAGCCAGGGAGCCTAATTTCTGGGCCATATTTCTACCCCAGACCAGGTACAGCACGGGTTAGATACAGAGTAAAGCTCCCTCTACACTGTCCCATCAAACACTCCCAGGGCAGTTACAGCACGAGGTATATATAGAGTAAAGCTCCCTCTACACTGTCCCATCAAACACTCCCAGGGCAGTTACAGCACGGGGTATATATAGAGTAAAGCTCCCTCTACACTGTCCCATCAAACACTCCCAGGGCAGGTACAGCACGGGTTAGATACAGAGTAAAGCTCCCTCTACACTGTCCCATCAAACACTCCCAGGGCAGGTACAGCACGGGTTCGATACAGAGTAAAGCTCCCTCTACACTGTCCCATCAAACACTCCCAGGGCAATTACAGCACGGGTTAGATACACAGTGACAACACTTTCAAAAAGTATTTAATTGGCTGTAAGGCACTTTAGGAAGTCTTCAGGTTGTGAAAGGCGCCATATAAATTCAAGTCTTTCTTCACTTTCATGATGTGATGGGGTTCAAGGCTTAGAGGGCAATAGATGTTCAGTGCCTGCTTGGGAGGAGATGGGTACTGGAGATTTGAGACTGGATTGGTCCAATACGTTGGAGGGAGTGGTTTCCCTGGGGATCAACGCGGGATACTTGTTTATCAAATTGAGCAACCAGGCTGATTAGCCAAGAGCCAGGGTGCAGCACAGTGAGAATGAAAAACAGTTCAGGAGATGAGGGGAATCAGCAAGTAGTGATTAGGAAACATTGGTTGGGTTTAAACCATCGACTTGCATTCGTGTTTACCCAGAGAATAGAGGGAAGGGGCCGGGTGAATTAGACATGAAGAAGAATGGGGAGATTGGAAGGCGTGACTTAAAGCATGAGTAAAAAGCGGGGAGTGAAGGAAGCTTTATAGGTGCAGAGGGTGGAGGGGCTGAGTTAGGGTTCGAGCACAAGAAGGGGAGACGGAGGGAGAAAGATAAAGGAGGGAGGAAGGTAGCAGTACAGGGCGTGCACTCTTCTATTCATGTGACTCACTATCCGTGACATTAACATGTGACTCAGTCCCAGTGACACTGTACCATGTGACTCACCCACTGTTACTCTGTACCGTGTGACTCACCCCCAGTGACACTGTACCATGTGACTCACTCCCAGTGACACTGTACCATGTGACTCGCCCCCAGTGACACTGTACCATGTGACTCACACCAGTGATACTGTACCATGTGACTCACCCCGTGACACTGTACCATGTGACTCACCCCACCCCAGTGACACTGTACCATGTGACTCACCCCCGTGACACTGTACCATGTGACTCACCCCCGTGACACTGTACCATGTGACTCACCCCGTGACACTGTACCATGTGACTCACCCCCCGTGACACTGTACCATGTGACTCACTCCCAGTGACACTGTACCATGTGACTCGCCCCCGTGACACTGTACCATGTGACTCACCCCCAGTGACACTGTACTATGTGACTTACCCACTGTGACTCTGTACCATGTGACTCACCCCCAGTGACACTGTACCATGTGACTCACCCCCAGTGACACTGTACCATGTGACTCACTCCCAGTGACACGGCACCATGTGACTCTCACCCAGTGACACTGTACCATGTGACTCACCCCCTGTGACATTGTACCATGTGACTCACTCCCAGTGACACTACCATGTGACTCACTCCCAGTGACACTGTACCATGTGACTCACTCCCAGTGACACTGTACCATGTGACTCACCCCGTGACACTGTACCATGTGACTCACCCCGTGACACTGTACCATGTGACTCACCCCGTGACAATGTACCATGTGACTCACCCCCGTGACACTGTACCATGTGACTCACCCCCGTGACACTGTACCATGTGACTCGCCCCCGTGACACTGTACCATGTGACTCACCCCCAGTGACACTGTACCATGTGACTTACCCACTGTGACTCTGTACCATGTGACTCACCCCCAGTGACACTGCACCATGTGACTCTCACCCAGTGACACTGTACCATGTGACTCACCCCCTGTGACATTGTACCATGTGACTCACTCCCAGTGACACTGTACCATGTGACTCACCCCGTGACACTGTACCATGTGACTCACCCCAAGTGACACGGTACCATGTGACTCACTCACAGTGACACTGTACCATGTGACTCACTCCCAGTGACACTGTACCATGTGATTCACTCGCAGTGACACTGTACCATGTGACTCACTCCCAGTGACACTGTACCATTTGACGCACCCCTGGTGACACTGTACCATGTGACTCACCCCAGTGACACGGTACCATGTGACTCACTCCCAGTGACACTGTACCATGTGACTCAGTCCCAGTGACACTGTACCATGTGACTCACCCCCAGTGACACTGTACCATGTGACTCAGTCCCAGTGACACTGTACCATGTGACTCATTCCCAGTGACAGTACCATGTGACTCACTCCCAGTGACACTGTACCATCTGACTCACTCCCAGTGACACTGTACCATCTGACCCACTCCCAGTGACACTGTGCCATGTGACTCACTCCCAGTGACACTGTACCATGTGATAAAACCCCTGTGACAATGTACCACGTGACTCACTCCATAACACTGTACCATGTGACTCACTCCCAGTGACACGGTACCATGTGAATCACTCCCAGTGAAACTGAACCATGTGACTCACTCCCAGTGACACTGACCCATGTGACTCACCACGTGACACTTTACCATGTGACTCAGTCCCAGTGACACTGTACCATGTGACTCACTCCCAGTGACACTTCCATGCGTCTCACTCCCAGTGACACTGTACAGTGTGACTCAGTTCCAGTGATATGGTACCATGTGACTCACTCCCAGTGACACTGTACCATGTGACTCAGTCCATGTGACACTGTACCATGTGACTCACTCCCAGTGACACTGTACCATGCGTCTCACTCTCAGTGACACTGTACCATGTGACTCAGTTCCAGTGACATAGTACCATGTGACTCACTCCCACTGACGCTGTACCATGTGATTCAGTTCCAGTGACACTGTACGATATGACTCACACTCCAGTGACACTGTACCATGTGACTCTCTCCCAGTGACACTGCACCATATGACTCACTCCTAGTGACACTGTACCATGTGACTCACTCACAGTGGCACTGTACCATGTGACTCACTCCCAGTGACACTGTACCGTGTGACTCACCCCCAGTGACACTGTACCATGTGACTCAACGCCAGTGACACTGTACCATGCGACTCACTCCCAGTGACACTGTACCATGTGACTCACCCCCAGTGACACTGTACCATGTGACTCACTCCCAGTGACAATCTACCATCTGATAAACCCCCAGTGACACTATACCATGTGACTCACCCCCGGTGACACTGTACCATGTGACTCACTCCCAGTGACACTGTACCATGTGACTCACCCCCAGTGACACTGTACCATGTGACTCAATCCCAGTGACACTGTACCATGTGACTCACTCCCAGTGACACTGTTCCATGTGACTCACCCCCAGTGACACTGTACCATGTGACTCACCCCCGGTGACACTGTACCATGTGACTCACCCCTGTGTCACTGTACCATGTGACTCACTCCCAGTGACACTGTACCATGTGACTCAGTTCCAGTGACACTGTACCATGTGATTCAGTTCCAGTGACACTGTACTATGTGACTCAGTTCCAGTGACACTGTACCATGTGACTCAGTTCCAGTGACACTGTACCATGTGACTCACACTCCAGTGACACTATACCATGTGACTCACTCCCAGTAACACTGTACCATGTGACTCTCACCCAGTGACACTGAAACAAGTGACTCAGTTCCAGTGACATGGTACCATGTGACTCACTCCCAGTCACACTGTACCATGTGACTCAGTTCCAGTGACACTGTACCATGTGACTCAGTTCCAGTGACACTGTACCATGTGATTCACACTCCAGTGACACTATACCATGTGACTCACTCCCAGTGACAATGTACCATGTGACTCTCACCCAGTGACACTGTACTGTGACTCACCCCCTGTGACACTGTACCATGTGACTCACTCCCAGTGACACTGTACCATGTGACTCGCCCCACTGACACTGTACCATGTGACTCACCCCAGTGACACTGTACCATGTGACTCACCCCGTGACACTGTACCATGTGACTCACCCCAGTGACACTGTACCATGTGACTCACCCCCGTGACACTGTACCATCTGACTTACCCCCGTGACTCTGTACCATGTGACTCACCCCCGTGACACTGTACCATGTGACTCACCCCCCCCCCCCGTGACACTGTACCATGTGACTCACTCCCAGTGACACGGTACCATGTGAGTCTCTCCCAGTGACACTGTCCCATGTGACTCACCCCCATTGACACTGTACCATGTGACTCACTCCCAGTGACACTGTACCATGTGACACACCCCCAGTGACACTGTACCATGTGACTCACTCCCAGTGACACTGCACCATGTGACTCTCACCCAGTGACACTGTACCATGTGACTCACCCCCTGTGACATTGTACCATGTGACTCACTCCCAGTGACACTACCATGTGACTCACTCCCAGTGACACTGTACCATGTGACTCACTCCCAGTGACACTGTACCATGTGACTCACCCCGTGACACTGTACCATGTGACTCACCCCGTGACACTGTACCATGTGACTCACCCCCGTGACAATGTACCATGTGACTCACCCCCGTGACACTGTACCATGTGACTCACCCCCGTGACACTGTACCATGTGACTCGCCCCCGTGACACTGTACCATGTGACTCACCCCCAGTGACACTGTACCATGTGACTTACCCACTGTGACTCTGTACCATGTGACTCACCCCCAGTGACACTGCACCATGTGACTCTCACCCAGTGACACTGTACCATGTGACTCACCCCGTGACACTGTACCATGTGACTCACCCCAAGTGACACGGTACCATGTGACTCACTCACAGTGACACTGTACCATGTGACTCGCCCCACTGACACTGTACCATGTGACTCACCCCAGTGACACTGTACCATGTGACTCACCCCGTGACACTGTACCATGTGACTCACCCCAGTGACACTGTACCATGTGACTCACCCCCGTGACACTGTACCATCTGACTTACCCCCGTGACTCTGTACCATGTGACTCACCCCCGTGACACTGTACCATGTGACTCACCCCCCCCCCCCGTGACACTGTACCATGTGACTCACTCCCAGTGACACGGTACCATGTGAGTCTCTCCCAGTGACACTGTCCCATGTGACTCACCCCCATTGACACTGTACCATGTGACTCACTCCCAGTGACACTGTACCATGTGACACACCCCCAGTGACACTGTACCATGTGACTCACCCCCGTGACACTGTACCATCTGACTTACCCCCGTGACTCTGTACCATGTGACTCACCCCCGTGACACTGTACCATGTGACTCACCCCCCCCCCCGTGACACTGTACCATGTGACTCACTCCCAGTGACACGGTACCATGTGAGTCTCTCCCAGTGACACTGTCCCATGTGACTCACCCCCATTGACACTGTACCATGTGACTCACTCCCAGTGACACTGTACCATGTGACACACCCCCAGTGACACTGTACCATGTGACTCACTCCCAGTGACACTGCACCATGTGACTCTCACCCAGTGACACTGTACCATGTGACTCACCCCCTGTGACATTGTACCATGTGACTCACTCCCAGTGACACTACCATGTGACTCACTCCCAGTGACACTGTACCATGTGACTCACTCCCAGTGACACTGTACCATGTGACTCACTCCCAGTGACACTGTACCATGTGACTCACTCCCAGTGACACTGTACCATGTGACTCACCCCAGTGACACTGTACCATGTGACTCACTCCCAGTGACACTGTACCATGTGACTCACTCCCAGTGACACTGTACCATGTGACTCACTCCCAGTGACACTGTACCATGTGACTCACTCCCAGTGACACTGTACCATGTGACTCACTCCCAGTGACACTGTACCATGTGACTCACCCCAGTGACACTGTACCATGTGACTCACTCCGAGTGACACTGTACCATGTGACTCACTCCAGTGACACTGCACCATGTGACTCACTCCCAGTGACACTGTACCATGTGACTCACTCCCAGTGACACTGTACCATGTGACTCACTCCCAGTGACACTGTACCATGTGACTCACTCCCAGTGACACTGTACCATGTGACTCACTCCCAGTGACACTGTACCATGTGACTCACTCCCAGTGACACTGTACCATGTGACTCACTCCCAGTGACACTGTACCATGTGACTCACTCCCAGTGACACTGTACCATTTGACTCACCCCTGGTGACACTGTACCATGTGACTCACCCCAGTGACACGGTACCATGTGACTCACTCCCAGTGACACTGTACCATGTGACTCAGTCCCAGTGACACTGTACCATGTGACTCACCCCCAGTGACACTGTACCATGTGACTCAGTCCCAGTGACACTGTACCATGTGACTCACTCCCAGTGACACTGTACCATGTGACTCACTCCCAGTGACACTGTACCATGTGACTCACTCCCAGTGACACTGTACCATGTGACTCATTCCCAGTGACAGTACCATGTGACTCACTCCCAGTGACACTGTACCATCTGACCCACTCCCAGTGACACTGTGCCATGTGACTCACTCCCAGTGACACTGTACCATGTGATAAAACCCCTGTGACACTGTACCACGTGACTCACTCCATGACACTGTACCATGTGACTCACTCCCAGTGACACGGTACCATGTGAATCACTCCCAGTGAAACTGAACCATGTGACTCACTCCCAGTGACACTGTACCATGTGACTCACCACGTGACACTTTACCATGTGACTCACTCCCAGTGACACTTCCATGCGTCTCACTCCCAGTGACACTGTACAGTGTGACTCAGTTCCAGTGATATGGTACCATGTGACTCACTCCCAGTGACACTGTACCATGTGACTCAGTCCATGTGACACTGTACCATGTGACTCACTCCCAGTGACACTGTACCATGCGTCTCACTCTCAGTGACACTGTACCATGTGACTCAGTTCCAGTGACATAGTACCATGTGACTCACTCCCACTGACGCTGTACCATGTGATTCAGTTCCAGTGACACTGTACCATATGACTCACACTCCAGTGACACTGTACCATGTGACTCTCTCCCAGTGACACTGCACCATATGACTCAATCCTAGTGACACTGTACCATGTGACTCACTCACAGTGGCACTGTACCATGTGACTCACTCCCAGTGACACTGCACCGTGTGACTCACCGGAAGTGACACTGTACCATGTGACTCACCCCGTGACACTGTACCGTGTGACTCACCCCCAGTGACACTGTACCATGTGACTCAACGCCAGTGACACTGTACCATGCGACTCACTCCCAGTGACACTGTACCATGTGACTCACCCCCAGTGACACTGTACCATGTGACTCACTCCCAGTGACAATCTACCATCTGATAAACCCCCAGTGACACTATACCATGTGACTCACTCCCAGTGACACTGTACCATGTGACTCACCCCCGGTGACACTGTACCATGTGACTCACTCCCAGTGACACTGTACCATGTGACTCACCCCCAGTGACACTGTACCATGTGACTCAATCCCAGTGACACTGTACCATGTGACTCACTCCCAGTGAAACTGTTCCATGTGACTCACCCCCAGTGACACTGTACCATGTGACTCACCCCCGGTGACACTGTACCATGTGACTCACCCCTGTGTCACTGTACCATGTGACTCACTCCCAGTGACACTGTACCATGTGACTCAGTTCCAGTGACACTGTACCATGTGATTCAGTTCCAGTGACACTGTACTATGTGACTCAGTTCCAGTGACACTGTACCATGTGACTCAGTTCCAGTGACACTGTACCATGTGACTCACACTCCAGTGACACTATACCATGTGACTCACTCCCAGTAACACTGTACCATGTGACTCTCACCCAGTGACACTGAAACAAGTGACTCAGTTCCAGTGACATGGTACCATATGACTCACTCCCAGTCACACTGTACCATGTGACTCAGTTCCAGTGACACTGTACCATGTGACTCAGTTCCAGTGACACTGTACCATGTGATTCACACTCCAGTGACACTATACCATGTGACTCACTCCCAGTGACAATGTACCATGTGACTCTCACCCAGTGACACTGTACTGTGACTCACCCCCTGTGACACTGTACCATGTGACTCACTCCCAGTGACACTACCATGTGACTCACTCCCAGTGACACTGTACCATGTGACTCACTCCCAGTGACACTGTACCATGTGACTCGCCCCACTGACACTGTACCATGTGACTCACCCCAGTGACACTGTACCATGTGACTCACCCCGTGACACTGTACCATGTGACTCACCCCAGTGACACTGTACCATGTGACTCACCCCCGTGACACTGTACCATCTGACTTACCCCCGTGACTCTGTACCATGTGACTCACCCCCGTGACACTGTACCATGTGACTCACCCCCCCCGTGACACTGTACCATGTGACTCACTCCCAGTGACACGGTACCATGTGAGTCTCTCCCAGTGACACTGTCCCATGTGACTCACCCCCATTGACACTGTACCATGTGACTCACTCCCAGTGACATTGTACCATGTGACTCACTCCCAGTGACACTGTACCATGTGACTCACTCCCAGTGACACTGTACCATGTGACTCACCCCAGTGACACTGTACCATGTGACTCTCACCCAGTGACACTGTACCATGTGACTCACTCCCAGTGACACTGTACCATGTTACTCACTCCCAGTTACACTGTACCATGTGACTCACTCCCAGTGACACTGTACCATGTGAGTCACTCCCAGTGACACTGTACCATGTTACTCACTCCCAGTGACACTATACCATGTGACTCACTCCCAGTGACACTGTACCATGTGACTCACGCCAGTGACACTGTACCATGTGTCTCACTCCCAGTGACACTGTACCATGTGACTCACTCCCAGTGACACTGTACCAT
Source organism: Squalus acanthias (assembly GCA_030390025.1). Classification (NCBI taxonomy): domain Eukaryota; kingdom Metazoa; phylum Chordata; class Chondrichthyes; order Squaliformes; family Squalidae; genus Squalus; species Squalus acanthias. The sequence continues at coordinate 45,052,223 of CM059447.1, read as the reverse complement.
GTGACTCACTCCCAGTGACACTGCACCATGTGACTCATTCCAGTGACACTGTACCATGTGACTCACCCCAGTGACACTGTACCATGTGACACACTCCCAGTGACACTGTACCATGTGACTCACTCCCAGTGACACTGTACCATGTGACTCACCCCGTGACACAGTACCATGTGACTCACTCCCAGTGACACGGTACCATGTGACACACCCCCAGTGACATGTACCATGTGACACACCCCCAGTGACACTGTACCATGTGAAACACACCCAGTGACACTGTACCATGTGACACACCCACAGTGACAGTGTAACATGTGACACACACCCAGTGACACTGTACCATGTGACACACCCCCAGTGACACTTTACCATGTGACTCCCCACCCGTGATACTGTATCATGTGTCTCACTCCCAGTGACACTGTACCATGTGACACACACCCAGTGTCACTGCAGCATGTGACTCACTCCCAATGACACTGTACCATGTGACTCACTCCCAGTGACACTGTACCATGTGACTCACTCCAAGTGACACTGTAGCATGTGACTCACCCCAATGACACTGTACCATGTGACTCACTCCCGTGACACTGTACCATGTGACTCACCCCCAGTGACACTGTACCATGTGACTCACTCCCACTGACATTGTACCATGTGACTCACTCCCAGTGACACTGTACCATGTGACTCACTCCCAGTGACACTGTACCATGTGACTCACCCCAGTGACACTGTACCATGTGACTCTCACCCAGTGACACTGTACCATGTGACTCACTCCCAGTGACACTGTACCATGTTACTCACTCCCAGTTACACTGTACCATGTGAGTCACTCCCAGTGACACTGTACCATGTTACTCACTCCCAGTGACACTGTACCATGTGACTCACTCCCAGTGACACTGTACCATGTGACTCACTCCCAGTGACATTCTACCATGTGACTCACTCCCAGTGACACTGTACCATGTGACTCACTCCCAGTGACACTGTACCATGTGACTCACCCCAGCGACACTGTACCATGTGACTCTCACCCAGTGACACTGTACCATGTGACTCACTCCCAGTGACACTGTACCATGTGACTCACTCCCAGTTACACTGTACCATGTGAGTCACTCCCAGTGACACTGTACCATGTTACTCACTCCCAGTGACACTATACCATGTGACTCACGCCCAGTGACACTGTACCATGTGACTCACTCCCAGTGACACTGTACCATGTGACTCACTCCCAGTGACACTGCACCCTGTAACTCATTCCATTGACACTGTACCATGTGACTCAGTCCCAGTGACACTGTACCATGTGATAAAACCCCTGTGACACGATACCATGTGACTCACTCCCACTGACACTGTACCATGTGACTCACTCCCAGTGACACTGTACCATGTGACTCACTCCGTGACACTGTACCATGTGACTCACCCCCAGTGACACTGTACCATGTGACTCACCCCCAGTGACACTGTGCCATGTAACTCATTCCCAGTGACACTGCATCATGTGACTCACTCCCAGTGACACTGTACCATGTGACTCATTCCATTGACACTGTACCATGTGACTCACCCCAGTGACACTGTACCATGTGACTCACTCCCAGTCACACTGTACCATGTGATAAACCCCCTGAGACAGTGTACCATGTGACTCACTCCCAGTGATACTGTACCATGTGACTCACTCCCAGTGACATCGTAATGTGACTCACCCCTGTGACACTGTACCATGTGACTCACCCCAGTGCCACTGTACCATGTGACTCACTTCCAGTGACACTGTACCATGTGACTCACCCCAGTGACACGGTACCATGTGAGTCTCTCCCAGTGACACTGTACCGTGTGACTCACTCCCAGTCACACTGTACCATGTATCTCACTCCCAGTGACACTGTACCATGTGACTAACCCCCTGTGACAGTGTCCCATGTGACTCACTCCCAGTGACACTGTACCATGTGACTCTCTCCCAGTGACATTGTACCATGTGACTCACTCCCAGTGACACTGTACCATGTGACTCACTCCCAGTGACACTGTACCATGTGACTCACTCCCAGTGACACTGTACCATGTGACTCACTCCCAGTGACACTGTACCATGTGACTCACTCCCAGTGACACTGTACCATGTGACTCACTCCCAGTGACACTGTACCATCTGACTCACTCCCAGTGACACTGTACCATCTGACTCACTCCCAGTGACACTGTACCATGTGACTCACTCCCAGTGACACTGTACCATGTGATAAAACCCCTGTGACACTGTACCACGTGACTCACTCCATGACACTGTACCATGTGACTCACTCCCAGTGACACGGTACCAGGTGAATCACTCCCAGTGAAACTGAACCATGTGACTCACTCCCAGTGACACTGTACCATGTGACTCACCACGTGACACTTTACCATGTGACTCAGTCCCAGTGACACTGTACCATGTGACTCACTCCCAGTGACACTTCCATGCGTCTCACTCCCAGTGACACTGTACAGTGTGACTCAGTTCCAGTGATATGGTACCATGTGACTCACTCCCAGTGACACTGTACCATGTGACTCAGTCCATGTGACACTGTACCATGTGACTCACTCCCAGTGACACTGTACCATGCGTCTCACTCTCAGTGACACTGTACCATGTGACTCAGTTCCAGTGACATAGTACCATGTGACTCACTCCCACTGACGCTGTACCATGTGATTCAGTTCCAGTGACACTGTACCATATGACTCACACTCCAGTGACACTGTACCATGTGACTCTCTCCCAGTGACACTGCACCATATGACTCAATCCTAGTGACACTGTACCATGTGACTCACTCACAGTGGCACTGTACCATGTGACTCACTCCCAGTGACACTGCACCGTGTGACTCACCGGAAGTGACACTGTACCATGTGACTCACCCCGTGACACTGTACCGTGTGACTCACCCCCGTGACACTGTACCATGTGACTCAACGCCAGTGACACTGTACCATGCGACTCACTCCCAGTGACACTGTACCATGTGACTCACTCCCAGTGACACTGTACCATGTGACTCACTCCAAGTGACACTGTAGCATGTGACTCACCCCAATGACACTGTACCATGTGACTCACTCCCGTGACACTGTCCCATGTGACTCACCCCCATTGACACTGTACCATGTGACTCACTCCCACTGACATTGTACCATGTGACTCACTCCCAGTGACACTGTACCATGTGACTCACTCCCAGTGACACTGTACCATGTGACTCACCCCAGTGACACTGTACCATGTGACTCTCACCCAGTGACACTGTACCATGTGACTCACTCCCAGTGACACTGTACCATGTTACTCACTCCCAGTTACACTGTACCATGTGAGTCACTCCCAGTGACACTGTACCATGTTACTCACTCCCAGTGACACTGTACCATGTGACTCACTCCCAGTGACACTGTACCATGTGACTCACTCCCAGTGACATTCTACCATGTGACTCACTCCCAGTGACACTGTACCATGTGACTCACTCCCAGTGACACTGTACCATGTGACTCACCCCAGCGACACTGTACCATGTGACTCTCACCCAGTGACACTGTACCATGTGACTCACTCCCAGTGACACTGTACCATGTGACTCACTCCCAGTTACACTGTACCATGTGAGTCACTCCCAGTGACACTGTACCATGTTACTCACTCCCAGTGACACTATACCATGTGACTCACGCCCAGTGACACTGTACCATGTGACTCACTCCCAGTGACACTGTACCATGTGACTCACTCCCAGTGACACTGCACCCTGTAACTCATTCCATTGACACTGTACCATGTGACTCAGTCCCAGTGACACTGTACCATGTGATAAAACCCCTGTGACACGATACCATGTGACTCACTCCCACTGACACTGTACCATGTGACTCACTCCCAGTGACACTGTACCATGTGACTCACTCCGTGACACTGTACCATGTGACTCACCCCCAGTGACACTGTACCATGTGACTCACCCCCAGTGACACTGTGCCATGTAACTCATTCCCAGTGACACTGCATCATGTGACTCACTCCCAGTGACACTGTACCATGTGACTCATTCCATTGACACTGTACCATGTGACTCACCCCAGTGACACTGTACCATGTGACTCACTCCCAGTCACACTGTACCATGTGATAAACCCCCTGAGACAGTGTACCATGTGACTCACTCCCAGTGATACTGTACCATGTGACTCACTCCCAGTGACATCGTAATGTGACTCACCCCTGTGACACTGTACCATGTGACTCACCCCAGTGCCACTGTACCATGTGACTCACTTCCAGTGACACTGTACCATGTGACTCACCCCCAGTGACACTGTACCATGTGAGTCTCTCCCAGTGACACTGTACCGTGTGACTCACTCCCAGTCACACTGTACCATGTATCTCACTCCCAGTGACACTGTACCATGTGATAAACCCCCTGTGACAGTGTCCCATGTGACTCACTCCCAGTGATACTGTACCATGTGACTCTCTCCCAGTGACATTGTACCATGTGACTCACTCCCAGTGACACTGTACCATGTGACTCACTCCCAGTGACACTGTACCATGTGACTCACTCCCAGTGACACTGTACCATGTGACTCACTCCCAGTGACACTGTACCATGTGACTCATTCCCAGTGACAGTACCATGTGACTCACTCCCAGTGACACTGTACCATCTGACTCACTCCCAGTGACACTGTACCATCTGACCCACTCCCAGTGACACTGTGCCATGTGACTCACTCCCAGTGACACTGTACCATGTGATAAAACCCCTGTGACACTGTACCACGTGACTCACTCCATGACACTGTACCATGTGACTCACTCCCAGTGACACGGTACCATGTGAATCACTCCCAGTGAAACTGAACCATGTGACTCACTCCCAGTGACACTTCCATGCATCTCACTCCCAGTGACACTGTACAGTGTGACTCAGTTCCAGTGATATGGTACCATGTGACTCACTCCCAGTGACACTGTACCATGTGACTCAGTCCATGTGACACTGTACCATGTGACTCAGTTCCAGTGACATAGTACCATGTGACTCACTCCCACTGACGCTGTACCATGTGATTCAGTTCCAGTGACACTGTACCATATGACTCACACTCCAGTGACACTGTACCATGTGACTCTCTCCCAGTGACACTGCACCATATGACTCAATCCTAGTGACACTGTACCATGTGACTCACTCACAGTGACACTGTACCATGTGACTCACTCCCAGTGACACTGTACCATGTGACTCACCGCAGTGACACTGTACCATGTGACTCACCCCAGTGACACTGTACCATGTGACTCACCCCAGTGACACTGTACCATGTGACTCACGCCAGTGACACTGTACCATGTGACTCACTCCCAGTGACACTGTACCATGTGACTCACCCCCAGTGACACTGTACCATGTGACTCACTCCCAGTGACAATCTACCATCTGATAAACCCCCAGTGACACTATACCATGTGACTCACTCCCAGTGACACTGTACCATGTGACTCACCCCAGTGACACTGTACCATGTGACTCACTCCCAGTGACACTGTACCATGTGACTCACCCCCAGTGACACTGTACCATGTGACTCAATCCCAGTGACACTGTACCATGTGACTCACTCCCAGTGACACTGTTCCATGTGACTCACCCCCAGTGACACTGTACCATGTGACTCACCCCCGGTGACACTGTACCATGTGACTCACCCCTGTGTCACTGTACCATGTGACTCACTCCCAGTGACACTGTACCATGTGACTCAGTTCCAGTGACACTGTACCATGTGATTCAGTTCCAGTGACACTGTACTATGTGACTCAGTTCCAGTGACACTGTACCATGTGACTCAGTTCCAGTGACACTGTACCATGTGACTCACACTCCAGTGACACTATACCATGTGACTCACTCCCAGTAACACTGTACCATGTGACTCTCACCCAGTGACACTGAAACAAGTGACTCAGTTCCAGTGACATGGTACCATGTGACTCGCTCCCAGTCACACTGTACCATGTGACTCAGTTCCAGTGACATTGTACCATGTGACTCAGTTCCAGTGACACTGTACCATGTGATTCACACTCCAGTGACACTATACCATGTGACTCACTCCCAGTGACAATGTACCATGTGACTCTCACCCAGTGACACTGTACTGTGACTCACCCGCTGTGACACTGTACCATGTGACTCACTCCCAGTGACACTACCATGTGACTCACTCCCAGTGACACTGTACCATGTGACTCACTCCCAGTGACACTGTACCATGTGACTCGCCCCACTGACACTGTACCATGTGACTCACCCCAGTGACACTGTACCATGTGATTCACCCCGTGACACTGTACCATGTGACTCACCCCAGTGACACTGTACCATGTGACTCACCCCCGTGACACTGTACCATCTGACTTACCCCCGTGACTCTGTACCATGTGACTCACCCCCGTGACACTGTACCATGTGACTCACCCCCCCCGTGACACTGTACCATGTGACTCACTCCCAGTGACACGGTACCATGTGACACACACCCAGTGTCACTGCAGCATGTGACTCACTCCCAATGACACTGTACCATGTGACTCACTCCCAGTGACACTGTACCATGTGACTCACTCCAAGTGACACTGTAGCATGTGACTCACCCCAATGACACTGTACCATGTGACTCACTCCCGTGACACTGTCCCATGTGACTCACCCCCATTGACACTGTACCATGTGACTCACTCCCACTGACATTGTACCATGTGACTCACTCCCAGTGACACTGTACCATGTGACTCACTCCCAGTGACACTGTACCATGTGACTCACCCCAGTGACACTGTACCATGTGACTCTCACCCAGTGACACTGTACCATGTGACTCACTCCCAGTGACACTGTACCATGTTACTCACTCCCAGTTACACTGTACCATGTGAGTCACTCCCAGTGACACTGTACCATGTTACTCACTCCCAGTGACACTGTACCATGTGACTCACTCCCAGTGACACTGTACCATGTGACTCACTCCCAGTGACATTCTACCATGTGACTCACTCCCAGTGACACTGTACCATGTGACCCACTCCCAGTGACACTGTACCATGTGACTCACCCCAGCGACACTGTACCATGTGACTCTCACCCAGTGACACTGTACCATGTGACTCACTCCCAGTGACACTGTACCATGTGACTCACTCCCAGTTACACTGTACCATGTGAGTCACTCCCAGTGACACTGTACCATGTGACTCACTCCCAGTGACACTGCACCCTGTAACTCATTCCATTGACACTGTACCATGTGACTCAGTCCCAGTGACACTGTACCATGTGATAAAACCCCTGTGACACGATACCATGTGACTCACTCCCACTGACACTGTACCATGTGACTCACTCCCAGTGACACTGTACCATGTGACTCACTCCGTGACACTGTACCATGTGACTCACCCCCAGTGACACTGTACCATGTGACTCACCCCCAGTGACACTGTGCCATGTAACTCATTCCCAGTGACACTGCATCATGTGACTCACTCCCAGTGACACTGTACCATGTGACTCATTCCATTGACACTGTACCATGTGACTCACCCCAGTGACACTGTACCATGTGACTCACTCCCAGTCACACTGTACCATGTGATAAACCCCCTGAGACAGTGTACCATGTGACTCACTCCCAGTGATACTGTACCATGTGACTCACTCCCAGTGACATCGTAATGTGACTCACCCCTGTGACACTGTACCATGTGACTCACCCCAGTGCCACTGTACCATGTGACTCACTTCCAGTGACACTGTACCATGTGACTCACCCCCAGTGACACGGTACCATGTGAGTCTCTCCCAGTGACACTGTACCGTGTGACTCACTCCCAGTCACACTGTACCATGTATCTCACTCCCAGTGACACTGTACCATGTGATAAACCCCCTGTGACAGTGTCCCATGTGACTCACTCCCAGTGATACTGTACCATGTGACTCTCTCCCAGTGACCTCGTACCATGTGACTCACCCCTGTGACACTGTACCATGTGACTCACCCCAGTGCCACTGTACCATCTGACTCACTTCCAGTGACACTGTACCATGTGACTCACTCCCAGTGACACTGTACCATGTGACTCACTCCCAGTGACACTCTACCATGTGACTCACCCCCAGTGACACGGTACCATGTGAGTCTCTCCCAGTGACACTGTCCCATGTGACTCACCCCCATTGACACTGTACCATGTGACTCACTCCCAGTGACATTGTACCATGTGACTCACTCCCAGTGACACTGTACCATGTGACTCACTCCCAGTGACACTGTACCATGTGACTCACCCCAGTGACACTGTACCATGTGACTCTCACCCAGTGACACTGTACCATGTGACTCACTCCCAGTGACACTGTACCATGTGACTCACTCCCAGTGACACTGTACCATGTGACTCACCCCAGTGACACTGTACCATGTGACTCACTCCCAGTCACACTGTACCATGTGATAAACCCCCTGAGACAGTGTACCATGTGACTCACTCCCAGTGATACTGTACCATGTGACTCACTCCCAGTGACATCGTAATGTGACTCACCCCTGTGACACTGTACCATGTGACTCACCCCAGTGCCACTGTACCATGTGACTCACTTCCAGTGACACTGTACCATGTGACTCACTCCCAGTGACACTGTACCATGTGACTCACTCCCAGTGACACTCTACCATGTGACTCACCCCCAGTGACACGGTACCATGTGAGTCTCTCCCAGTGACACTGTCCCATGTGACTCACCCCCATTGACACTGTACCATGTGACTCACTCCCAGTGACATTGTACCATGTGACTCACTCCCAGTGACACTGTACCATGTGACTCACTCCCAGTGACACTGTACCATGTGACTCACCCCAGTGACACTGTACCATGTGACTCTCACCCAGTGACACTGTACCATGTGACTCACTCCCAGTGACACTGTACCATGTTACTCACTCCCAGTGACACTATACCATGTGACTCACTCCCAGTGACACTGTACCATGTGACTCATTCCATTGACACTGTACCATGTGACTCACCCCAGTGACACTGTACCGTGTGACTCACTCCCAGTCACACTGTACCATGTATCTCACTCCCAGTGACACTGTACCATGTGATAAACCCCCTGTGACAGTGTCCCATGTGACTCACTCCCAGTGATACTGTACCATGTGACTCACTCCCAGTGACATCGTACCATGTGACTCACCCCTGTGACACTGTACCATGTGACTCACCCCAGTGCCACTGTACCATGTGACTCACTTCCAGTGACACTGTACCATGTGACTCACTCCCAGTGACACTGTACCATGTGACTCACTCCCAGTGACACTCTACCATGTGACTCACCCCCAGTGACACGGTACCATGTGAGTCTCTCCCAGTGACACTGTCCCATGTGACTCACCCCCATTGACACTGTACCATGTGACTCACTCCCAGTGACATTGTACCATGTGACTCACTCCCAGTGACACTGTACCATGTGACTCACTCCCAGTGACACTGTACCATGTGACTCACCCCAGTGACACTGTACCATGTGACTCTCACCCAGTGACACTGTACCATGTGACTCACTCCCAGTGACACTGTACCATGTTACTCACTCCCAGTTACACTGTACCATGTGACTCACTCCCAGTGACACTGTACCATGTGAGTCACTCCCAGTGACACTGTACCATGTTACTCACTCCCAGTGACACTATACCATGTGACTCACTCCGTGACACTGTACCATGTGACTCACCCCCAGTGACACTGTACCATGTGACTCACCCCCAGTGACACTGTGCCATGTAACTCATTCCCAGTGACACTGCATCATGTGACTCACTCCCAGTGACACTGTACCATGTGACTCATTCCATTGACACTGTACCATGTGACTCACCCCAGTGACACTGTACCATGTGACTCACTCCCAGTCACACTGTACCATGTGATAAACCCCCTGAGACAGTGTACCATGTGACTCACTCCCAGTGATACTGTACCATGTGACTCACTCCCAGTGACATCGTAATGTGACTCACCCCTGTGACACTGTACCATGTGACACACCCCAGTGCCACTGTACCATGTGACTCACTTCCAGTGACACTGTACCATGTGACTCACTCCCAGTGACACTGTACCATGTGACTCACCCCCAGTGACACGGTACCATGTGAGTCTCTCCCAGTGACACTGTACCTTGTGCCTCACGCCAGTGACACTGTACCATGTGTCTCACTCCCAGTGACACTGTACCATGTGACTCACTCCCAGTGACACTGTACCATGTGACTCACTCCCAGTGACACTGCACCATGTGACTCATTCCATTGACACTGTACCATGTGACTCAGTCCCAGTGACACTGTACCATGTGATAAAACCCCTGTGACACGATACCATGTGACTCACTCCCACTGACGCTGTACCATGTGACTCACTCCCAGTGTCACTGTACCATGTGACTCACTCCGTGACACTGTACCATGTGACTCACGCCAGTGACACTGTACCATGTGTCTCACTCCCAGTGACACTGTACCATGTGACTCACTCCCAGTGACACTGTACCATGTGACTCACTCCCAGTGGCACTGCACCCTGTGACTCATTCCATTGACACTGTACCATGTGACTCAGTCCCAGTGACACTGTACCATGTGATAAAACCCCTGTGACACGATACCATGTGACTCACTCCCACTGACACTGCACCATGTGACTCACTCCCAGTGACACTGTACCATGTGACTCACTCCGTGACACTGTACCATGTGACTCACCCCCAGTGACACTGTACCATGTGACTCACCCCCAGTGACACTGTGCCATGTAACTCATTCCCAGTGACACTGCATCATGTGACTCACTCCCAGTGACACTGTACCATGTGACTCATTCCATTGACACTGTACCATGTGACTCACCCCAGTGACACTGTACCATGTGACTCACTCCCAGTCACACTGTACCATGTGATAAACCCCCTGAGACAGTGTACCATGTGACTCACTCCCAGTGATACTGTACCATGTGACTCACTCCCAGTGACATCGTAATGTGACTCACCCCTGTGACACTGTACCATGTGACTCACCCCAGTGCCACTGTACCATGTGACTCACTCCCAGTGACACTGTACCATGTGACTCACTCCCAGTGACACTGTACCATGTGACTCACTCCCAGTGACACTGTACCATGTGACTCACTCCCAGTGACACTGTACCATGTGACTCACTCCAGTGACACTGTACCATGTGACTCACTCCCAGTGACACTGTACCATGTGACTCACTCCCAGTGACACTGTACCATGTGACTCACTCCCAGTGACACTGTACCATGTGACTCACTCCCAGTGACACTGTACCATGTGACTCACCCCAGTGACACTGTACCATGTGACTCACTCCCAGTGACACTGTACCATGTGACTCACTCCAGTGACACTGTACCATGTGACTCACTCCCAGTGACACTGTACCATGTGACTCACTCCCAGTGACACTGTACCATGTGACTCACTCCCAGTGACACTGTACCATGTGACTCACTCCCAGTGACACTGTACCATGTGACTCACTCCCAGTGACACTGTACCATGTGACTCACTCCCAGTGACACTGTACCATGTGACTCACTCCCAGTGACACTGTACCATGTGACTCACTCCCAGTGACACTGTACCATGTGACTCACTCCCAGTGACACTGTACCATGTGACTCACTCCCAGTGACACTGTACCATGTGACTCACTCCCAGTGACACTGTACCATGTGACTCACTCCCAGTGACACTGTACCATGTGACTCACACCCAGTGACACTGTACCATGTGACTCACTCCCAGTGACACTGTACCATGTGACTCACTCCCAGTGACACTGTACCATGTGACTCACTCCCAGTGACACTGTACCATGTGACTCACTCCCAGTGACACTGTACCATGTGACTCACTCCCAGTGACACTGTACCATGTGACTCACTCCCAGTGACACTGTACCATGTGACTCACTCCCAGTGACACTGTACCATGTGACTCACTCCCAGTGACACTGTACCATGTGACTCACTCCCAGTGACACTGTACCATGTGACTCACTCCCAGTGACACTGTACCATGTGACTCACTCCCAGTGACACTGTACCATGTGACTCACTCCCAGTGACACTGTACCATGTGACTCACTCCCAGTGACACTGTACCATGTGACTCACTCCCAGTGACACTGTACCATGTGACTCACTCCCAGTGACACTGTACCATGTGACTCACTCCCAGTGACACTGTACCATGTGACTCACTCCCAGTGACACTGTACCATGTGACTCACCCCAGTGACACTGTACCATGTGACTCACTCCCAGTGACACTGTACCATGTGACTCACTCCCAGTGACACTGTACCATGTGACTCACTCCCAGTGACACTGTACCATGTGACTCACTCCCAGTGACACTGTACCATGTGACTCACTCCCAGTGACACTGTACCATGTGACTCACTCCCAGTGACACTGTACCATGTGACTCACTCCCAGTGACACTGTACCATGTGACTCACTCCCAGTGACACTGTACCATGTGACTCACTCCCAGTGACACTGTACCATGTGAGTCACTCCCAGTGACACTGTACCATGTTACTCACTCCCAGTGACACTGTACCATGTGACTCACTCCCAGTGACACTGTACCATGTGACTCACTCCCAGTGACATTCTACCATGTGACTCACTCCCAGTGACACTGTACCATGTGACCCACTCCCAGTGACACTGTACCATGTGACTCACTCCCAGCGACACTGTACCATGTGACTCTCACCCAGTGACACTGTACCATGTGACTCACTCCCAGTGACACTGTACCATGTGACTCACTCCCAGTTACACTGTACCATGTGAGTCACTCCCAGTGACACTGTACCATGTGACTCACTCCCAGTGACACTGCACCCTGTAACTCATTCCATTGACACTGTACCATGTGACTCAGTCCCAGTGACACTGTACCATGTGATAAAACCCCTGTGACACGATACCATGTGACTCACTCCCACTGACACTGTACCATGTGACTCACTCCCAGTGACACTGTACCATGTGACTCACTCCGTGACACTGTACCATGTGACTCACCCCCAGTGACACTGTACCATGTGACTCACCCCCAGTGACACTGTGCCATGTAACTCATTCCCAGTGACACTGCATCATGTGACTCACTCCCAGTGACACTGTACCATGTGACTCATTCCATTGACACTGTACCATGTGACTCACCCCAGTGACACTGTACCATGTGACTCACTCCCAGTCACACTGTACCATGTGATAAACCCCCTGAGACAGTGTACCATGTGACTCACTCCCAGTGATACTGTACCATGTGACTCACTCCCAGTGACATCGTAATGTGACTCACCCCTGTGACACTGTACCATGTGACTCACCCCAGTGCCACTGTACCATGTGACTCACTTCCAGTGACACTGTACCATGTGACTCACTCCCAGTGACACTGTACCATGTGACTCACTCCCAGTGACACTCTACCATGTGACTCACCCCCAGTGACACGGTACCATGTGAGTCTCTCCCAGTGACACTGTCCCATGTGACTCACCCCCATTGACACTGTACCATGTGACTCACTCCCAGTGACATTGTACCATGTGACTCACTCCCAGTGACACTGTACCATGTGACTCACTCCCAGTGACACTGTACCATGTGACTCACCCCAGTGACACTGTACCATGTGACTCTCACCCAGTGACACTGTACCATGTGACTCACTCCCAGTGACACTGTACCATGTTACTCACTCCCAGTTACACTGTACCATGTGAGTCACTCCCAGTGACACTGTACCATGTTACTCACTCCCAGTGACACTATACCATGTGACTCACTCCCAGTGACACTGTACCATGTGACTCATTCCATTGACACTGTACCATGTGACTCACCCCAGTGACACTGTACCATGTGACTCACTCCCAGTCACACTGTACCATGTATCTCACTCCCAGTGACACTGTACCATGTGATAAACCCCCTGTGACAGTGTCCCATGTGACTCACTCCCAGTGATACTGTACCATGTGACTCACTCCCAGTGACATCGTACCATGTGACTCACCCCTGTGACACTGTACCATGTGACTCACCCCAGTGCCACTGTACCATGTGACTCACTTCCAGTGACACTGTACCATGTGACTCACTCCCAGTGACACTGTACCATGTGACTCACTCCCAGTGACACTCTACCATGTGACTCACCCCCAGTGACACGGTACCATGTGAGTCTCTCCCAGTGACACTGTCCCATGTGACTCACCCCCATTGACACTGTACCATGTGACTCACTCCCAGTGACATTGTACCATGTGACTCACTCCCAGTGACACTGTACCATGTGACTCACTCCCAGTGACACTGTACCATGTGACTCACCCCAGTGACACTGTACCATGTGACTCTCACCCAGTGACACTGTACCATGTGACTCACTCCCAGTGACACTGTACCATGTTACTCACTCCCAGTTACACTGTACCATGTGACTCACTCCCAGTGACACTGTACCATGTGAGTCACTCCCAGTGACACTGTACCATGTTACTCACTCCCAGTGACACTATACCATGTGACTCACTCCAGTGACACTGTACCATGTGACTCACCCCAGTGACACTGTACCATGTGACTCACTCCCAGTGACACTGTACCATGTGACTCACTCCCAGTGACACTGTACCATGTGACTCACTCCCAGTGACACTGTACCATGTGACTCATTCCATTGACACTGTACCATGTGACTCACTCCCAGTGACACTGTACCATGTGACTCACTCCCAGTGACACTGTACCATGTGACTCACTCCCAGTGACACTGTACCATGTGACTCACTCCCAGTGACACTGTACCATGTGACTCACTCCCAGTGACACTGTACCATGTGACTCACTCCAGTGACACTGTACCATGTGACTCACTCCCAGTGACACTGTACCATGTGACTCACTCCCAGTGACACTGTACCATGTGACTCACTCCCAGTGACACTGTACCATGTGACTCACTCCCAGTGACACTGTACCATGTGACTCACCCCAGTGACACTGTACCATGTGACTCACTCCCAGTGACACTGTACCATGTGACTCACCCCAGTGACACTGTACCATGTGACTCACTCCCAGTGACACTGTACCATGTGACTCACCCCCAGTGACACTGTACCATGTGACTCACCCCAGTGACACTGTACCATGTGACTCACCCCCCGTGACACTGTACCATGTGACTCACTCCCAGTGACACTGTACCATGTGACACACACCCAGTGTCACTGTACCATGTGACTCACTCCCAGTGACACTGTACCATGTGACTCACTCCCAGTGACACTGTACCATGTGACTCACTCCAAGTGACACTGTAGCCATGTGACTCACCCCAGTGACACTGTACCATGTGACTCACTCCCAGTGACACTGTCCCATGTGACTCACCCCCATTGACACTGTACCATGTGACTCACTCCCAGTGACATTGTACCATGTGACTCACTCCCAGTGACACTGTACCATGTGACTCACTCCCAGTGACACTGTACCATGTGACTCACCCCAGTGACACTGTACCATGTGACTCTCACCCAGTGACACTGTACCATGTGACTCACTCCCAGTGACACTGTACCATGTTACTCACTCCCAGTGACACTGTACCATGTGACTCACTCCCAGTGACACTGTACCATGTGACTCACTCCCAGTGACACTGTACCATGTGACTCACTCCCAGTGACACTGTACCATGTGACTCACTCCCAGTGACACTGTACCATGTGACTCACTCCCAGTGACACTGTACCATGTGACTCACTCCCAGTGACACTGTACCATGTGACTCACTCCCAGTGACACTGTACCATGTGACTCTCACCCAGTGACACTGTACCATGTGACTCACTCCCAGTGACACTGTACCATGTGACTCACTCCCAGTTACACTGTACCATGTGACTCACTCCCAGTGACACTGTACCATGTGACTCACTCCCAGTGACACTGCACCCTGTGACTCATTCCATTGACACTGTACCATGTGACTCAGTCCCAGTGACACTGTACCATGTGATAAAACCCCTGTGACACGATACCATGTGACTCACTCCCACTGACACTGTACCATGTGACTCACTCCCAGTGACACTGTACCATGTGACTCACTCCGTGACACTGTACCATGTGACTCACCCCCAGTGACACTGTACCATGTGACTCACCCCCAGTGACACTGTGCCATGTAACTCATTCCCAGTGACACTGCATCATGTGACTCACTCCCAGTGACACTGTACCATGTGACTCATTCCATTGACACTGTACCATGTGACTCACCCCAGTGACACTGTACCATGTGACTCACTCCCAGTCACACTGTACCATGTGATAAACCCCCTGAGACAGTGTACCATGTGACTCACTCCCAGTGATACTGTACCATGTGACTCACTCCCAGTGACATCGTAATGTGACTCACCCCTGTGACACTGTACCATGTGACTCACCCCAGTGCCACTGTACCATGTGACTCACTTCCAGTGACACTGTACCATGTGACTCACTCCCAGTGACACTGTACCATGTGACTCACTCCCAGTGACACTCTACCATGTGACTCACCCCCAGTGACACGGTACCATGTGAGTCTCTCCCAGTGACACTGTCCCATGTGACTCACCCCCATTGACACTGTACCATGTGACTCACTCCCAGTGACATTGTACCATGTGACTCACTCCCAGTGACACTGTACCATGTGACTCACTCCCAGTGACACTGTACCATGTGACTCACCCCAGTGACACTGTACCATGTGACTCTCACCCAGTGACACTGTACCATGTGACTCACTCCCAGTGACACTGTACCATGTTACTCACTCCCAGTTACACTGTACCATGTGAGTCACTCCCAGTGACACTGTACCATGTTACTCACTCCCAGTGACACTATACCATGTGACTCACTCCCAGTGACACTGTACCATGTGACTCATTCCATTGACACTGTACCATGTGACTCACCCCAGTGACACTGTACCATGTGACTCACTCCCAGTCACACTGTACCATGTATCTCACTCCCAGTGACACTGTACCATGTGATAAACCCCCTGTGACAGTGTCCCATGTGACTCACTCCCAGTGATACTGTACCATGTGACTCACTCCCAGTGACATCGTACCATGTGACTCACCCCTGTGACACTGTACCATGTGACTCACCCCAGTGCCACTGTACCATGTGACTCACTTCCAGTGACACTGTACCATGTGACTCACTCCCAGTGACACTGTACCATGTGACTCACTCCCAGTGACACTCTACCATGTGACTCACCCCCAGTGACACGGTACCATGTGAGTCTCTCCCAGTGACACTGTCCCATGTGACTCACCCCCATTGACACTGTACCATGTGACTCACTCCCAGTGACATTGTACCATGTGACTCACTCCCAGTGACACTGTACCATGTGACTCACTCCCAGTGACACTGTACCATGTGACTCACCCCAGTGACACTGTACCATGTGACTCTCACCCAGTGACACTGTACCATGTGACTCACTCCCAGTGACACTGTACCATGTTACTCACTCCCAGTTACACTGTACCATGTGACTCACTCCCAGTGACACTGTACCATGTGAGTCACTCCCAGTGACACTGTACCATGTGACTCACTCCCAGTGACACTATACCATGTGACTCACTCCAGTGACACTGTACCATGTGACTCACCCCAGTGACACTGTACCATGTGACTCACCCCAGTGACACTGTACCATGTGACTCAGTCCCAGTGACACTGCACCATGTGACTCACTCCCAGTGACACTGTACCATGTGACTCATTCCATTGACACTGTACCATGTGACTCACCCCAGTGACACTGTACCATGTGACTCACTCCCAGTCACACTGTACCATGTGATAAACCCCCTGAGACAGTGTACCATGTGACTCACTCCCAGTGATACTGTACCATGTGACTCACTCCCAGTGACATCGTACCATGTGACTCACCCCTGTGACACTGTACCATGTGACTCACCCCAGTGCCACTGTACCATGTGACTCACTTCCAGTGACACTGTACCATGTGACTCACTCCCAGTGACACTGTACCATGTGACTCACCCCAGTGACACGGTACCATGTGAGTCACTCCCAGTGACACTGTACCATGTGACTCACGCCAGTGACACTGTACCATGTGTCTCACTCCCAGTGACACTGTACCATGTGACTCACTCCCAGTGACACTGTACCATGTGACTCACTCCCAGTGACACTGTACCATGTGACTCACTCCAGTGACACTGTACCATGTGACTCACTCCCAGTGACACTGTACCATGTGATAAAACCCTGTGACACTGTGCACTGACTCACTCATGACCTGTACCATGTGACTCACTCCCAGTGACACTGTACCATGTGACTCACTCCCAGTGACACTGTACCATGTGACTCACTCCAGTGACACTGTACCATGTGACTCACGCCAGTGACACTGTACCATGTGACTCACTCCCAGTGACACTGTACCATGTGACTCACTCCCAGTGACACTGTACCATGTGATCTCACTCCCAGTGACACTGTACCATGTGACTCATTCCAGTGACACTGTACCATGTGACTCACTCCCAGTGACACTGTACCATGTGACTCAGTCCCCTGTGACACGATACCATGTGACTCACTCCCACTGACACTGTACCATGTGACTCACTCCCAGTGACACTGTACCATGTGACTCACTCCGTGACACTGTACCATGTGACTCACCCCCAGTGACACTGTACCATGTGACTCACCCCAGTGACACTGTGCCATGTAACTCATTCCCAGTGACACTGCATCATGTGACTCACTCCCAGTGACACTGTACCATGTGACTCATTCCATTGACACTGTACCATGTGACTCACCCCAGTGACACTGTACCATGTGACTCACTCCCAGTCACACTGTACCATGTGATAAACCCCCTGAGACAGTGTACCATGTGACTCACTCCCAGTGATACTGTACCATGTGACTCACTCCCAGTGACATCGTAATGTGACTCACCCCTGTGACACTGTACCATGTGACTCACCCCAGTGACACTGTACCATGTGACTCACTCCTGTGACACTGTACCATGTGACTCACTCCCAGTGACACTGTACCATGTGACTCACTCCCAGTGACACTGTACCATGTGACTCACTCCCAGTGACACTGTACCATGTGACTCACTCCCAGTGACACTGTACCATGTGACTCACTCCCAGTGACACTGTACCATGTGACTCACTCCAGTGACACTGTACCATGTGACTCACCCCCAGTGACACTGTACCATGTGACTCACCCCAGTGACACTGTACCATGTGACTCACCCCAGTGACACTGTACCATGTGACTCACTCCCAGTGACACTGTACCATGTGACTCACTCCAGTGACACTGTACCATGTGACTCAGTCCAGTGACACTGTACCATGTGACTCACTCCCAGTGACACTGTACCATGTGACTCACTCCAGTGACACTGTACCATGTGACTCACTCCCAGTGACACTGTACCATGTGACTCACTCCCAGTGACACTGTACCATGTGACTCACACCCAGTGACACTGTACCATGTGACTCACTCCAGTGACACTGTACCATGTGACTCACTCCCAGTCACACTGTACCATGTGACTCACTCCAGTGACACTGTACCATGTGACTCAGTCCAGTGACACTGTACCATGTGATCACACTCCAGTGACACTGTACCATGTGACTCACTCCCAGTGACACTGTACCATGTGACTCTCACCCAGTGACACTGTACATGTGACTCACCCCTGTGACACTGTACCATGTGACTCACTCCCAGTGACACTACCATGTGACTCACTCCCAGTGACACTGTACCATGTGACTCACTCCCAGTGACACTGTACCATGTGACTCTCCCCAGTGACACTGTACCATGTGACTCACCCCAGTGACACTGTACCATGTGACTCACCCCAGTGACACTGTACCATGTGACTCACCCCAGTGACACTGTACCATGTGACTCACCCCCGTGACACTGTACCATGTGACTCACCCCAGTGACACTGTACCATGTGACTCACCCCAGTGACACTGTACCATGTGACTCACCCCCCCGTGACACTGTACCATGTGACTCACTCCCAGTGACACTGTACCATGTGACTCACACCCAGTGACACTGTACATGTGACTCACTCCCAGTGACACTGTACCATGTGACTCACTCCCAGTGACACTGTACCATGTGACTCACTCCCAGTGACACTGTACCATGTGACTCACCCCAGTGACACTGTACCATGTGACTCACTCCCAGTGACACTGTACCATGTGACTCACCCCAGTGACACTGTACCATGTGACTCACTCCCAGTGACACTGTACCATGTGACTCACTCCCAGTGACACTGTACCATGTGACTCACTCCCAGTGACACTGTACCATGTGACTCACCCCAGTGACACTGTACCATGTGACTCACACCCAGTGACACTGTACCATGTGACTCACTCCCAGTGACACTGTACCATGTGACTCACTCCCAGTGACACTGTACCATGTGACTCACTCCCAGTGACACTGTACCATGTGACTCACTCCCAGTGACACTGTACCATGTGACTCACTCCCAGTGACACTGTACCATGTGACTCACTCCCAGTGACATTCTACCATGTGACTCACTCCCAGTGACACTGTACCATGTGACCCACTCCCAGTGACACTGTACCATGTGACTCACCCAGCGACACTGTACCATGTGACTCACCCAGTGACACTGTACCATGTGACTCACTCCCAGTGACACTGTACCATGTGACTCACTCCCAGTGACACTGTACCATGTGACTCACTCCCAGTGACACTGTACCATGTTACTCACTCCCAGTGACACTGTACCATGTGACTCACTCCCAGTGACACTGTACCATGTGACTCACTCCCAGTGACACTGCACCCTGTAACTCATTCCATTGACACTGTACCATGTGACTCAGTCCCAGTGACACTGTACCATGTGATAAAACCCCTGTGACACGATACCATGTGACTCACTCCCACTGACACTGTACCATGTGACTCACTCCCAGTGACACTGTACCATGTGACTCACTCCGTGACACTGTACCATGTGACTCACCCCCAGTGACACTGTACCATGTGACTCACCCCCAGTGACACTGTGCCATGTAACTCATTCCCAGTGACACTGCATCATGTGACTCACTCCCAGTGACACTGTACCATGTGACTCATTCCATTGACACTGTACCATGTGACTCACCCCAGTGACACTGTACCATGTGACTCACTCCCAGTCACACTGTACCATGTGATAAACCCCCTGAGACAGTGTACCATGTGACTCACTCCCAGTGATACTGTACCATGTGACTCACTCCCAGTGACATCGTAATGTGACTCACCCCTGTGACACTGTACCATGTGACTCACCCCAGTGCCACTGTACCATGTGACTCACTTCCAGTGACACTGTACCATGTGACTCACTCCCAGTGACACTGTACCATGTGACTCACTCCCAGTGACACTGT
>CM059447.1:44968192-45030173 GCA_030390025.1 Squalus acanthias | reverse complement strand
CCCTCCCCCCCCCCCCCCCGATCATGGACAGTAACCCCCTCACCGATCGCGGCCCCGAACCTCAGTCCAGATCCCTGGCTCGGCCTCCTGATGCCCGCTCCCGCTCCCGCCCATTGGCCAGCCTGGCGCAGTGTCCAGCTGTTGGGCGGGAGTCTGCAGTACGTTATGTAGATGAGGCCCTGCCATTGAGAGTGGCAGGGCCTCCACATCCTTGCCTTGCCGGGTTCTTTGGCCGACCACGGCCTCTCACTGCACCCTCCCCGTCTCCCTGCTATATCGGGGCCTCTGACTCAGATTAAAATGGTGGCGGTTGGCATTTGAGCCGCTACATTCAGCAGCAAGCATTTCCTTTTGATGTCGTTTTTTAAACTGAAGGCACCTGGACAAAAGGTGGTTAATACGCTAAACGGAAGTGTTTTCCCCGGGGTGTAAACTGTGAGCTTGTCTCGGAATTTAAAAACATCTCACACCCAGTGCGTTGGAAAGTCCTTTGATCCCGGTCTTGTCTGTAAACAGAGGGAAACAAAGAGACAGACAGGGAAAACTGTGAGGGCAATCAGGCTTTTAAACACAGAGCTGCAAAAGCATTAGTCAGGCTCAAAGTTAGAACAGCTGGAGGAAACATTAGAAGACGAAAGCAAAATACTGCGGATGCTGGAAATCCGAAATAAAAAGAGAAGTTGCTGGAAACACTCAGCAGGTCAGGCAGCATCCGTGGAGAGAGAAACAGAGTTAATGAGAGGTGATCTCATTGAAACATATAAAATTATCACAGGGATTGACAGGGTAGATGCTGAGAGTTTGTTTCCCCCTGGCTGGGGAATCTAGAACACGGGGTCACAGTCTCAGGATAAGGGGTCGGCCATTTAGGACTGAGATGAGGAGGAATTTCTTCACTCAGGGCTGTGACTCTTTGGAATTCTCTACTCCAGAGGGCTGTGGAGGCTCAGTCGTTGAGTATATTCAAGACAGAGATCAATAGATTTTTGGATACTAAGGGAATCAAGGGATATGGGGATAGTTCAGGAAAGTGGAGTTGAGGTAGAAGATCAGCCATGATCTTATTGAATGGCGGAGCAGGCTCGAAGGGCCAAATGGCCTACTCCTGCTCCTATTTCTTATATTCTTATGGTAAACTGGAAGACTTTAGAGATTTACCAGCTTTTAAGTATAGAGGCAGGGAAATGGGGGCAGGAAATGAACAAAGGGAAGGTCTGTGATCGGGTGGAGGGCAGGAGTCCATACCCCTGGGGTCTACCTGCCTGTCTCTGCCACATTCCCGGGCCATGGGAGCCTTCTCCTCTCTGCTACATTTAGAACATAAGAATATAAGAAATAGGAGCAGGAGTAGGCCATTTGGCCCCTCAAGCCTGCTCCACCATTCAATAAGATCATGGCTGATCATCGACCTCATCTCCACTTTCCTGAACTATCCCCATATCCCTTGATTCCTTAATATTCAAAAATCTATCGCTCTCTGTCTTGAACATACTCAACGACTCAGCATCCACAGCCCTCTGGGGTAGAGAATTCCAAAGATTCACCACCCTCTGAGTGAAGAAATTTCTCCTCATCTCAGTCTAAATGGCCAACCACTTATTCCGAGATTGTGACCCCTGGTTCTAGACTCTCCAGCCAGGGGAAACATCCTCCCTGCATCTACCCTGTCAAGCCCTGTAAGAATTTTGTATGTTTCAATGAGATCACCTCTCATTCTTCTAAATTCTAGAGAATATAGGCCTAGTCTACTCAATCTCTCCTCATAGGACAATCCCCCCATCCCAGGAACCAGTCTGGTGAACCTCTCCTCTATGGCAAGTATATCCTTCCTTAGGTAAAGAGACCCAAACTGTACACAATACTCCAGGTGTGGTCTCACCAGGGCCCTATATAATTGCAGTAAGACGTCTTTACTCTTATACTCAGATCCTCTTGTAATAAAGGCCAACATACCATTTGCTTTCCTAATTGCTTGCTGTACCTGCGTGTTAACTTTCAGTGATTCGTGTACAAGGACACCCAGGTCCCTCTGAACACCAACATTTCCCAATCTCTCACCATTTAAAAAATACTCTGCTTTTCTATTTTTCCTACCAAAGTGGATAACTTCACATTTCTCCACATTATATTTCATTTGCCATGTTCTTGCCCACTCACTTAGCCTGTCTATATCCCCTTGAAGCCTCTTTGTATCCTCCTCACAACTTACATTCCCATCCAGCTTTGCATCATCAGCAAACTTGGATATATTACATTTGGTCCCCTCATCCAAATCATTGATATAGATTGTGAATAGCTGAGGCCCAAGCACTGATCCTTGCGGTACCCCACTAGTTACAGCCTGCCAACCCAAAAATCACCCGTTTATTCCTACTCTCTGTTTTCTGTCCATTAACCAATCCTCAATCCATGCTAGTATATTACCCCCAATCCCATGAACCCTAATTTTGTTTAATAACCTCGTGTGTGGCACCTTATCGAATGCCTTCTGAAAATCCAAATATACACATCCACTGATTCCCCCTTATCTATTCTGCTAGTTACAACCTCAAAAAACTCTAATAGATTTGTCAAACACGATTTCCCTTTCATAAATCCGCGTTGACTCTGCCCAATCCTATTATTATTTTCTAAGTGCCCTGTTACCACGTCCTTAATAATAGATTCTCGCATTTTCTCTACTACTGAAGTCAGGCTAACTGGTCTGTGGTTCCCCATTTTCTCTCTCCCTCCTTTCTTAAATAGTGGGGTTACATTTGCTACCTTCCAATCCACAGGAACCATTCTAGAATCTATGGAATTTCGTATGACTACCAATGCATCCACTATTTCTATAGCCAACTCTTTCAAAACCTTAGGATCTAGGCCATCAGGTCCAGGGGATTTATCGGCTTTCAGTCCCATTAATTTCTCCAGTACTACTTTTTTACTAATACTAATGGGCCAGAAATTCAGGTCGGAGGCTTCCCACGGGTGCAAGCCCCCAACCTGCACTTACCTAGCGCGCCTGCCGTTGACCTCTGGGCCCGCGTGGAATTCCGATCCTGGGCCTCCTCCAGCTGCCGGCGCGCAGTGCTTGCGTATCCCAGGGACGCAGTTAGTTCGAAGTGTCCCCTGGGATCACGTGGGCCATGGAGAGCCAATCGGAGCAGGGAATCTCCATTCATAGATTTGACAGGAAGACCTGTCAAATCTATGAATAGAGATCGCCCCCAAAACCTAACTAAAACTTCAAATAATTTTTTTTTTAAATCACATTTTTAAAATAACTATAAATTACATAAAATAACTATTTTAAACAATAATTTAAATTTAAAAAAATGAATTACAGTTTTTAACAGGGCTAAAAATAAACTTACCTTTCTTTAAAGTATTTAAAAATAATAAACCTGTGGAAAAAAAGTTTTAATTTTAGTTAATTCACCACTTACCTTGTTAAAAGCAGGCCTTGCGCCTGCTTTTTCCCCGCACAGCTGGCAGGGACTTACCCGCACGGAGAAACCTGTAAAAAAAAAAAACGGACGTTCGCTGCGTGCGCGCTGCCTCTCCCGCGCACGCGGTTGACCCTCGAACCCCTTCCTTCACGAGACCGGAAGTTCCAGTTTCCCGTGCATGCGTGAAACCGGCACTTCCGGTGGCCCTACGGGTGAGTACACTACGCGTACTCACCCGTGGGGACCCGAATTTCTGCCCCATTATCTTTCAGTTCCTCATTCTCGTTAGACCCTTGGTTATCCATTATTTCCGGGAAGTTTTTTGCGTCTGCTTCCGTGAAGACAGACACAAAGTATTTGTTTAATTTCTCTGCCATTTCCTTATTCCCCATTATAATTTCTCCTGTCTCAGCCTGTAAGGAACCCACATTTACTTGCGCTAATCTTTTCCTTTTTACATACCTACAGAAGCTTTTACAGTCTGTTTTTATATCTCTCGCTAGCTTACTCTCAGGTTCTATTTTCCCTTTCTTTATCAATTTCTTGGTCCTCCTTTGCTGAATTCTAAAATCCGCCCAATCCTCAGGCTTACTACTCTTTTGGCAGCATTATAAGCCTTTTCCTTTGATCTAATACTATCTTTAACTTCTCTTGTTAGCCACGGTTGGACCACTTTCCCTGTGGGGTTTTTGTGCCTTAAAGGAATGTATATTTGTTGTAAATTATGGATTCATTCTTTAAATGCTAGCCATTGCTCATCCACTGTCATACCTTTTAATGTAGTTTCCCAATCTACCTTAGCCAACTCGCCCCTCATACCTATGTAGTTTGCTTTGTTTAGATTTAAGACCCTAATTTCGGATTTAACTAGGTCACTTTCAAACTCAATATAAAATTCTATCATGTTATGGTCACTCTTCCCTAAAGGCCCCTTTACTACAAGTTTATTAATTAACCCTTTCTCGTTGCACAATACTAGATCTAAAAAAGCCTGTTCCCTAGTTGGTTCCTCAACATACTGATTCCATGAATTCGTCCTCCACACTATTATTGCAAATTTGGTTTGCCCAGTCTATATGTAGATTAAAGCCCCCCATGATTATTGTATTCCCCTCATTACATGCTCCTCTAATTTCCTGATTAATACTCTGTCCTACATTACAACTACTGTTTGGGGGCCTATAAACAACTCCCACCAATGTTTTCTGCCCTTTGCTGTTTCTTAGCTCCACCCAAACTGATTCTACTTCTTGATTTTTGGAGCTAAGACCCTTTCTCTCTACTGTCTTTATCTCATCCTTTATTATCAGGGCTACCCCTCCTCCTTTTCCATTTTCCCTATCCCTTCTAAAAGTTATGTATCCTGGAATATTTAGTTCCCAACCTTGGCCACTTTGCAACCACGTCTCCGTTATGGCTATCAGATCAAACCTGTTCATTTCTATCTGCGCTATTATTTCATCTATTTTGTTGCGAACTTCGTGCATTCAGATATAGTGCCTTTAGCTTTGACTTATTGCTCTTTTTCCCTGATGTCACCTTAGTCACTGATGCATTATTACCTTTGTTACTCTCTCTGTCCCTTCCTGAGACCCACTCTGCTTAGTTTTACTCAAAACTCTGCTCTAGAACCTTGACATTTCTCTTGCTGCTTTTAAATTTACTCTTTCCTGAATCCTCCCACCACCCCCCCCCCACCCCTTCATTAGTTTAAAGCCCTGTCAACTGCCCTAGTTATTCGGTTCGCCAGGACACTGGTCCCAGCCCGGTTTAAGTGGAGCCCGTCCCAACGGAACAGTTCCCTCTTTCCCCAGTACTGGTGCCAGTGCCCCATGAACTGAAACCTCTTCCTCCACACCACTCTTTGAGCCACACATTTAAACCTCTAGGGGGAGAAATTGAGTCGCGCCCCCTTTGGGGCGCTAACTTCGCCGGGGCACTACTTTTAGCGCCCTGAATAAATTAGCGCCCCCGCGGCTGAAATTCATCGGTAGCGCCCCAAGAGGGAAGCAGGGCGCTACTGGAAGCGCCCCGCCTCCCTCTTGGGGCGCTGTGAGGGAATATCGCTGCGCTATGTGCCGCGGTATTCCCTCTTAAAGGGGAGGGGCCTTGCACAGCGTGACCCGGGGCCCAGCTGGGCCACCGTGATCGGAGTGCTGGCAAAAGAGCCCGGCACTCAAGAGAAGTGCCGGGCTCATGGAGCGCAGCCGGCACTCCGCTTGCTCCCGGCAAAGAGACTCGAGGTGTTCGGCGCCTTCCCGGATGCTTCTCCTCCACTTTGTGCGGTCTTGGGCCAGGGATTCCCAGGTGTCGGTGGGGATGTTGCACTTTTTCAAGGAGGCTTTGAGGGTGTCCTTGAAGCATTTCCTCTGCCCACCTGGGGCTCTCTTGCCATGTCGGAGCTCCGAGTAGAGCGCTTGTTTTGGGAGTCTCGTATCGGGCATGCGGACGATGTGACCCGTCCATCGGAGCTGATCGAGCGTGGTCAAAGCCTCGATGCTGGGGATGTTGGCCTGAGCGAGAACACTGACGTTGGTGCGCCTATCCTGCCAATGGATTTGCAGGATCTTGCGGAGGCAGCGTTGGTGGTACCTCTCCAGTGTTTCGAGGTGCCTGCTGTACATGGTCCATATCGCTGATGCATACAGCGGTATACCTGTAACACAAAGCACTACAAGTACTGTAGGCAAAAAGCAACAACTCCTTCCCCCTCTTCTCCAAATTCCCACTCTTTCCAAATTCCCAAATAAAACACTCTGTTCAAGTCCACTCGGTTTAATCCCGCTCTGTGCAGACCGCTCCTCTCTGCCACATTTCCCCTGCCTCCCTCCCACTCTGCTATTCTGCTGTTGCCATTCCCACCTCCTTTGGACCCATCTTTTGTTTCATATCGACAGAAAAACATGATTAACAGGAAGTATGGTTTGTGGACATGTCATATAAAGTTGCCAGAAAAAGTAGCAAGTCTGAGGATTGGGAGCAGTTTAGAGTTCAGCAAAAAAGGACCAAGAGATTGATTAAGAGGTGAAAAATAGAGTATGAGAGTAAACTTGCAGGGAAAATAAAAGTGGACTGTAAAAGCTTCTACAAGTATGTAAAAAGTAAAAAATTAGTGAAGACAAATGCAGGTCCCTTAAAGTCAGAAACGGGAGAATTTATAATGGGGAACAAGGAAATGGCGGAGCAATTAAACAAATACTTTGGGCTGGATTTTCATTGACCCGTGGAGTTGGGTTTGGAGGCGTGTGGGGGGTTAAAGTTGCAGATTCGGGGGTCCCGAACCCATCCTGCCCCCAACCCGCCTCCATGCCAGTTTCGCTGGAGGCGGGTACCCGACCTGTGCTGGGACCCGCCTCCCCGAGGCAGGAAGGGGATTAGTGACAATAAACTGCCTGTTAACAGGTAGTTAACAGGCAGTTTTTTGCCTAATTCCTATTTTAAAAGCTGAAATGTGGGCTTCCCGACAGGTCCCAACCACGCCAAGTTAGCGAGGCGGACCGTGGGTCTGCAGGGGTTGGAGGGGTCGATATGTCCAGTGGGCAGGTGAGTGATGGGTGCATGTGTGCAGAGGTAAGTGTGTAAGGTAAGTGTAAAGTGTGGAAAAAAGTTTTACTTACCTTAACTTCCTCCTGCAGGTGTCAGCCCTTCAGTTCTCGGGAGTCAGAAATCTCACCGGCACAGAAAGCACAATGGTCGTGGTGCTGTCAAAAACTGCAGCCTTCTGTTTTCTGTGCTGGAATGATTTCTAACTCAGCCTGAGAGGAAGGACTCAAGTTAGAAGACAGATTGTCAGTGTTTGACAGCTTCAGAGAGCTGTCAAACGCTGATATTTCATCTGTCAAAAGCTCTTGACAGATGAAATGTCAATCTGTGACGTCACCTGTTGTCGGGTGGCCCTTGATTGGCCTGCTGAGCTCACTGGGTGGGCTCAACAAGGTCAATCAAGTGAAAATACAGTGGGTTGGCCACAAGTCGATGGAGGCGGGACTACAACCCAAAAAGTGGGAGTCCCGCCTCCATCACGTCCCCAGTATCAAAATCCAGCCCTATGGTTCTGTCTTCACGAAGAGGACACAAATAACTTCCCAGAAATGCGAGGGAACCAAGGGTCTAGTGAGAAGGAGGAATTAAAGGAAATTAGTATTAGTAAAAAAATAGTGCTGGAGAAATTAATGGGACTGAAAGCTGATAAATCCCCAGGGCCTGATAATCTGCATCCCAGAGTACTAAAAGAGGTAGCCATGGAAATAGTGGATGCATTGGTCGTCATCTTCCAAAATTCTATAGATTACGGAACAGTTCCTGCAGATTGGAGGGTGGCAAATGTAACCCCACTATTTAAAAAAGGAGGGAGAGAAAAAACAGGGAACTACAGACCGGTTAGCCTAACATCAGTAGTAGGGAAAATGCTAGAGTCTATTATAAAGGATGTGATAACAGGACACTTAGAAAATATCAACGGGATTAAACAAAGTCAACATGGATTTATGAAAGGGAAATCGTGTTTGACAAACCTACTGGAATTTTTTGAGGATGTAACTGGTAGAATAGATAAGGGAGAACCAGTGGATGTGGTGTATTTGGATTTTCAGAAGGCCTTTGATAAAGTCCCACATAAGAGGTTAGTGTGCAAAATTAAAGCACATGGGATTGGGGGTAATATACTGGCATGGATTGAGAATTGGTTAACAGACAGGAAACAGAGAGTAGGAATAAATGGGTCTTTTTCGGGATGGCAGGCGGTGACTAGTGGGGTACAGCAGGGATCAGTGCTTAGGCCCCAGCTATTCACAATATATATCAATGGTTTGGATGAGGGAACTAGATGTAATATTTCCAAGTTTGCTGACGACACGAAACTAGGTGAGATTGTGAGGAGGATGCAAATAGACTTCAAGACGATTTAGACAAGTTGAGTGAGTGGGCAAATACATGGCAGATGCAGTATAACGTGGATAAATGTGAAGTTATCCACTTCGGTAGGAAAAACAGAAAGGCAGAGTATAATTTAAATGGTGATAGATTGGGAAATGTTGATGTACAAAGGGACCTGGGTGTCCTTGTACACCAGTCACTGAAAACAAACATGCAGGTGCAGCAAGCAGTTAGGAAGGCAAATGGTATGTTGGCCTTCATTGCAAGAGGATTTGAGTACAGGAGCAAGGATGTCTTACTACAGTTATACAGGGCCTTGGTGAGACCACACCTGGAGTACTGTGTGCAGTTTTGGTCTCCTTACCTAAGAAAGGATATACTTGCCATAGAGGGAGTGCAGCGGGTTCAGCAGACTGATTCCTGGGATGGCAGGACTGTCATATGAGGAGAGATTGGGTCAACTAGGCCTGTATTCACTAGAGTTTAGAAGAATGAGAGGGGATCTCATTGAAACTTATAAAATTCTGACAGGGCTAGACAGACTGGATGCAGGGAGGATGTTTCCCCTGGCTGGGGGATCTAGAACGAAGGGTCACAGTTTCAGGATACGGGGTAGGACATTTAGGACTGAGATGAGGAGAAATTTCTTCACTCAGAGGGTGGTGAACCTGTGGAATTCTCTACCACAGAAGGCTGTGGAGGCCAAGTCACTGAATATATTTAAGAAGGAGATAGATAGATTTCTAGACACAAAAGGCATCAAGGGGTATGGGGAGAGAGCGGGAATATGGTATTGAGATAGAGGATCAGCCATGATCATATTGAATGGCGGAGCAGGCTCGAAGGGCCGAATGGCCTACTCCTGCTCCTATTTTTCTATGTTTCTATGTCATAGAGTCATAGAGTCATAACGGCACAGAAGGAGGCCATTCGGCCCATCGAGTCCGTGCCGGCTCTCTGTAGAGCAATCCAGTCAGTCCCATTACCCCGCTCTATCCCCGTAGCCCTGCAAGTTTATTTCCCTCAAGTGCCTATCCAGTCTCCCTTTGAAAACATTGAGTGTCTCCGCTTCCACCACTTCCGTCGGCAGCGATTTCCAGGTCATCACCACTTGCTGTGTAAAAAAGTTTTTCCTCACATCCCCCCTGTATCTCTTGCCCAAAACCTTAAATCTGTGTCCCCTAGTCCTTGTTCCATCAACTAGTGGGAACAGCCTTTCCCCGTCTAGCCTATCCAAACCCGTCATAATCTTGTACACCTCTATCAAATCACCCCTCAACCTCCTTTGCTCTAATGAAAACAAATCCAGCTTCTCCATCCTGTCCTTGTAGCTAAGATCCCCCATCCCCAGAACCATTCTGGGAAATCGCCTCTGCACCCTCTCAAGGGCCTTCACATCCTTCCTAAAGTGTGGTGACCAGAACTGGAAGCAATACTCCAGTTGTGGCCTAACCAGCGCTTTATAAAGGTTCAGCATAACTTCTCTACTTTTGTACTCAATACCTCTATTTATGAAGCCCAAGATCCCATATGCTTTGTTAACCACTCTCTCAATATTTCCTGCCTTCTTCAGGGAACTATGCACATTAACTCCCAGGTGCCTCTGTCCCTGCACACTCTTTAAAACTGTGCCATTAAGTGTATATTGCCTCTCCCTGTTCCTTCTGCCAAAATGCCTCACCTCACACTTCTCTGTATTAAATTCCATCTGCCACTTGTCTGCCCATTCTGCTAGCCTTTCTATGTCCTATTGCAGTCGATTGGTATCATCCTCACTGTTTGCCACACCCCCAAGTTTGGTGTCATCGGCAAATTTAGAAATTCTACTCTGTATTCCAATATCCAGGTCATTTATATATATCAAAAAAAGCAGTGGCCCCAGCACTGACCCTTGGGGAACACCACTGTCTACCATCCTCCAGTCTGAAAAACAGCCATTTACCGCAACTCGCTGTTTTCTGTCCTTAAGCCAATTCCTTATCCAAGCTGCCACTGACCCACCTAGTCCATGAGCCTCAATTTTGTTAACCAACCTTCTATGTGGTACTTTGTCAAACGCCTTCCGAAAATCCATGTAGACAACACCCATTGCATTCCCTTCATCAATCCTCCCTGTTACTTCATCAAAAAATTCAATTAGATTAGTCAAACACGATCTTCCTTTTACAAACCCGTGTTGGATCTCCTTAATTAGCTTAAACAATAGTACGTATATAGTGTCAGCCGTGGCTCAGTGGGTAGCACTCTCGCCTCTGAGCCATGAAGGTTGTGCGTTCAAAACCCACTCCAGAGACTTTAACACAAATCTAGGCAGACACTCCAGTGCACTACTGAGGGAGTGCTGCAGAGTTGTAGGTGCCGTCTTTCAGAAGAGATATTAAACCGAGGCCCCGTCTGCCCTCTCAGGTGAACGTAAACAATTCCATGGCCCTGTTTCGATGAAAAGCAGAGGAGATCTGCCGGTGTCCCAGCCAATATTTATCCCTCAACCAACATCAGCAATACAGATTATGTGGTCATTTATCACATTCCTGTTTGTGGAATCTTGCAAATTGGCTGCTGCTTTTGCCAACAAAACAACAGTAAATACACTTGAAACGTGTGGTATCGAGTCTGGGCAGTGTGGAGATGTGGGCAGTTCAGCGCTGATGCAAACTGTTAGACTGAAGCCGATGTCATGAATTCTTTTGCCAGGATTGATCCAGGATCTGCCGGTGACAACTGTCATCAGGACCCTCTCAACGATCACCCTGGGGATGTGGGCCCACTGCTGGCTCCTCGTCCGCGTGTCCGGTTTTCAGTCGCTGCTCTCGGCCTTTCTCTGCATGATGCTGTACAAGGCCACCCTCTCCATTCCATACATACACGTCAATATATTCCAGGTAGGGGTCAGCTGTGAGGAATGTGCTGGTGCAATCGGGTTGGCACGTGCAGTCTTTCTTTGGCAGGCAGACTCGTTGCAACATCTCCAGCAGCCTGTCTTATGTGTATTTTATTGATTGTGCGCTGGTTAATGCTCTTCTGACCTCCACTCTCTCCTTCACCCCAAGCTGTAAATATCCCATCCCACGCACCCAAAATCCTCGCGACTCAATAATTCACCCCCCACTCTTAACTCAGTCTTTCCGCATTCCTGATAACTGGATCCTCTCACCTCGTCTGCATCTTCCCTTTCTCCGACAATCTTCACCATTATAATTTGGCGACACCCATTCATGGCATGTTGATTTACCGAATCTCTGTCACTCTCCAGGCTGTCCTGCACTTTAGACCATTGCCCGGGGAGAATAAACAGTGACACTGGTCTAGGGGGGGGGGAATAAACAGTGACACTGGTCTGGGGGGAGAATAAACATTGACACTGGTCTGGGGGGAGAATAAACAGTGACACTGGTCTGTGGGGGGGGGGGGGGAATAAACAGTGACACTGGTCTGGGGAGGAATAAACAGTGACACTGGTCTGGGGGGGAGAATAAACAGTGACACTGGTCTGGGGGGAGAATAAACAGTGACACTGGTCTGAGGGGGGGGGAATAAACAGAGACACTGGTCTGGGGTCGAATAAACAGTGACACAGGTCTGGGGGGGGGAATAAACAGTGACACTGGTCTGGGGTCGAATAAACAGTGACACAGGTCTGGGGGGTAGAATAAACAGTGACACTGGTCTGGGGGGGGGGAATAAACAGTGACACTGGTCTGGGGTCGAATAAACAGTGACACTGGTCTGGGGGGTAGAATAAACAGTGACACTGGTCTGGGGGGGGGAATAAACAGTGACACTGGACTGGGGGGGAGAATAAACAGTGACACTGGTCTGGGGGAGGAATAAACAGTGACACTGGACTGGGGGGAGAATAAACTGTGACACTGGTCTGGGGGGAGAATAAACAGTGACACTGGTCTGGGGGGAGGAATAAACGGTGACACTGGTCTGGGGGGAGAATAAACAGTGACACTGGTCTGGGGGGCAGAATAAACAGTGACACTGGTCTGGGGGGGGGGGGAATAAACAGTGACACTGGACTGGGGGGAGAATAAACTGTGACACTGGTCTGGGGGGGGAATAAACAGTGACACTGGTCGGGGGAGGGAATAAACGGTGACACTGGTCTGGGGGGAGAATAAACGGTGACACTGGTCTGGGGGGAGAATAAACAGTGACACTGGTCTGGGGGGGGAATAAACAGTGACACTGGTCTGGGGGGAGAATAAACAGTGACACTGGTCTGTGGGGGGGAATAAACAGTGACACTGGTCTGGGGGGATAATAAACAGTGACACTGGGATGGGGGAGGAATAAACAGTGACACTGGACTGGGGGGGGAAATAAACCGTGACACTGCTCTGAGGGGAGAATAAACCGTGACAATAGTCTGGGGAGAATAAACCGTGACACTGGTCTGCGCGGGGTGCGGGAGGAATAAACAGTGACACTGGTCTGGGGGGGAGAATAA
This sequence comes from Squalus acanthias, assembly GCA_030390025.1. Lineage (NCBI taxonomy): Eukaryota > Metazoa > Chordata > Chondrichthyes > Squaliformes > Squalidae > Squalus > Squalus acanthias. The sequence continues at coordinate 45,017,408 of CM059447.1, read as the reverse complement.
ACAGTGACACTGGTCGGGGGGGGGGGAATAAACAGTGACACTGGTCTGGGGGGGGAATAAACAGTGACACTGGTCTGGGGGGGTGGAATAAACAGTGACACTGGTCTGGGGGGAGAATAAACTGACACTGGTCTGGGGGGTTGGAATAAACAGTGACACTGGTCTGGGGGGAGAATAAACAGTGACACTGGTCTGGGGGAAGAATAAACAGTGACACTGGTCTGGGGGAAGAATAAACAGTGACACTGGTCTGGGGGGGAATAAACAGAGACACTGGTCTGGGGGGAGAATAAACAGTGACACTGGTCTGGGGGGAGAATAAACAGTGACACTGGTCTGGGGGAGGGAATAAACAGTGACACTGGTCTGGGGGGAGAATAAACAGTGACACTGGTCTGGGGGGGGAATAAACAGAGACACTGGTCTGGGGGGGGGGGGGGAATAAACAGAGACACTGGTCTGGGGGGGAATAAACAGTGACACTGGACTGGGGGGGAAAATAAACCGTGACACTGGTCTGGGGGGGAGAATAAACCGTGACACTGGTCTGGCAGGGGGGAAGAATAAACAGTGACACTGGTCTGGGGGGGGAGAATAAACCGTGACATTTGTCTGGGGGGGGGGCAGAATAAACCGTGACACTGGACTAGGGGATAATAAACAGTGAAACTGGTCTGGGGGGAGGAATAAACAGTGACACTGGACATAAGAACATAAGAACATAAGAAATAGGAGCAGGAGTAGGCCAATCGGCCCCTCGAGCCTGCTCCGCCATTCAATAAGATCATGGCTGATCTGATCCTAACCGCCAATCTACTATCTATCACAGAACCATCTCCTGCATCTAACAGAATTGCACACACGAAATAGGAGCAGAATCAGGCTACACAGTCCCTGGGCCCGCTCCACTACCCACAGGGCCATGACCGATCCGAACCTAGACTCATGTCCAAATTCCTGCCCGCTCCCCGTAACCCTTAATGCCCTTTACTTCTAGGAAACTGTCTATTTCTGTTTTAAATTTAATTAATGTTGTAGCTTCTACAGCTTTTTGTGGCAGCATATTCCATGGACCTACCACCCTCTGAGTGAAGTAGTTCCTCCTCATCTGAGGGGGAAAATAAACCGTGACACTGGTCTGGGGGGGAGAATAAACCGTGACACTGGTCTGGCGGGGGGGAAGAATAAACAGTGACACTAGTCTGGGGGGGGAGAATAAACCGTGACACTTGTCTGGGGGGGCAGAATAAACAGTGACACTGGTCTGGGGGGGCAGAATAAACAGTGACACTGGTCTGGGGGGGGGGGATTAAACAGTGACACTGGTCTGGGCCTCTCCTTGTATCATTTTGTGTTGCAAGGAGATACAGAACTCCACCACCTCCAAGTTCCCCTACGAGTCACACACCATCCTGACTTAGAAGTATATTGCCGTTCCTTCATCGTTGCTGGGTCGAAATCCTGGAACTCCCTCCCTAACAGCACTGTGGGAGCACCTTCACCACACGGACTGCAGCGGTTCAAGAAGGCGGCTCACCACCACCTTCTCGAGGGCAACTAGGGATGGGCAATAAATGCTGGCCTTGCCAGCGACGCCCACATCCCATGCACGAATAAAAAAAATATTCGAAGAAAGATATTTTAGTGTGTCGGTGATAAGGAACATCGGAAAAGGAGTCGGTGATTCAGCTCTTCTGGCTTGTTCCATCATTCAATTAAATCATGGCTGGTTTGTATCATAACTCCATTTACCTGCCTTTGCTCCATATCCCTTGATACCCTGAACCAACTAAATCTATCAATATCCGTCTTGAATTTTTCAATTGACCCCCAGCATCCACAGCTTTTTGGGGGAGAGAGTTCCAGATTTCCACTGCCCTTTGTGTGGAGAAGTGCACATTCAATAAGATCATGGCTGATCATCGACCTCAACTCCACTTTCCTGCCCGATCTCCATATCCCTTGATGCTCCTAGAGTCCAAAAATCTATCGATCTCAGCCTTGAATATACTCAAAGACTCAGCATTCACAGCCCTCTGGGGCAGAGAATTCCAGATTCACAACCCTCTGAGTGAAGAAATTCCTCCTCATCTCAGTCTTAAATGGCCGATCCCTTATCCTGAGACTATGCCCCCGAGTTCTAGACACTCCAGCCAGGGGAAACAACCTCTCAGCATCTACCCTGTCAATCCCCTTCAGAATCTTGTATGTTTCAGTGAGATCACCTCTCATTCTTCTAAACTCCAGGGAGTATAGGCCCAATCTACTCAATCTCTCCTCATAGGACAGCCCTCTCATCCCAGGAATCAATCTAGTGAACCTTCGTTGAGCCGCCTCCAAGGCAAGTATATCCTTCCTTAGAGAAGGAGACCAAAACTGTGCACAGTACTCCAGGTGTGGTCTCACCAAGGCCCTGTACAATTGTAGCAAGACTTCCTTACTCTTATACTCCAACCCCCTTGCAACAAAGGCCAACATACCATTTGCCTTCCTTATTGCTTGCTGTACCTGTATGGCTAGCTTTCTGTGTTTCTTGCACGAGGACACCTAAATCTCTCTGAACACCAACATTTGAAAGTTTCTCACCATTTAAAAAATATTCTGTTTTTCTATTCTTCCTACCAAAGTGAATAACCTCACATTTCCCTACATTATACTCCATCTGCCACTTTACTGCCCACTCACTTTATCTATATCCCTTTGCAGACTCTTTGTGTTCTCCTCACAGCCTACTGTCCCACCTAGCTTTGTATCGTCAGCAAACGTGGATACATTACACTCGGTCCCTTCATCTAGGGTTAGGGTTAGGATTGTGGTTAGGGGTTGGGGTTGGGCATTAGTAGTTAGGGTTAGAAAGCACTATTGACCGCTATTGTCACCAGACGCGTCCCTTTCATTTCCTGTTTCCACCTCCTGCAGACGAGACACAAACAGGCTCATGAATTGTTCATTCCAGGAACCTTCTCCTGGCCCGGGCTCCCCATTAGTCCACATTCCTCACAGAAGCTGTGGCCCGGGTCGTTAGACTTTGGGGTTTGGGCCCAGGACCGACGGGCCGGGGCGGCGCGGGTTACATTCAGTCACTGGGCTGCCGGCAAAGGGCTTCTGACTATAACCAGCTGGCCCCGATACCCGCCCTCGGGCTGCCCCGGTCCGCCCCGATACCCGGCCCCGGTCCACCCCGATACCCGGCCCCGGTCCGCCCCGATACCCGGCCCCGGTCCGCCCCGATACCCGGCCCCGGTCCGCCCCGATGCCCGCCCCCGTCCGCCCCCGGTCCGCCCCGATATCCGGCCCCGGTCCGCCCCGATACCCGGCCATTGGCCGCCTGTCGCCTTCACGCGAGCTGGTGTCAGCTCCGGGCCCACTGCCGGGGCTAAGGGTCTGAACCCGGGTCACAGGCTCAGGGCTCCCGGCACTGGGTCTCCGAGAGGATGCTCAGCCTCACCGCCATTTCCCCAGCCGTGGCTCCGCCGCTCGCCCATTGCCCGCTCCGCCTCAGGCCTGGCTCTAATTTTAAGGTGATGCCCCCTTGTTCTGGACTCCCCCCACCAGAGGAAATAGTTTTTCTCTCTCTACCCGATCAACTCCTTTAATCTTCTTAAAACTCATCAGTCAAGCCTATATTCAATTCCAGGTAAATGTGCAGGGCCTAACCCATTGTGTCACCCAGTCCAAAATATTTGTGTCAGGTTATAGTTTATTTAAGATATGTTTTCATTATTTTTCAAGCATATTGGACTGGCGATGTTCTCTCCTACGAAGAAGCCAAAGAGAATCTACCAGATGGCCTATGGAGTGTTGAACCTGCCTCGGAACGTGCTGCTAGATTGGTCTTTCGGGCACTCGCTCATCAACTGCCACGTGGAGCACCATTTGTTCCCCATGCTGTCTGACCACATGTGTTTAAAGGTAGCCGTGATGGGAGAGTTAGGGTACTAGAGGGATGGACTGAGATGGGAGAGTTAGGGTACTAGAGGGATGGACTGTGATGGGAGAGTTAGGGTACTAGAGGGATGGGCTGTGATGGGAGAGTTAGGGTACTAGAGGGATGGACTGTGATGGGAGAGTTAGGGTACGAGAGGGATGGGCTGTGATGGGAGAGTTAGGGTACTAGAGGGATGGACTGTGATGGGAGAGTTAGGGTACTAGAGGGATGGGCTGTGATGGGAGAGTTAGGGTACTAGAGGGATGGACTGTGATGGGAGAGTTAGGGTACTAGAGGGATGGGATGTGATGGGAGAGTTAGGGTACTAGAGGGATGGACTGTGATGGGAGAGTTAGGGTACTAGAGGGATGGGCTGTGATGGGAGAGTTAGGGTACTAGAGGGATGGACTGTGATGGGAGAGTTAGGGTACTAGAGGGATGGGCTGTGATGGGAGAGTTAGGGTACTAGAGGGATGGACTGTGATGGGAGAGTTAGGGTACGAGAGGGATGGGCTGTGATGGGAGAGTTAGGGTACTAGAGGGATGGGCTGTGATGGGAGAGTTAGGGTACTAGAGGGATGGGATGTGATGGGAGAGTTAGGGTACTAGAGGGATGGACTGTGATGGGAGAGTTAGGGTACTAGAGGGATGGGATGTGATGGGAGAGTTAGGGTACTAGAGGGATGGACTGTGATGGGAGAGTTAGGGTACTAGAGGGATGGGCTTTGATGGTAGAGTTAGGGTACTAGAGGGATGGGCTGTGATGGGTGAGTTAGGGTTCTAGAGGGATGGGCTGTGATGGGTGAGTTAGGGTACTCGAGGGATGGGCTGTGATGGGAGAGTTAGGGTACTAGAGGGAGGGGCTGTGATGGGTGAGTTAGGGTTCTAGAGGGATGGGCTGTGATGGGTGAGTTAGGGTACTCGAGGGATGGGCTGTGATGGGAGAGTTAGGGTACTAGAGGGATGGGCTTTGATGGTAGAGTTAGGGTACTAGAGGGATGGGCTGTGATGGGAGAGTTAGGGTACTAGAGGGAGGGGCTGTGATGGGTGAGTTAGGGTACTCGAGGGATGGGCTGTGATGGGAGAGTTAGGGTACTAGAGGGAGGGGCTAAGATGGGCGAGTTAGGGTACTAGAGGGATGGGCTGTGATGGGAGAGTTAGAGTACTAGAGAGATGGACTGAGACGGGAGAGTTAGGGTACTAGAGGAATAAGCTTTGATGGTAGAGTTAGGGTACTAGAGGGATGGGCTGTGATGGGAGAGTTAGGGTTCTAGAGGGAGGGGCTAAGATGGGAGAGTTAGGGTACTAGAGGGATAAGCTTTGATGGTAGAGTTAGGGTACTAGAGGGATGGGCTGTGATGGGAGAGTTAGGATACTAGAGGGATGGGCTTTGATGGGAGAGTTAGGGTACTAGAGGGAGGGACTATGATGGGGCCTGCGCCATTTCCGTGACCCTGACTGTTCTGATAACAAGAAAGTGGGTAATGATTTGCTGATCTGTCTGAACCTCTTCCTTTTATCCTTGACAGGTGAAGCCTATTGTATCGAAGTACTTCAAACAACACAACATCCCTTACAACGAGGACACCTACCTCTCTCGCCTTCGCTTGTTCATTGACAAGTATGAAGAATTGATGGTTAACGCACCACAGCTAACCGAGTTAGTGGGGATTCAGTGAGAAGGTGAACGGGCTGCCTCCCAGTGTGGTGTCCTCTGAACACTGACCATCCACAATCCCCTTCAAAGATGGGTTACTGAGCATTATACAACTGTTTAAAGGGGAAATTACACACCTGTTTAAAGGGGAAATCACACAACTGTTTAAAGGGAAAATCACACAACTGTTTAAAGGGGAAATCACACAACTGTTTAAAGGGGAATCACACACCTGTTTAAAGGGAAATTACACACCTGTTTAAAGGGGAAATTACACACCTGTTTAAAGGGAAATTACACACCTGTTTAAAGGGGAAATCACACACCTGTTTAAAGGGGAAATCACACACCTGTTTAAAGGGGAAATCACACAACTGTTTAAAGGGGAAATCACACACCTGTTTAAAGGGGAATCACACACCTGTTTAAAGGGGAAATCACACACCTGTTTAAAGGGGAAATTACACGTGTTCAAAGCGAAAATCACATAACTGTTTAAAGGGGAAATCACACACCTGTTTAAAGGGAAATTACACACCTGTTTAAAGGGGAAATCACACAACTGTTTAAAGGGGAAATCACACATATTTAAAGGGGAAATCACACACCTGCTTAAAGGGGAAATCACACACCTGTTTAAAGGGAAATCATACAACTGTTTAAAGGGGAAATCACACACCTATTTAAAAGGGAAATCACACAACTGTTTAAAGGGAAATCATACAACTGTTTAAAGGGGAAATCACACACACCTGTTTAAAGGGGAAATCACACAACTGTTTAAAGGGAAATCATACAACTGTTTAAAGGGGAAATCACACAACTGTTTAAAGGGGAAATCACACACACCTGTTTAAAGGGGAAATCACACAACTGTTTAAAGGGGAAATCACACACCTGTTTAAAGGGAAAATCACACAACTGTTTAAAGGGGAAATCACACACACCTGTTTAAAGGGGAAATCACACAACTGTTTAAAGGGGAAATCACACACACCTGTTTAAAGGGGAAATCACACAACTGTTTAAAGGGGAAATCACACAACTGTTTAAAGGGAAATCATACAACTGTTTAAAGGGGAAATCACACAACTGTTTAAAGGGGAAATCACACAACTGTTTAAAGGGGAAATCACACACCTGTTTAAAGGGGAAATTACACACCTGCTTAAAGGGGAAATCACACAACTGTTTAAAGGGGAAATCACACAACTGTTTAAAGGGGAAATCATGCAACTGTTTAAAGGGGAAATTACACACCTGCTTAAAGGGGAAATCACACAACTGTTTAAAGGGGAAATCATGCAACTGTTTAAAGGGAACTTATAAGGCTGTTTAAAGGGTGTCACACAACTGTTTAAGGGGGTAGTACGCAATGTTCCCGTTAATTTTTTTTGGGTGCGCGGCCCCTTTAAGGGGCTGTGCGGCCCATTCAAAATACCACGCATGTGCAGTTTTTCCCATTAAAAAGCTGTCGAACCGGCTGCGCAGGAAGTCCAGAGAGCTGCGTGGCCGCGAACATTGGTAGTATGTAAGTACCAGGGAAGTGTTTGTAAAGATAGTCTCACCGTCACCCCCCCGTACCCCCGGCCAAAATCTCTTGTGTATGTCGTGATCCCAAAGACAGGGCTCCATCGTTCATACAGCTCTGCCCAGCCCGATTCTGGTCAGGAGCTGGACACCACCAACCACTGCGACATGTGTACCCGAGTGCTCCCGATAGCTCACCTGGGAAAGGCAGTGTGTACCTGAGCCTCCGATAGCTCACCTGGGAGAGGCAGTGTGTACCTGAGCCTCCGATAGCTCACCTGGGAGAGGCAGTGTGTACCTGAGCCTCCGATAGCTCACCTGGGAAAGGCAGTGTGTACCTGAGCCTCCGATAGCTCACCTGGGAGAGGCAGTGTGTACCTGAGCCTCCGATAGCTCACCTGGGAAAGGCAGTGTGTACCTGAGCCTCCGATAGCTCACCTGGGAGAGGCAGTGTGTACCTGAGCCTCCGATAGCTCACCTGGGAGAGGCAGTGTGTACCTGAGCCTCCGATAGCTCACCTGGGAGAGGCAGTGTGTACCTGAGCCTCCGATAGCTCACCTGGGAGAGGCAGTTTGTACCTGAGCCTCCGATAGCTCAGCTGGGAGAGGCAGTGTGTACCTGAGCCTCCGATAGGCTCGGCTGTGATGCCCCCTCATTGGTTGAAGCCCTGCCAGCAGCTGATGGTCACAGCCCATGAAACATGGCCGCTTGGGAGAATGTCAGCCGTGGCTCAGTGGGCAGCACCCTCGCCTCTGAGTCAGATGATTCTGGGTTCAAGCCCCGCTCCAGAGACTTGAGCACGTAATCCAGGCTGACACTCCAGTGAAGTACTGAGGGAGTGCTGCACTGTCAGAGGTGCCATCTTTCAGATGAGACGTTAAACTGAGGCCCCGTCTGTTCTCTCAGGTGGATGTATTCGAAGAAGAGCAGGGCAGTTCTCCCAGGTGTCCTGGCCAATATTTATCCCTCAACCAACATCACTAAAAACAGATTATCTGGTCATTATCTTTTTTTTATTCATTCATGGGATATGGGCATCGCTGGCAAGCTCGGTATTCTAATGGGCTCTCGCTGTTGCATGGAGACTAACATTGCATTATGGTCTATGGACTGAAAAAATTGTAATTATTACCTTTCTGTTTAGTTATGATTCGTTGTTGTTTAATTTGTAAATAAATACCGCAATTAATTTCACCTTTATAACTCTGGCCTTTGTTTGATATTTCCGCTTTGCGGGTAGACTGGAGATTGGTGGGAATCCAATGTAATTTCCAATGGCCAGATTACCACAGCTGGGCTCATCGTGCGACCTGGGCCATGTTAACTCTAGTGAGAGCGGAACTCGTGAGTAACTGGTCTCTTGTTTAAGAGGGACAACGTTTGCTCAGGGAAAATGCGGAGTAGCCTGGAGAGAATAAACTATTCAGTAGTTCTCTCGTGATGACAATTGTAATTTGATTTAATAAATGTCTTGCGCCCCCCCCCATCCTGAACCCACTAACTCTGGCTGGGGTACATACGAATTAGGAGCAGGAGTAGGCCACTCGGCCCCTCGAGCCTGCTCCGCCATTCAATAAGATCATGGCTGATCCGATTACTCCACATTCCCGCCTCCCCCCGATAACCTTTCACCCCCTTGCTTATCAAGAATCTATCTACCTCTGCCTTAAAAATATTCAAAGACTCTGCTTCCACCGCCCTCTGAGGAAGAGAGTTCCAAAGACTCACAACCCTCTGAGAAAACATTTCTCCTCATCTCTGGCTTAAATGGGCGACCCCTTATTTTTAAACAGTGACCCCTAGTTCTAGATTCTCCCACAAGAGGAAACATCCTCTCCACATCCACCCTGTCCAGACCCCTCAGGATCTTATATGTTTCAATCAAGTCACCTCTTACTCTTCTAAACTCCAGCGGATACAAGCCTAGCCTGTCCAACCTTTCCTCATAAGACAACCCGCCCATTCCAGGTATTAGTCTAGTAAACCTTCTCTGAACTGCTCCCAACGCATTTACATCCTTCCTTAAATAAGGAGACCAATACTGTACACAGTACTCCAGATGTGGTCTCACCAATGCCCTGTATAACTGAAGCATAACCTCCCTACTTTTGTATTCCATTCCCCTCGCAATAAACGATAACATTTAAAAAAATATTTTTTTTTAATTCGTTTTATGGGATCAGGGCGTCGCTGGCAATGCCAGCATTTATTGCCCATCCCTAGTTGCCCTTGAGAAAGTGATGGTGAGTCGCCTTCTTGAACTGCTGCAGTCCGTGTGGTGAAGGTACTCCCACAGTGCTGTTAGGGAGGGAGTTCCAGGATTTTGACCCAGTGATGATGAAGGATCGGCGATATACTTCTAAGTTAGGATGGTGTGTGACTTGGAGGGGAACTTGCAGGTGGTGGTGTTCCCATGTGCCTGCTGCCCTTGTCCTTCTAGGTGGAAGAGGTCGCGGGTTTGGGAGGTGCTGCCGAAGAAGCCTTGGCGAGTTGCTGCAGTGCATCTTGTAGATGGTACACACTGCAGCCACGGTATGCCGGTGGTGGAGGGAGTGAATGTTGCCGGTGGTGGAGGGAGTGAATGTTTAAGGTGGTGGATGGGGTGCCAATCAAGCGGGCTGCTTTGTCCTGGATGTTGTCGAGCTTCTTGAGTGTTGTTGGAGCTGCACTCATCCAGGCAAGTGGAGAGTATTCCATCACACTCCTTACTTGTGCCTTGTAGATGGTGGAAAGGCTTTGGGGAGTCAGGAGGTGAGACACTCACCGCAGAATACCTAGCCTCTGACCTGCTCTTGTTGCCACAGTATTTATGTGGCTGGTCCAGTTAAGTTCCTGGTTAATGGTGACCCCCAGGATGTTGATAGTGGGGGATTCGGCGATGGTAATGCCATTGAATGTCAAGGGAGATAGTTATTGCCTGGCACTTCTGTGGCGCGAATGTTACCTGCCACTTATCAGCCCAAGCCTGAACATTGTCCAGGTCTTGTTGCATGCGGGCATGGACTGCTTCATTATCTGTGGTGCTGCAAATGGCGCTGAACACTGTGCAGTCATCAGCGAACATCCCCATTTCTGACCTTATGTTGGAGGGAAGGTCATTGATGAAGCAGCTGAAGATGGTTGGGCCTAGGACACTGCCCTGAGGAACTCCTGCAGCGATGTCCTGGGGCTGTGATGATTGACCTTCAATCACCACAACCATCTTCCTTTGTGCTCGGTATGACTCCAGCCAGTGGAGAGTTTTCCCCTGATTTCCATTGACTTCAGTGTTACTAAGGCTCCTTGATGCCACACTCGGTCAAATGCTGCCTTGATGTCAAGGGCAGTCACTCTCACCTCACCTCTGGAATTCAGCTCCTTTGTCCATGTTTGGACCAAGGCTGTAATGAGGTCGGGAGCCGAGTGGTCTTGGCGGAACCCAAACTGGGCATCAGTGAGCAGGTTATTGGTGAGTAAGAGCTGCTTGATAGCACTGTCGATGACACCTTCCATCACTTTGCTGATGATTGAGAGTAGACTGATGGGGCGGTAATTGGCCGGGTTGGATTTGTCCTGCTTTTTGTGGACAGGACATACCTGGGCAGTTTTCCACATTGTTGGATAGATACCAGTGTTGTAGCTGTAATGGAACAGCTTGGCTAGAGGCATGGCTAGTTCTGGAGCACAAGTCTTCAGCACGATAGCTGGGATGTTGTCGGGGCCCATAGTCTTTGCTGAATCCAGTGCGCTCAGCCGTTTCTTGATATCACGTGGAGTGAATCGAATTGGCTGAAGACTGGCTTCTGTGATGGTGGGGACCTCGGGAGGAGGCCGATATGGATCATCCACTCGGCACTTCTGGCTGAAGATGGTTGCAAATGCTTCAGCTTTGTATTTTGCACACATGTGCTGGGCTCCACCATCATTGAGGATGGGGATATTCTTGGAGTCTCCTCCTCCCGTTAGTTGTTCAATGGCCCACCACCATTCACGACTGGATGTGGCAGGACTGCAGAGCTTTGATCTGATCCGTTGATTGTGGGATCGCTTAGCCCTGTCTATAGCATGCTACTTCCGCTTTTAGCTTTCCTAATTACTTGCTGTACCTGCATACTAACTATTTGCGATTCATGCACTAGGACACCCAGATCCCTCTGCATCTCAGAGCTCTGCAATCTCTCACCATTTAGATAATATACTTTTTTATTCTTCCTGCCAAAATGGACAATTTCACAATTTCACATTTTCCCACATTATACTCCATTTGCCAGATCTTTGCCCACTCACTTAGCCTATCTATATCCCTTTGTAGCCCCCTTATGTCCTCTTCACAATTTACTTTCCTATGGTGAGAGAGACTGGACTGTGGCTATTAGACTGGGACGGGCATCAGAACGAAGCATGAAAACTGAGTGTGATGTGGCACATCACCATCCCAGTGAGATTAGTTCTTAACCATGAAGAACTGGCTTACCCCAGGAGGTGAAAGTTCACCCAAAGTTGGGGCTATGGGGAGGTGAAGCAGGGGAACAGGGACACTTCCATGGTTGTGAAAGAGAAAGAGCTTGCATTTAGATAGTGCCCTTCACCAGCCAACAAAGCACTTTTGAAGTGTAGTCACTGTTGTAATGTGGGAAACGCGGCGGCCAATCTGTGCACAGCAAGATCCCACAAACAGCAATGTGATAATGACCAGATACAGGAAACTCTCGTTTAAACGGCACCTAAATATCCGGAATTCTCTAATAACCGGCAGAATTCATACTCCGAAAACTACAGTATACAGTCGTTTATAAGTTTTGTTTTACTGTTAAGTAATTAAAGAGTTATGGATTACCCTCAACTGGCATTACTGTGCTTAATCAAGCATCTTCCACCATCCATTTAACACAACATTCTGTAGGTGAGTACCCAATTATACTGCACATTTCTTGATTTTTTTATTTTTGTTTGTTAAATAACCCTCTCCGTTATCCGGAATTTTTAATCAACCGGCACCATCCCGGTCCCGTCGGTGCCGGATACGAAAGAGTTTCCTGTAATCTGTTTTTTAACGATGTCGGTCGAGGGATTAATATTGGGCGCTCGTTGATCCACTTGGAGTTTGGCGTTCTGCCGTCTGTTTGGAGGCTCTTTGCTGGTCTCTATTTCAAGTCATTCCAAGTTGCTGAAAATCTGATCTATTCGAGCTTGGATTTCATTTTCCACCAACAGTGAACAGACTGGGTGTCAGCCTTCTTCGAATAGTGCCCTGGGATTTACTACAGCCACGTGAGAAGACAGGCTCGGTTTAAGGTCTCACCCAAAGACGGCGCCTCCGACAGTGCAGCGCTCCCTCAGCACCGCACTGGGAATGTCAGCCTGGATAATGAGCTCAAGTCTCTGGAGCGGGACTCGGACCCACAACCTTCTGACTCAGAGGAGAGAGTCCGAAGCAGGAACTGCAGGAATTTTAATAACTGGCGGCTGTTTGCAGATGAAACTCGAACAAGACAAAGAACCTGAAAACATTCCAGTTATTTTTTGAAATCAGCCTCATCTGATTAAATAAAAAAATCTGTTTTCTTGCTGTTGGTTTTGTGTGCTGGGGGAGGGGGGGGGGGATTTCACATGCTTCCGATTAGTCTTCTGGCTCCAGTGCTTTCCTCGCTGCTGAAGGGAGCTGCCGTACAAAGAACTTCTTGTGGAACATTCTGGAAGGTTCTCCCCAGGAATGCTGATGAAACGCGACATTACTCACTGGCCCGGGAGCCGTCAGGGTGCTCGGACACTTGTTATGTTCAGAGGGTTTGGGGGGAGCAGCAGCTTGGACTGGAGGTTCCTGTGAGGCCGCGATCCTCAGCGGTTCGAGTGTGTGAGTGGCTGGAAATGTTGGTGCACTGCGGGGACACTTCATGTCCTGCAATGGCTGGTGTTTAGGTTCAGTCGCTCGCTCAGAGCCTGTCCTCAGGGTTAGAAGTGATTGAGAATCGATTGAAGAGATAGGGGGCCCACTCCCGCTACACCTCCCCCCCAAACTCCACCCCTCCCCCCCTGACTTGTTCCAGTCTTAACCCTAACCCGGGCACAGCTGCAGAGATGGCCGATGACCAGAGCCACGCCGCCACCACAAACATCATCGAGCAGACAGTCGGCGCGCTCAAGCAACGCTTCCGCTGCCTGGACTGTCCCGGAGGACCTTTACAGTACAGCCCCTCAGCGGGGTATCCAGATTTGTGGTCAACTGGCTCCGGAACTTCACCATCATGGCGGACCAGCCCTGACCGCCGCCTGGGCAGCGAGGAGGAGAAGCAGCATTGACCACCAGCTACCTCTCGTTGCCAGAGCTCTGAGAGAGCAGCTCGTCCAAGAGTGTTTCACCTGAACCATCCCTTCCCATCCCCAATACACCAACAGTCCCACACTCCTTATCACCACTGTCATTACTACCACCATCTGATTACTTCCCTTCAGTCCAGCCCCATGATTCCTGCCCTCACTTCACTACAAATATAAACACCAAATCAGACAAAAGAAACTTCACTTCAACAACTCACTTCAGATTTGAGTAACAGGTAACTGCAATAATGAATCGCTTTGTGCCACCCCCTAGTGCTTGTCCGACGTGCTCCTGTCCCTAAAGTGTTCCTAAAGCAGGGACAGGTTACTGAATTTGGATGATCAGCCATGATCGCATTGAATGGCGGAACAGGCTAGAGGGGCCAAATGGCCTACTCCTGCTCCTATCTTCTATGATTCTATGATTCTAAAGTGTGACAGGAATCTTGTCATTCATGTGGAAATGACTTATGAAATAATACTGGGCGGCCTGCTGGTGGCGCTGTCCAGGGAGAGTATAAATACTCAGGCATGGGCCCAGCTTGCTCAGGACATTCTTTAACAGGAACTAGTGAAGGACACAACTCGACCTCCATGTTGAAAAACAGTTGATTAAAGCTTTGTTTAACGCTTAGACCAAGTGCCTAGTAGTTTTCTTACATCAAAGTGTTTCCCAGTGGCTACAGCTTGGGAGCTGCGAGGCCGAGGACACTTCAGATGGCCGTGGTGGGTGACCTCGAGCAGCTCTGGGCCTTGAGGGGCCGACTACAGACTGCAGCTCCTCGGCCTGTGCCCAGGCAGTCTGGCCCAGCCTGAGGTGTGGCACTAAGAAGGGCACTGGCGGGGGAGCAAGTACCTCTCCCGTGGAGCCAAGGCCACTCTCCTGGGACCGGGCCTCAGCGGTGGAATGAAGAGGGGCAAAGGACACGTCAGGGAGTTGAGTTGGAGTTGGTGGTTGGGTGGGGGATGGGTGACCCTGAGCTCAGAGCTGGGGGCGATGGGGCAGGGGGAGAGAGATGGGGAGGGGGCGATGGGGAGGGGGAGACGGTGGGGTGGGGGAGACGGGGGAGGGGCAGATGGGGGAGGGGGAGACGGGGGAGGGGGAGACGGGGGAGTGAGGGAACTGTGGGACAGTCTGAAGAAGGTGTGAATGTGGAGAGAAATACTGAACGCATTCTTGAAGGCGGAGCTGGGAGGACTCATTGGGAGGTTAGTGTAATTCATGTCTTGGTTTAGGCGTGACAATAATAGTGTGATGGAAAAATGTGACACTAACAGAGGGTGTGCAAGGCTTTTAATAGACGATAGATGGATTCTGAGCAAATACAGATCGATGGTTCACCCCATCACTTCTCAATACAATTAAATTAAGCAAATCAGATTCCCCATGACTGAAATCCAGTTTGTGTATGTGGATGGAAACTTTTTTTAAATCGTCTCTGAAAAAAAGCTCCGTTTGTTATTTTTCCATCAACTCAGGAGAGGCTGCCTCTGGCTCTGGAACACAATGGTGGTTCATCTGCTTCTGCCTCTTCGCTCTTTGCCCTTCATCAACTCATTCTTTCTGTCACCCTCGCCCGCCTCCCTCCCCCTCCCTTCCCCCCCCCCCCCGCCTCCCTCCCCCAACTGCTCCCCTCCCTCCTCCCACTCACCCTCTCCCTTCCCTCCCCCTCCCCCTCTGTACTGGGACTGTGGTGAGCCCTATGCAGGGGCCCAGTGTACTGGGACTGTGGGAGCTCTGTGCTGGGGTCGGTGTACTGGGACTGTGGGAGCGCTGTGCTGGGGTCAGTGTACTGGGACTGTGGGAGCGCTGTGCTGGGGTCAGTGTACTGGGACTGTGGGAGTGCTGTGCTGGTATCAGTGTACTGGGACTGTGGGAGCGCTGTGCTGGGGTCGGTGTACTGGGACTGTGGGAGCGCTGTGCTGGGGTCGGTGTACTGGGGCTGTGGGAGCGCTGTGCTGGGGTCAGTGTACTGGGACTGTGGGAGTGCTATGCTGGGACTGTGGGAGCGCTGTGCTGGGGTCAGTGTACTGGGACTGTGGGAGCGCTGTGCTGGGGTCAGTGTACTGGGACTGTGGGAGCGCTGTGCTGGTATCAGTGTACTGGGACTGTGGGAGCGCTGTGCTGGGGTCGGTGTACTGGGACTGTGGGAGCGCTGTGCTGGGGTCGGTGTACTGGGGCTGTGGGAGCGCTGTGCTGGGGTCAGTGTACTGGGACTGTGGGAGTGCTGTGCTGGGTCAGTGTACTGGGACTGTGGGAGCGCTGTGCTGGGGTCAGTGTACTGGGGCTGTGGGAGCGCTGTGCTGGGGTCAGTGTACTGGGACTGTGGGAGCTCTGTGCTGGGGTCGGTGTACTGGGGCTGTGGGAGCGCTGTGCTGGGGTCAGTGTACTGGGACTGTGGGAGTGCTGTGCTGGGCCCAGTGTACTGGGACTGTGGGAGCTCTGTGCTGGGGTGGGTGTGCTGGGACTGTGGGAGCGCTGTGCTGGGTTCAGTGTACTGGGGCTGTGGGAGCGCTGTGCTGGGGTCGGTGTACTGGGGCTGTGGGAGCGTTGTGCTGGGGTCAGTGTACTGGGACTGTGGGAGTGCTGTGCTGGGTCAGTGTACTGGGACTGTGGGAGCGCTGTGCTGGGGTCAGTGTACTGGGGCTGTGGGAGCGCTGTGCTGGGGTCAGTGTACTGGGACTGTGGGAGTGCTGTGCTGGGCCCAGTGTACTGGGACTGTGGGAGCTCTGTGCTGGGGTGGGTGTGCTGGGACTGTGGGAGCGCTGTGCTGGGTTCAGTGTACTGGGGCTGTGGGAGCTCTGTGCTGAGGTGGGTGTACTGGGACTGTGGAAGCGCTGTGCTGGGTTCAGTGTACTGGGGCTGTGGGAGCACTGTGCTGGGTTCAGTGTACTGGGACTGTGGGAGCGCTGTGCTGGGTTCAGTGTACTGGGGCTGTGGGAGCTCTGTGCTGGGGTCGGTGTACTGGGGCTGTGGGAGCGCTGTGCTGGGGTCAGTGTACTGGGACTGTGGGAGCTCTGTGCTGGGGTCAGTGTACTGGGACTGTGGGAGCGCTGTGCTGGGCTCAGTGTACTGGGACTGTGGGAGCGCTGTGCTGGGGTCGGTGTACTGGGGCTGTGGGAGCGCTGTGCTGGGGTCAGTGTACTGGGACTGTGGGAGTGCTGTGCTGGGCCCAGTGTACTGGGACTGTGGGAGCTCTGTGCTGGGGTGGGTGTGCTGGGACTGTGGGAGCGCTGTGCTGGGTTCAGTGTACTGGGGCTGTGGGAGCTCTGTGCTGGGGTGGGTGTACTGGGACTGTGGGAGCGCTGTGCTGGGTTCAGTGTACTGGGGCTGTGGGAGCACTGTGCTGGGGTCAGTGTACTGGGACTGTGGGAGCGCTGTGCTGGGCTCAGTGTACTGGGACTGTGGGAGCTCTGTGCTGGGGTCGGTGTACTGGGGCTGTGGGAGCGCTGTGCTGGGGTCAGTGTACTGGGACTGTGGGAGTGCTGTGCTGGGCCCAGTGTACTGGGACTGTGGGAGCTCTGTGCTGGGGTGGGTGTGCTGGGACTGTGGGAGCGCTGTGCTGGGTTCAGTGTACTGGGGCTGTGGGAGCTCTGTGCTGGGGTGGGTGTACTGGGACTGTGGGAGCGCTGTGCTGGGTTCAGTGTACTGGGGCTGTGGGAGCACTGTGCTGGGGTCAGTGTACTGGGGCTGTGGGAGTGCTGTGCTGGGCCCAGTGTACTGCGGCTGTGGGAGCGCTGTGCTGGGTTCAGTGTACTGGGACTGTGGGAGCTCTGTGCTGGGGTGGGTGTACTGGGACTGTGGGAGCGCTGTGCTGGGTTCAGTGTACTGGGGCTGTGGGAGCTCTGTGCTGGGGTCAGTGTACTGGGGCTGTGGGAGCGCTGTGCTGGGTTCGGTGTACTGGGACTGTGGGAGCGCTGTGCTGGGGTCAGTGTACTGGGGCTGTGGGAGTGCTGTGCTGGGGTAAGTGTACTGGGGCTGTGGGAGCGCTGTGCTGGGGTCAGTGTACTGGGACTGTGGGAGTGCTGTGCTGGGTTCGGTGTACTGGGACTGTGGGAGCGCTGTGCTGGGGTCGGTGTACTGGGACTGTGGGAGTGCTGTGCTGGGGTTGTGTACTGGGACTGTGGGAGCGCTGTGCTGGGGTCAGTGTACTGGGACTGTGGGAGCGCTGTGCTGGGGTCAGTGTACTGGGACTGTGGGAGCTCTGTGCTGGGGTCAGTGTACTGGGACTGTGGGAGTGCTGTGCAGGGGTCAGTGTACTGAGGCTGTGGGAGCGCTGTGCTGGGGTCAGTGTACTGGGACTGTGGGAGCTCTGTGCTGGGGTCAGTGTACTGGGACTGTGGGAGTGCTGTGCTGGGGTCAGTGTACTGGGACTGTGGGAGTGCTGTGCTGGGGTCAGTGTACTGGGACTGTGGGAGCTCTGTGCTGGGTTCAGTGTACTGAGGCTGTGGGAGTGCTGTGCTGGGGTCAGTGTACTAGGACTGTGGGAGCGCTGTGCTGGGGTCGGTGTACTGGGACTGTGGGAGTGCAGTGCTGGGGTCAGTGTACTGGGGCTGTGGGAGCTCTGTGCTGGGGTCAGTGTACTGGGACTGTGGGAGCGCTGTGCTGGGGTCAGTGTACTGGGACTGTGGGAGCGCTGTGCTGGGGTCAGTGTACTGGGACTGTGGGAGCGCTGCGCTGGGGTCAGTGTACTGGGACTGTGGGAGCGCTGTGCTGGGGTCAGTGTACTGGGACTGTGGGAGCGCTGCGCTGGGGTCAGTGTACTGGGACTGTGGGAGCGCTGTGCTGGTGTAGTTTTGATTTTCACCTGTTGCGTTGTGTAGCAAGTTCCTGCCTCGTTCACACGATAAGAATGTTAGTGGATTCCAGTTGCCTGTTTTTCTCTTTTACCCAACAATCGGGTCACAGAGCACGGGACTGCCCTCAGCCTCTCCATCACATAAAGGCAGAAAACATTTCTTTGTCCCTGAACAGTTTGTGCTTTGTGAGGATATCTGACCCTTGTAATTCACTGTGAAAGGAGACGAAAACTCCCTGCTTGCACTATTATATCCTAAAGTATTCAAGTCATGGGAGATGCCGTTTGAATGGGACGATGTTGGCTCCCATTGGTTTAACACTGCAAAGATCGATGTCGCTCAGCACCAGCTCAGTGGGTGGCTCCCCGTAACTGAAGTCAATTTGTTGTCCAACCTGTTTAATTTCTGCAACAAAAGCAAAAAGTGTTGGAAAACGCACAGTGCATTGAACAGAGAGGTTAACGCTTGGGGCTCAAACCCTTCATCAGAAGCCCTCATTTCCCCTCCCTCCGCTCCTGAAGGCGCTGACTCTCGCTGGAGCACTAGCTGCCCTCTGGCACACTGTGACACCGTATCGCCCTGTGCCCAGGTGGGACTGGGTTAGACACTCTCGCCGTGTGCCCAGGTGGGACTGGGTTAGACACTCTCTCAATGTCTTGCTGTGTGCCCAGGTGGGATGGTGCTGACTGATGTAAAACAAGGTCACTCCTGTTCACACTGGGAGTAAATAATGAGAGGAATGAGAGCTCCCGGTTGGCACGGTTTTCGATCAGGCGAATTGCGCCGGGGACTCCTCACAGAGGAGAGCCCAGCACCCAAACCCCGGCACAGGACCAGGTCAGCAGCTCAGGGCGGGAAGAGCAAGGTGGTTGGGGGGTGGGAAACGTGATCCAGGTTTAAGCGGTGGAGGGAGGACGAGATCCAGAAGGGGAAACGGTTCACGTTCTCCCTCTTCCCCCCTTAGACCAGGATCACGTTCTCCCTCTCCTCTCCTTAGACCAGGATCACGTTCTCCCTCTTCCCCCCTTAGACCAGGATCACGTTCTCCCTCTCCTCTCCTTAGACCAGGATCACGTTCTCCCTCTCCTCTCCTTAGACCAGGATCACGTTCTCCCTCTCTCTCCCTTAGACCAGGATCACGTTCTCCCTCTCCCCCCCCCTTAGACCAGGATCACGTTCTCCCTCTCCCCCCCTTAGACCAGGATCACGTTCTCCCTCTCTCCCCCTTAGACCAGGATCACGTTCTCCCTCTCTCTACCTTAGACCAGGATCACATTCTCCCTCTCTGCCACCTTAGACCAGGATCACGTTCTCCCTCTCCCCCCTTAGACCAGGATCACGTTCTCCCTCTCCCCCCTTAGACCAGGATCATGTTCTCCCTCTCTCCCCCTTAGACCAGGATCACGTTCTCCCTCTTCTCCCCTTAGACCAGGATCACGTTCTCCCTCTTCTCCCCTTAGACCAGGATCACGTTCTCCCTCTCCCCCCCCCTTAGACCAGGATCACATTCTCCCTCTCTCTCCTTAGACCAGGATCACGTTCTCCCTCTCCCCCCCTTAGACCAGGATCACGTTCTCCCTCTCTCTTAGACCAGGATCACGTTCTCCCTCTCTCTTAGACCAGGATCACGTTCTCCCTCTCTCTTAGACCAGGATCACGTTCTCCCTCTCTCTTAGACCAGGATCACATTCTCCCTCTCTGCCCCCTTAGACCAGGATCACGTTCTCCCTCTCCCCCCTTAGACCAGGATCATGTTCTCCCTCTCTCCCCCTTAGACCAGGATCACGTTCTCCCTCTCCCCCCCTTAGACCAGGATCACGTTCTCCCTCTCCCCCCCTTAGACCAGGATCACGTTCTCCCTCTTCTCCCCTTAGACCAGGATCACGTTCTCCCTCTCTCTTAGACCAGGATCACGTTCTCCCTCTCTCCCCCTTAGACCTGTACCTCTATGTTTGAACCTCTATGATCAGATCTTGGCCCTGATCAAAGTCAAAAGTGACATCCTCTGTGCTGTGGTGCACTAGCCCTCTTCATCTTTATTTTAGTAGTTTTAAACACGATTAAAGGAAGAAAGACTTGCATTTCTATAGCGCCTTTCACGACCTCAGGATGTCACAAAGCGCTTTACAGCCAATGAAATAATTTTTGAAGTGTGGTCACTGTTGTATTGTGGGAAATGCGGCAGTCAATTTGGGCACAGCAAGCTCCCACAAACAGCAATGAGATAATGACCAGATAATCTGTTTTAGTGATGTTGATTGAGGGATAAATATTAGCCAGGGAGAACTCCAGTGCTCTTTTTCAAATAGTAGCCACGGGATCTTTTACATCCACCCGAGAGAGCAGACGGGGCCTCAGTTTAACGTCTCATCGAAAGACGGCACCTCCGACAGTGCAGCACTCCCTCAGTACTGCACTGGAGCTTCAGCCTAGATTTTGTGCTCATGTCTCTGGAGTGGGACTTGAACCCACAACCTTCTGACTCAGAGGCGAGAGTGCTACCCACTGAGCCACAGCTGACGCCCCATCCTTCTCCAACGCCTCTCCTCCATTGTCCAGCGGAGTGGGACGGCCCTCGCTTTGTTCCACTATTACCAGAGAATCACCTGCAACGGCTTCTCTTCACACCCCGGGTCGGTACCTCTGCTGTCCCCCGAGGATTTATCCTTGGCCCCTCCTACTTCTCATCTACACACTGCCCCTTGACAGCATCATCCGCAGACATGACGTCAGTTTCCACATGTAGGCTGACGACACCCAGCTCTACCTCACTACCTCTCTCGACCCCTCCACTGTCTCTATGTTGTCAGACTGCTTGTCCAATATCCAGTCTTCGACGAACTGCAAATTCCTCCAATTAAACATTGGGAAGACCAAAGGCACTGTCTTCAATCCCCGCCACAAACTCCATTCCCTCATTGCTCACTGATTGCATCCCTCTCCCGGACCACTGTCTCGAGCTGAAACAGACTGTTCGCAACCTCTGCATCCCATTTGTCCCTGACCTGAGCTTCCGACACCATTCACAAAGATCACCTACTTCCACCTCCATGACATCGCCTGGCTCCGCCCCTGCCTCAGCCCTTCTGCCGCTGAAACCCTCACCCATGCCTTTGTTACCTCCTTCCAACGCTCTCCTGGCCGGCCTTCCATCTTCCACCCTCAATAAACTTGAGCTCATCCAAAACTCTGCTGGCCGTATCCTAACTCACTGCAAGTCTCGTTCACCCATCACCTCTGTGCTCGCTGAACTACACTGGCTCCCGGTCCAGCAACACCATGATTCTAAAATTCTCATCCTCGTGTTGCAATCCCTCCATGGTCTCGCCCCTCCCTATCTGATCTCCGGAGTGTGAGAGCGTGCGTTCTCTGAACTCGGGAGTGTGAGCGTTGTGCGTTCTCTGAACTCGGTAGCCTGCCTGACAATGACTGGATCAAATTACACATTCCAGACAAAGTATAGTGTGTGTCATGTCCTCCCTTATCCTGTCGGCGGGAATAAGTAGTCCACTGTTTCCAATACCGTGGTGCAAATAGACGCAGCCTTTCAAATTCATACACAAGACATGGTGAACAATTTGGCTGAAGTACCACAATATATCTACAGGTGGCGGTAAGGAATAGTGTCTATAAATTGATCAACAGCGCCACCAGAAGGATCCCAGCGATATTGCAACCAATATACTTGAGATGAAAATGAACTGGAAAATTTAATAGCAAAGCTTGTTTCATTTACTTAAGGAGCGCATTGTATCTTTAATTAAAAGATCAAATTGGTTTCTTTCCTTAATGTAATTAACAGCATTGTTCCTTTCTTGTGCAAGAACTGGTTTGTTTTTATATAGACACTTATAAATATTAATAATTTAGTGTCTGCATGCTCTTCCTGTCCACAAAATCTCACCTCGCGTTGTCACATTTTTGAATGCTCTCCTCCCATTATAAATTCCTGCCCACGTTCATATTAGAAACTCCCTATGTAAACCAGTCACGCTGTAATTACACTTCTTGCCAATGGTGGTGCTGTCACTCCAGTTTTGTGTCTCCCAGCTCCTCAGCTAGTCATCCCTACACTCCAGCCAATTCAGTGTGTTGCTGCTTCCCAAATTGTCATATATTTTGCTGTTAAACTATAAACACTAATATAAAAATCAGGAGATTTAAAAAAGTAAAATAAGGTTGTATGATTTTATAACGGGGACTGAATTATGTCTCCATGCCCTGGTCCAATGATTCCCCCGCACTCTAAACCCACTTCACCTGAAGACTTGGCTCAGTCTTGATTCTCCATCTGCAATGCCACGGGAGATCACCCAAGGGTCCAGTAGCACAGTGGGTGTGATCCTGGACTGCTCAATTACATTGAAGTTAACGGGATTTGGCCCCCTGGGTTATCTGTGTGGAAGCACTGTCCAATTGTATAAATTCAGCTGCCCTGGCAAAGGGCATCAGTGACTTACTTTACAGAGGAGTGCACTGTAAATTGACTGATCTGAAAAAAGTCGCCTGTGGCTCCCTGGAATGAGCTTGCGGTGTACAAGTTGAGAGCGGAGATCACTTTTGGTGCCCCAGTGAGGGTTGCATGTGCCGTGAGCCTCGGTTGCAGATGTGGCTGCAAGCAATGAACAGAGAGCGCCTCTGAAGCTTCACGACTGAAGCGCAGCCTCTTGAGACACAGCTCCTGGGAAAGGTTCTGCAACTTCCACCTGGGTCGATGGGTAATGCTGGGATGGTCTGGCTTTCCTCTGGTGCTGCCTGTTTAATCTGGAGGCCCTTACGGCCTCGTGCTGCCCCTCTGCTCCAGCGGAAGAGATCATATAAACTGGAATCTCCATTAGGAAGCCCACCTTGCTCAGTAATTGTCTTGAAATAGAATACTTTCCAAAGGTAATACAGAATGTGGGGGAAGGCTTCACGAGTATAAGAATATTTGTTTTCAATACCTGCTGAGAGTCCCAAGATGCAGACAATCATTCCCCACGAGCAATCGCAGCGATGTCCCTTTAACCGAGTACATCCTTCCGCCTCGACGAACAGGTGCTGGCAAACTGCGCCCTTTAAACAGCGATGCACATTCTGGTGGATGGGTGGGATGGCGGAAGGCACAGAATTTACAACGGGCGATATCATCCCCGTGCAACTCCGTCTGCCAGAGAGAGGGGGCAGGCGCTGCTCCAGCAGAATCCCGGCTTAAATCGGCCTCGTCAGAAATTCCCGGCTTCACAAAGGCGTAATTACCACCTTACGCCAACCCAGGAAACTCGGAGGCCTTACACATTAGCAACGGAATACAGCAGGGCAGCTCCCCGCAGCCCACCTGAAGTTGGGCGCACAATTCATCTGTAGGTGGGCATATTGTAATGAGATGCAAATGGTGGGAATATGTCAAAGCACGTATTTCGAAATATTTAGGTCTTAGCAATGCTAGACACTTCTGCCAAGCTACTGGCTATACTGTGCTGCAGGAAGTACCTTAGCCACTTCCCTCCCTCGCCCAAGGCAGGCACCCCAGAGGTCCCCACCTTGGGGACATGGGCACAAGCGTTGGGTGGGCACCATCGTTGCACCATTACAGGGGCAGAGTGAAAAACAAACCAATTGCATTTTCCATGCTGTCCCGATTACAGGAGTTCATTCAAAAACATACCTTGCCCATCGCACTTCACAATTCATATACCAGCTATTGCAAATTTCTGTCTCACACTTTAAAAAAAAAGTGTAAGGAAACAAAGGCAGCCATTTGCAATGTTCAGACAAACTGTCCAAGGGCACAGAAGACCAGAGCCACAATATCTGCAGGTCTTTGCTGACCTTCCCACAAACAAAGTCAGGGATCCGATCTCTGGCCCCAATGGTCTGACAGGGACACACACCTACACTTCAGTAGCTGCACGGACCCGGAAATATCTGGGTGTAGCATTGGCCCTGCAGCCAACTGGGGATGACATGACTATATATAGATGTGCATGTATCACAAGCCTTCAATTGCTGTGTATTCTTTAACAGCGCTGATCATTAAACATAGAAACAGAGACTAGGAGCAGGAGTAGGCCATTCGGCCCGTCGAGCCTGCTCCACCATTCAATACGATCATGGCTGATCATCCAAATCCAGTACCCTGTCCCTGCTTTCTCACACAGCATCCCCATCGAGCCTGCACCGACACATATCCCACCCTATCCCCGTAACCCCACGTATTTAATTCCCCCTAACATATCCCATCCTATCCCCGTAACCCCACATATTTAATCCCCCCCTAATACTAAGGGTCAATTTATCATAGCCAAATCAACCTAACCCGCACATTTTTGGACTGTGGGAGGAAACCGGAGCACCCGGAGGAAACCCACGCAGACACGGGGAGAATGTACAAACTCCACACAGACAGTCACCCGAGGCCAGATTTGAACCCGGGTCCCTGGCGCTGTGAGAACATAAGAACATAAGAAATAGGAGCAGGAGTAGGCCAATCGGCCCCTCGAGCCTGCTCCGCCATTCAATAAGATCATGGCTGATCTGATCCTAACCGCCAATCTACTATCTATCACAGAACCATCTCCTGCATCTAACAGAATTGCACACACGAAATAGGAGCAGAATCAGGCTACAAGGTCCCTGGGCCCGCTCCACTACCCACAGGGCCATGACCGATCCGAACCTAGACTCATGTCCAAATTCCTGCCCGCTCCCCGTAACCCTTAATGCCCTTTACTTCTAGGAAACTGTCTATTTCTGTTTTAAATTTATTTAATGATGTAGCTTCTACAGCTTTTTGTGGCAGCATATTCCATGGACCTACCACCCTCTGAGTGAAGTAGTTCCTCCTCATCTCAGTTTTGAAAGAGCAGCCCCTTATTCTAAGACTATGTCCCCTAGTTCTAGTCTCACCCATCATCGGGAACATCCTCCCCGCATCCACCCGATCCAACCCCTTCACAATCTTATATGTTTCAATAAGATCGCCTCTCATTCTTCTGAACTCCAATGAGTAGAGTCCCAATCTGCCCAACCTCTCCTCATATGACCACCCCCTCATCCCCAGGATTAACCGAGTGAACCTTTTTTGCACTGCCTCGAGAGCAAGGATGTCTTTCCTTAAGTAAGGACACCAAAACTGTATGCAGTATTCCAGGTGCGGTCTCACCAATACCTTGTACAACTGAAGCAATACCTCCCTATTTTTATATTCTATCCCCCTAGCAATGAAAGCCAACATTCCATTTGCCTTCTTAATCACTTGCTGCACCTGCATACTAACCTTTTGAGTTTCGTGCACCAGGACCCCCAGATCCCTTTGCACTTCAGTACTCTCCAGTTTCTTGCCATTAAGATAATAAATTGCTCTACTATTTTTCCTGCCAAAGTGCATCACCTCACACTTTCCAGTGTTGTATTCCATCTGCCAAATCTCTGCCCACTTACTTAGCCTGTCTATGTCCCCTTGCAGGTTTTTTATGTCCTCCTCACTCACTACTTTCCCTCCCATCTTTGTATCATCTGCAAATTTTGATATGTTACACTTGGTCCCTTCCTCTAAATCGTTAATATAGATTGTAAAGAGTTGGGGACCCAGCACTGACCCCTGTGGAATACCACTAGTTACTGATTGCCAGTCTGAGAATGAACCATTTATCCCAACTCTTTACTTTCTGTTAGATAGCCAATCCTCTATCCATGCCAGAATATTACCCCCAATCCCGTGATTTTTTACCTTAAGCAATAATCTTTTGTGTGGCACCTTGTCAAATGCCTTTTGGAAGTCCAAATACACTACGTCCACTGGTTCCCCTTTATCCACTCTATATGTTACTTCCTCAAAGAACTCCAGCAAATTTGTCAAACATGACTTCCCCTTCGTAAAACCATGCTGACTTTGTCCTATTAAATTATGATTATCCAAATGTCCTGTTACTGTTTCCTTAATAATGGACTCCAAAATTTTACCTACCACAGATGTTAGGCTAACCGGTCTATAGTTACCAGCCTTCTGTCTACTGCACCAGTGCTAACCACTATGCCACCGTGTTGCCCTTTACCTTTATGTGCCTTTAAAAAGGCACTATTTTATATATTTTTTTATTCGTTTATGGGATGTAGGCGTCGCTGGCAAGGCCAGCATTTATTGCCCATCCCTAATTGCCCTTGAGAAGGTGGTGGTGAGCCACCTTCTTGAACCGCTGCAGTCCGTGTGGTGAAGGTGCTCCCACAGTGCTGTTAGGGAGGGAGTTCCAGGATTTTGACCCAGTGATGATGAAGGACCAGCAATATACTTCCAAGTCAGGATGGTGTGTGACTTGGAGGGGAACTTGGAGGTGGTGGTGTTCCCATGCGCCTGCTGCCCTTGTCCTTCTAGGTGGTAGAGGTCGCGGCTTTGGGAGGTGCTGCCGAAGAAGCCTGGGCGAGTTGCTGCAGTGCATCTTGTAGATGGTACACACTGCAGCCACAGTACGCCGGTGGTGGAGGGAGTGAATGTTTAAGGTGGTGGATGGGGTGCCAATCAAGCAGGCTGCTTTGTCCTGGATGGTGTCGAGTTTTTTTGAGTGTTGTTGGAGCTGCACTCATCCAGGCAAGTGGAGAGAATTCCATCACACTCCTTACTTGTGTCTTGTGGATGGTGGAAAGGATTTGGGGAGTCAGTTAGCACCATTTACAACTGAGACATCCCAGAGTCATTTACAACCAATGAATGACTTTTGAAGTGTAGTCACTGTTGTAATGTAGGAAATGCAACAGCCAATTTGAACACAGCAAGCTCCCACAAACAGCAATGAAATAAATGTTTTAATGATGTGGTTGAGGGCTAAATATAGGTCAGGACTCCCCTGCTCTTTGAATAGTGCCGTGGGATCTTTTACGTCCACCTGAAAGGGCAGACGCGGCCTCAGTTTAACATCTCATACGGAAGACTGCATTTTCGACAGTGCAGCGCTCCCTCAGTACTGCCCTGGAGTATCAGCCTGGATTATGTGATGAAATCTCGGGAGCGGGACTTGAACCCACGGCCTTCTGACTTCGGGGCGAGTGCCACCACAGAGCCAAAGCTGACTTTAGGAATTGGTAAGTGTTAAAACCACAATGTCTGGGTATGTGTATAAAAAGCCTAACAACCTGCTGTCGTGTGGAAAGGGAATGCAAAATAAACCAAGGAAGTGGCATTGGTGTGCGTGACAACAAACCTGGAACAATGCAGAGACATGCTTGTGGTTATGGTTGGGCCAAAGTTAGATCACAAATGTTGGAAACAAGCTTAGCTATAAATACAGGCAGCATGTTAGCTGTTAGAAGAGCCCCGAGAAGATAGCGCTCGGAAGCCACTGTACTTACGTTCTCCAGATCGAGATAATTATATCCTGTCTGCGGTGCTGCTAGAGTCTTAAAGGACAATCTGCTGCTGTGAGCTTGATTCTTTGGTGCCCGAAACCATAAGACTCCCATCACTGGAGGCAACGTGGGGATCCGCTCCCCCGGGGCAGAAGCCAAAGGCCGGAGACCCCATCCTAAATCCCGGGGATGGGGCAATTTACACAGCCAGAGCGGGCCACCCCGAACCACCGGATGGCGAAATTCGCCTCCTGGCAAACTTCTGCTCTCAATGGCTCTTTGGGAAAGTAGTCAATCTCCTTTCGGCTCGATGACCTTTCCCGAGTAAAGGCCTTGGGCCTTGGTACGAGGCACGAGGCCCACGCAGGCCTGCAGAGGGTGGAATTCCTGGGCTAGCCTGGAAGCTCTGAGACGTGACCCCCTAATGTTGGGGGGCGGGGGGTCGAGGCAGGATGATCAGCAGCCCCCCCCCCCCACCTCCCAATGGGATTTAAAGGGCCTCACCAAATGGGGCGGAATCCAGGCGTAAATGGGTCCGCCCCAAATTCTTGGGCCTCCCGCCAGGTAGAATTCAGGCTCTCTGCTCCCCGGCCCCAGGAACTGTGGGGCCAGTACATTTTACACGGTACAATGTTCTTGTCTTGATAAGGTAGCACAACCTCAGACTATCCACCAGCAGCAGCACAGGACTTTCACCAGTACAGATGAAGGCCTAGATTTCCTGATGCCTTGTTGCGCGGGCAGGCCTTCCGTGGTACGTGCATTGATCCCTCACCCATTGAGCAGAGGTCAGCCCATTTATTAGGTGTCAGCCGTGGCTCAGTGGGCAGCACATCTGCCCGAGTCAGAAGGTTGTGGATTCAAGTTCCGCTCCAGAGACTTCAACACAAACTCTAGGCCGACACTCCCAGTGCAGTGCTGCACTGTCGGAGGTGCCGTCTTTCAGATGAGACGTTAAACCCGAGGCCCCAATCTGCCCTTTCAGGTGGATGTAAAATATCCCACGGCCACTATTCAAAGTACTGAGCCTGGGCCAATATTTATCCCTCAACCAACATCACTAAAACAGATTATTTGGTCGTTGCCACATTACTGTTTGTGGGATCTTGCTGTGTGTAAATTTGCTGCTACGTTTCCTACAACAGTGACTACACTTCAAAAGTACTTAATTGGCTGGAAAACCTTTTAGGATGCCCTGAGATTGTGAAAGGCGCTATATAAATGCAAGTCTGTCTTTCTTCTTTACATAATTAATCGGACTCACAAGTGGGGTGGTAGGAATGAGACTCTGATGTTATTAAGGGATTTAAAGGCCTGTAGCAGCTTCAAGAGGATGTGACAGCAGAAGCAGCATAAGAGAGGGGCTAAGAAACGGTGGCAAGGAGGGCAGGACGATTATACGCACAGAGCAAGAGGCCACCTCGGGCCACAGTGGAGAGGGGTGGCTGAAGCAATCAGTGCCCCCCTTCACAACCTGTAAATCAGCAACTCATTGCCCATTCTTCTGGCATTACATTGTTTCTGGCAAAGTAAGTGCCATTGAAGGCCTTCCAAGCAGCACTCTGTATGCTGATCTCGTCACAATCAATGTCTCAGTATCGAATGCGCTGCCAGTACAAACATGGTGAAGCCCCAACACAGTCGCACACAGCTGTCACCCCGCTGGATAATCCCCGATTACCAACCCCACATCCCTCCCGTCGAAACCATCACTGCCAACTCCGACTTTCAGTTTAGAAACATTAGGAACAGGAGCAGGCCATTCAGCCCCTCGGGCCTGTCCCACTCATTTAGATCGCGGCAGATCTGCACCATCGCTCCATTTACCCGCCTTTGCTCCATAACACTCGATACCTTGACCCAACAAAAATCTACCGATCTGTGTCGCCAAAGCACCAACTTTCCCCCCCAGCATCCACGGCCTTTTGAGGAAGAGAATTCCAGATTTCCACCACGCTTTGTGTGAAAAGGTACTTCCTGATTTCCCTCCTGAACGGCCAAGCTAATTTTAATTATGTTCCCTTGTCCTTGATTCCCCCACCACAGGAAATAGTATCTCCGTATCTACCCCATCAAATCCATTTAACATTTTATACAGCCCAATTAGATCATCTCTCCATCTTCTAAACTCGAGGGAATACAAGCCTAGTCTCTGCAACCTGTGCTCAGAATTTAACGCTTTTAGCCCTGGTATCATTCTGGTGAATCTGCGCTGCTCCCCCTCCAAGGCCAATATATCCTTCCTGAGGTGCGGTGCCCAGAATTGAACACAGGGTCCAGATGGGGTCTGACCAGAGCTTTATATAACTAAGAGTCTAGACTTTCCACCATCTACAAGGCTCAAGTAAGGAGCGTGATGTCATACTCTCCACTTGCCTGGATGAGTGCAGCTCCAACAACACTCATGAAGTTCGACACCATCCAGGACAAAGCAGCACACCCCATCCACCACCTTAAAAAGCATTCACTCCCTCCACCACCGGCGTACCGTGGCTGCAGTGTGTACCATCCACAAGATGCACTGCAGCAACTCGCCAAGGCTTCTTCGGCAGCACCTCCCAAACCTGCGACCTCTTCCACCTAGAAGGACAAGGGCAGCAGGCGCATGGGAACACCACCACCTCCAAGTTCCCCTCCAAGGCACACACCATCCTGACTTGGAAGTATATCGCCGATCCTTCATCGTCAAAATCCTGGAACTCCCTCCTTAACAGCACTGTGGGAGTACCTTCACCACACGGACTGCAGCGGTTCAAGGCTGTACTACCTTCTCAAGGGCCACTAGGGATGGGTAATAAATGCTGGGCCTTGCCAGCGACGCCCACATCCCATGAACGAATTTTAAAAAACATAACTTCCACCCCTTTGTATTCCAGACCCCTTACACTAATGGCCAACATTCCTTTAGCCTGTGATTGGTTTTTTTTGTCGGGGGTCTTCCACTTTACATGCAATCACTGCGACCCTTTCCGAATTCCTACGAGTTGACATTTAACGTCAGCTGCATCTGTGTTGCACACATTGCACTCCCAATGCATAACTCCATGATCTAATTTTATCCAATAGCCTCCTATACAGTACTTCGAACGCTATTTGGTAATCAAGGCATGTAACTGCAATGAGTATTGGGGGGCGGATACAAGACATTCCCCGTTTTCTTTTTTGAAGCCGGGCTGGACGAATTGGTGACTTTGATGGATGGAATAGCCTTTTGACTCTTCCTGACTTTTTACAACACTTATTGCACCGCCTGAAAGGGCGGCGGAAGCAGATTCAATAGAAACTTTCACAGGGGAATTGGATAAATGGAAACATTTGCAGGGCAAGGGGGAAGAGCAGGGGAGTGGGACTAATTGGATCGCTCTTTCAAAGAGACGGCACAGGCATGATGGGCCGAATGGCCGCCTTCTGCGTTGTATAATTCTTCGATGGCAGGAGACAGTAATCTGAGATGCCAAGGAACGGCGAACGCTGAAATATATAAAGTAAACACTCGAAGCTATGCCACATCAAAAGGAGATCGAGGGATATGCATTCTGCCAACGCCGCCCCCCCCCCACCCCCCAGCCAATTTTTCAATGGATCTTGGGCAGGCAGAAGTAGGGAGGTACTTGGGCATGTTCTTCAGAGTCTCCGATCTCCCCTCTTTTCCACAGGCTGGTCCCGGTCAGGGGAGGGGGATGTACTACGTCCCCTTCATGGACGAGTGTACAAGTGTGCGCGAATGAGGGAAACAAGGCAGGGATTGCCTTATAGGTCTCGCCATCGGTAGAGCTGGGGCCTGTGCCAGTGCTCTCAGACATGGCCGTGCACAGGTCCCACCCAGAAAAGGTTAGATGTTTCCGCCCCCCAGGGTTGGCACGAATCCCTGGCAGAGGTCAAAGGGCCCAGCTCCCTCACCTTAATGCCCACAGGGCCAGAAATGCAGCCCGGGGGAAGGGTTAGGTTCTCTGGAGATTCTGCATTCTCTGGATCCAGTAAGGGACCAGCTCCACGGAAGGCGGAATTCCCACTTGGCTGGAGGTGTGCCCCAATGAAGGTTGGCAGGGGGGGGGCGGGGGGGATGGACAACCTCCAACAAGAGAATCTAGACACTTCCCCATGACATTTAATGGCATTACCATTGCCAAATCCACCATCAACATCCTGGGGATCACCATTGTCCGGAAACTCAACTGGACCAGGCACATAAATACTGTGGCTACAAGAGCAGGTCAGAGGCTGGGTATTCTGCGGCGAGTGACTCACCTCGACTCCCCAAAGCCTCTCCACCACCTTCAAAGCACAAGTCAGGAGTGTGATGAAACGCTCCCCACTTACATGGATTTTCTTTGTGTAAACACCTCTGTTTGGAAATTAAAAGTTGTTTGATGGTTGGAACAGGCTGTTTGAAATGTTAACATTTGCAGATCAACAGACCACGGAACAGACAAATTCAGTTACTCTGATTGCTAAACCACATGGGTGAGATGTTTGCAGGAAATCAGTGATATTCCGACATGAAAACCGCTCCTCACAGAGTGTGAATCCTGTGGTGTTATCAGGATGCCTGCAGACTACAGAGGCACGTCTGTAACATGAAAGGTTTCACATGGTGTAACAGCTCTGTGCACTCAGCTTCACTTCTGTGAATTGGAAACTCACCACCCACTTACAACTTCATATCGTCAAAGCCCAAGAAAGACTTTCACCCAAAAGCCCTGCTGCTTATCAAAGCAGGTGAAATGGATCCAAAAATAACATAAGCAGGAGTAGACCATACGGCCTATCGAGCCTGCTCCGCCATTCAATAAGATAATGGCTGATCATCGACCTCAACTCCACCTATCGCTCGATCTCCATATCCCTCGATTTGCTTTAGAGTCCAAAAATCTATCGATATCAGCCTTGAATATACTCAAAGACTGACCATCCACAGCCCTCTTGGGTGGAGAATTCCAAAGATTCACAACCCTCTGAGTGAAGAACTTGCTCCTCATCTCAGTCCTAAATGGTCGACCCCTTATCCCGAGATTATGCCCCCTAGTTCTAGACTCTCCAGCCAGGGGAAACAGCCTCTCAGCGTCTACCCTGTCAATCCCTCTCAGTATCTTTTGTTTCAATGAGATCACCTCTCATTCTTCTAAACTCCAGAGAGTATAGGCCCTTTTTATTCAATCTCTCCTCATAGGACAACCCTCTCGTCCCAGGAATCAGTCTGGTGAACCTTTGTTACACCCCCTCTAAGGCAAGTATATCCTTCCTTAGGTAGGGAGATCGAAACTATACAAAGTACTCTAGGTGTGGTCTCACCAAGGCCCTATATAATTGCAGCAAGACTCCCTTACTCTTATACTTCCTAATTGCTTGCTGTACCTGCAAGTTAACTTTGTGATTCGTGTACAAGGACCCCCAAATCTCTCTGAATACCAACATTTACTAGTCTCTCACCTTTTAAAAAATATTCTGCTTTTCATTCTTCCGACCAAAGTGGATAATTTCACATTTCCCCACACTATACTCCATCTGCCGCCTTCTTGCCCACTCACTTAACCTGTCTATATCCCTTTGCAGCCTCTTTGCGCCCTCCTCGCAGCTTACTTTCCCACCTAGCTTTGTATCAGCAGTGAACTTGGATACATTGCACTCGGATATATTGCACTGGAGAGGTACCACCAACGCTGCCTCCGTAAAATACTGCAAATCCATTGGCAGGATAGGCGCACCAACGTCAATGTTCTCACTCAGGCCAACATCCCCAGCATCGAGGCTTTGACCACGCTCGATCAGCTCCGACGGACGGGCCACATCGTCCGCATGCCCGATACGAGACTCCCAAGAAGCTCCGACGCGGCAAGAGAGCCCCAGGTGGGCAGAGCAAACGCTTCAAGGACACCCTCAAAGCCTCCTTGAAAAAGTGCAACATCCCAACCGACACCTGGGAATCCCTGGCCCAAGACCGCACAAAGTGGAGGAGAAGCATCCGAGAAGGCGCCGAACACCTCGAGTCTCTTCGCCGGGAGCAAGCGGAAGCCAAGCGCAGGCAGCGGAAGGAGCGCACGTCAACCCAAGCACCCCACCCACTCGTCCCATCAACAACCATCTGCCCCACCAATGACAGAGACTGTAGGTCCTGCATTGGACTCATCAGTCACCTGAGAACTCATTTTTAGTGTGGAAGCAAGTCATCCTCGGTTCCGAGGGACCGCCTAAGATTATTACACTCGGTCCCCTAATCTAAGTGAATAGCTGAAGCCCAAGCACTGATCCTTGCGGTACCCCACGAGTTACAGCCTGCCATCCTGAAAATGACCTGTTTATTCCTACACTCTGTTTTCTGTCTGTTAACCAATCCTCAAGCCATACTAATATATTAATCCCAATCCCATGAGCCCTAATCTTGTGCAACACCTTATCGAATGCCTTCTGAAAATCCAAATACACCACATCCACTGGTTCCCCCTTTATCTACCCTGCTAGTTACACCCTCAAAAAACCTCTAATAAATTTGTCAAACATGATTTCCCTTTCATAAAACCGTGTTGACTCTGCCAATCAGTGATTTTCCAAGTGCCCTGTTACCACGTCTTTAATAACAGATTCTAGCATTATCCCTACTACTGATGTCAGGCTAACTGGCCTATAGTTCCCTGTTTTCTCTCTCCCTCCTTTCTTGAACAGCAGGGTTACATTTGCTCCCTTCGAATCCATGGGGAACTCTGGAAGATCAAAACCAAAAAGAAAGATTTGCATTTCTATCGCGCCTTTCACCACCTCAGGTCGTCTCAAAGCACTTTACAGCCAATTTGCGCACAGCAAGGTCCCACAAACAGCAATGTGATAATGACCGACCAGATAATCTGTTTTAGTAATGTTGGTTGAGGGATAAATATCGGCCAGGGCATCGGGGAGAACTCCCCTGCTCCTCTTCAAATAGTGCCGTGGGATCTTTTACGTGCACCTGAGGGGGCAGACAGGGGCTTCGGTTTAACGTCTCATCTGAAAGTCGGCACCTCTGACAGTGCAGCACTCCCTCAGTCCCTGGAGTAGGGCTTGAACCGACGACCCTCTGACTCAGGCGAGTGCGCTGCCACGGAAAAGGATATTTTACCACTAGTAGACTACTTCTCACAAACTACTGTACTCAGTAACTTACCGCGTCTTACTGCTTCTGTGCACTATTCTACTAGTGAATAAACCTTAGTTTTAGGAGGTACTTGCTGCCTTTCGAAAAGGAGCAAACAGAATCTGCTGTGTATACCTGAGCGAAGGAATCATTATCTCGACACCCGCAGGAAAGTGGGTTTGCGTGGGCATTAAATGACGACCGGATTAGGCTCGCATTGGCCCCCCCCATGACCAACTAACAACACTCATTGTTTAAGATCACACACGGAGAACGGTCAGTAAGCTGAGGTAGGGGGAGGTACCTTGGAACCGTATCCCAACTGAACTCATTGTCTTCAACTGAAGGGAGAGGGAGAGAGAGAGAGACAGGGAGAGACTAGACAGGTTGAGAGATTTGCTGCTTTAGTATTTAATGGATTCACAACTGTGATTAGCCAGAGCATTGCAATTCAAAGTTTTTCACAATTCAAACAGGTATGATTCATACTTTAAACCGTTTCACAATTACTTGACCCTGTGTGACCAGGAAAACACGATGGCCAGCACTGGAACATTCACACATGGCTTTCCCCGAGTCACACTACTTTACAGTAAAGTGTGCGCTGTAACCTTAAAGGTTGTGAACATGTTGTTTACCCTTTGAGGTGTAAGATCAAGGTAATCCTGGTTTGAAATGAAGACACTGAGGGACTCTGGATATAGCAGGCACACAATACAGGGATCCCTTTACAGACCTGCCAGAGAATGACAGTCTTTATGAAATTATTTAACAGCAAGTCTTCATAAATGTTTAGCCCCATTTTTCTGTGGGTGCGAAAAGGCAAGTGACTCGGCACCACGGCTTCTGCCACTCCTGTGCCAACCATTAGGTGGTGTGCTGGCGCTGCGACTCGACAACTTTGCAATCTTCCATTCTGGAGCACACGGGGACCGACCCCCCCCCCCCCCAAGAGGTGGGTTGGGTGCCCCTCAGTCGCAAGTGCCCAAGTGTCCAGAGTCACCCACAATAACCAACCTTCTGAGAAATGTTCACCTTCACGTTTAAGGACCGAGTAGCACGTGCGAAAAATAAACCAACGGGTGACAATAGCATCAGGAAGGGAAGAATGGCACACGGCCTGGTACACAGGCACTGGGGGGGGAGAGGGGAGTGGTCACAGAGGGTCAAGCAACCGCGAGCCAGTCCGTTACAAACAAGTCTCAAAATTACCGCTAAATAAAGTGCCAAAAAGAAAATTACAAAAAAGAAAACAAAAATGACA
The DNA here is from genome assembly GCA_030390025.1 of Squalus acanthias. Lineage (NCBI taxonomy): Eukaryota > Metazoa > Chordata > Chondrichthyes > Squaliformes > Squalidae > Squalus > Squalus acanthias. The sequence continues at coordinate 44,981,506 of CM059447.1, read as the reverse complement.
TTAACTGAGCCACGTAATGCAGTGTGTGCGGGCAATATTTAGATAGAAATCTTCATAATGCCCTTTAAAACCCCACTTTGATATTGCATTTTCAAGTACGAGTGTGTCGCAATATTGAAGTAATCACAATACACTTTTATTCAATAAACGTTTGTTCCAAAGTTTGGCCAAAGGTTTACTTGTTTTTTTTTTGGTTCCTACTATTCCCTGCTCCGCCCGCCCGGGTGCCTGAAGTGCGGGATTACCTCCGGTCGTTCGGGAGCGCGCTCCTTCGTCCCTTCATAGCATCCGGCTTCGCTTGTGACTGGGCGATTCGGTGATGACGTCGCTGCACTGGGCCGGGGCCCTCTTCCTCGAGCTGTCCAGGTGCCGGGCCATCTCTTCGGCTATAAAGCTATTTAAGTCCACGTCCTGCAGGCTGCCGCGCCTGCGTGCCGAGGCCGAGTTGCTGCCCATGTGCGTCGGGGAGCCGGGCGTTCCTGAGCGCACGCTGACGTTCGCCATGGCGCCACTGAGGCCTGCGGGGGGGGGACAGCAAGAAAGAAGGAAAACCATAAATCTCATCTCCGCTCTCTCCCTCTGCACACCACTGGCTAACATTACGCTGTCCTTCAGTCAGTCCTGGAGGGTCGACGGGGCAGAGAGCCCTCCGCCACACAGCCCGTCAGCCCAAGGAAAGGTGTGGGTGAACAGAGGGGGCCAAACCCATCATTCCCTAAAAGTGCGAGGGCAGGTAGTTAAAGCAACGCCATCTTGTGCTATAAAGTTTTATGGTTCTAAATCACAAGGTTATATATATTTGCTATGCTCTTCTTGAGTCTACACATGCAATGCAGATTTGCCAATACTGCTCTGAAGTCAGCTGCTAGGGATATCTGTGCTGCCCCCCAGGGCGATTCGATCCCAGTTTCCCCACCCTGTGAAGAAGTGCCTCACACCTCCAGCAAATCACCACATGGAGAATCGGGGCACCAACGTGGTTGACTCGTCGCTGCCCTCTGGAGGTGGCCAGGTAAGCCACTCAGTTGTATCGAACTGCTACAAAGAACAAGTGCAGCGGCTCGTGAAGGCGGCCCACCACCACCGAGAGCAACTCGGGATGGGGCAATAAATGCCAGCCTTGCCAGCGATGCCCACATCCGGAGCATTAATAAAAAGAAAACCAGTGCCCCATCGCCGCTTGGCATAGCGAACTTGGGATGCAACATAATGGGCTCATTTCCAACATTCCCGTTTAGCCGCACGGCGATGTGTAGGTCCCGTGCAGCCAGATCCATGGTGTTCTAATGGCAAAAAACACGCAATAATTTAAAGGAGCCACGCACCCCCAAAAAAATTACGGGGCACATTGTTCATTTTTCTCTCCCCCAACCCCTTGAAAAATGCCCACCTTCTGGAGAAGATGGTCTTCATCCTCACCTCTCAGCAGAGAGCGGTCAGGCTTCCTTTATAGATTCTCCCCCCCCCCCCGCAATACACAGACGTCGGAGAATTCAGTCAATAGACAAGGTTATAAAATATATACCACCTCTAATTTGGTCTGTTCCCTTGAAGGAAGCAAGGGAAATAAATGGGATTTAAATTTGGTTTCTAGGCAGGCTGATAAACTGGCACGGTTAATGAGTCTGTATTGCAAAGCTTGCAGTGTCTGTATTCCACAGGTGTGAGTACGGCACGCTTGACTTGTATCAGCAGCTAGGAAAGACACAGCAAGACAAAATGCACCATTGGGCCCAGGAAGGGAGGTGAGGCAGCTCATCAGACTGCCACACACATCCCTGAGGCCCAGGCTGTCTCGCACCGCTACTTGGAAGAGGCTGCAATATGGCAAACAGCTCGAGGGGGGCGGGTGCGGCGGAGAGGAGACAGAGACTTTTATTTAAACATGCCTTGGATGCTGCTGTACTCATCAGACCCTCTAGCAGCAAGTTGCACTGCACATTTAACAAAAGGTCTGAGGGGTAGTTGGGGGGGGGGGGGGGGGGGGGGGGGGGGGGAATGTGGAGAAAGACACTGAGCAGGAGTTAGGAAGGTTGGGGAGGTGACCAGAAATGCAGACGAAGAGATGGGTTTTGAAGAGGCTTTTGAAGATGGAGGAGTCAGGGAGAGAGCTCCAGAGCGGAGAGGGGCAGCAAGGTGGAGGAGACAGGGAGGGAGCTCCAGAGCGGAGAGGGGTCACAATGTCGAGGAGTCAGGGAGAGAGCTCCAGAGCGGAGAGGGGTCACAAGGTGGAGGAGTCAGGGAGGGAGCTCCAGAGCGGAGAGGGGTCGCAAGGTGGAGGAGTCAGGGAGGGAGCTCCAGAGCGGAGAGGGGGCGCAAGGTGGAGGAGACAGGGAGGGAGCTCCAGAGCGGAGAGGGGTAGCAAGGTGGAGGAGTCAGGGAGAGAGCTCCAGAGCGGAGAGGGGTCACAAGGTGGAGGAGTCAGGGAGGGAGCTCCAGAGTGCAGGAATGATGATCGGAGACTCTACTACCAATGGTGAAAGCGAGGGGGTGGGCAGGGCAGCGATGCAGGAATAACAGAAAATGCTGGAAACACTCTGCAGGTCAGGCAGCATCCGTGGAGAGAGAAAAACAGTTAACATTTCAGGTCTGTGATCCTTCAGGAATGTTGACACACAGGGGGCTAAGTGTTGAACAGCAAAGGGCTTCAGCTGGGATGTACGGCTGCAGGAGGTCACAGCGAGGCTATGGAGGGACTTGTAAATGAGGACAAAGTACACAAAAGCAGCCTGGTGAAGTGGCACCAGGAGGAGCAGTCCTTTGTGGCTCGAAATTTCAAACCATCAAGCTGTCCAACAATAGTTTATAACCTCGCGCTCTTCATAAAGGGCTGAATGCGAGTGGTATTTCTGGGTATTAGTCAGGAAGAAACCTTTCTGAATAACCTTTTATTTACCATGCACAGCAATGGCATCAGTAAATGCCTGCAGGTCACCCTCAGCAGTCCTGCTGGAATCGTCCTGTGCCCCCAACACTGAAGCGGGTAGGTTTAGCCGAGGTGCCAGTCTGCTGTTCCTCGAGGGTGGCGACTTCCTGCACAGGAAGCTGAGCAAGTCCTCTCGGTGTATGATGTGCCTCCTCTTTTTCACCCAGGCCAGCATTTCCTTGTTTCGCCTCTGATAGCCTGCCTGCACGCCCAAATCCAGGCTCGCTCTGTACGCTTCAAGCCCATCTGGGGAGGGAAAGGTGAGCGTTAGACCACGTGTGCAAGCTGAGTTACTATGGTGACACAGGCTGGGGTCTTCCTAAGATGGTCTGTTTTCAAAAGGAACCCAGCATCTAATGTGAGGAAGGTGACAAAATGACAAAAGATGAAACCAAATGCACACATGCATTTTTGGCTTGCTCATACACATTTCCTTTCAGTGTACTCAGGAGAGAACAAGGAAACAAGGGAAATTATTCAAGTACAAAATTGCGGTGCGGATGAAAGCCATTCCTTCAGCCCATTTGATCTCATCCTTGCAGAATGCCAGCCTACCATTGGCCCATTATTCGCCTAAACTGGTAGGACCTCCATTTAACATCTCCTCCAGAGGACAACACCGCTGACAATGCAGCACTCCCGCAGTACAGCACTGGTGCAGATTGAGTACCAATAACTTTCTGATCCGAGCATTAACTGCCAAAGCTGGTGCTTAGCCCCGTTTGCATTTTTTCTCACCTTCATCACAGAGGGTAAGATTTCTCGAGTGTCTGGAGCCCCTCACTACAGAGCTTGCTGTTCATGTGGAAGCCTCAACCGGGAGCACAGACGGGATATTCGATTGAGGGGGGGCGGGAATTCCAGAGCTTAGAGCGTTGGCAGCTGAAAGCATGGCCGCCAATGGTGCAGCGATTAAAATCGGGGATGCTCAAGAGGCCAGAACTGAAGGAGCGCAGATATTGCGGAGGGTTGTAGGAGGTTATGGAGCGATTTGAAAACAAGGATGAGAATTTTTTTAATTGAGGTGTTGCTAGACCAAGAGCCGACGTAGATCAGCGAGCACAGGGGTGATGGGTGAACGGGACTTGGTGAGAGTTGGGACACGGGGCAGCAGAGTTTTGGAGGAGCTGAGGTTTATGGATGGTGGACGATGGGAGGCCAGGCATGCGTTGGAATCGTCAAGTCTAGAGGTAACAAAGGCATGGATGGGAGTTTCAACAGCAGATCAGCGGAGGCAAGGGCAGAGTCAGGCGATGTTATGGAGGTGGAAATAAGCGGTCTTGTTGATGGAGCGGATATGGGGTTGGAAGCTCATCTCGGGATCAAATGCGACACTAAGGTTGCAAATGGTCCGGTTCAGCCTCAGACAGTTGCCAGGGAGAAGGATGGAGTTGGTGGCTAGGGAACGGAGTTTGTGGCGGAGACCAAAGACAATGGTTTTGGTCTTCCCAATATTTAATTGGAGGAAATCTCTGCTCATCCAGCACTGGATGTCGGACAAGCAGCGTGACAAATGAGAGGCAGTGGAGAGAGGTGATGGGGAGGTAGAGTTGTGTGTAAGAGAGGTACAGGGGGGGAGGAGAGACAACGAGCCAGGAAGAGAAGCCATTGCAGGAGATTCTCTGGCTACGACTGGATAGTTAGAAATGGAATCAGGCGAGGGCAGTCCCACCCAGCTGGACGACAAGAGTAGAGGCGTTGGAGCAGGATGGTGTGGTCAACCGTACCAAAGGCTGCTGACAGGTCAAGAAGGACGAGAGATAGTTTACCACTGTCACAGTCACGTAGGATGACATTTGTGACTTTGATAAGGGCCACTTCAGTGCTGTGGCAGGGGCAGAAACCTGATTGGAGGTGTTCAAACACAGAGTTGCGGGAAAGATGAGAACGGATTTGGGAGGCGACAACACATTCAGGAACTTTGAAGAGGAAAGGGAGGTTGGAGATGGGTCGGTAGTTTGCAAGGACAGAGGGGTCAAGGGTGGGTTTTTTTGAGGAGGGGTGTGACGGCAAATTTGAAGGAGAGGGGAAACAGTACCTGAGGAGAGGGGACCATCAACAATATTAGCTAATATGAGGGTCATGGAGGGAAAGTTGGGTGGTCAGCAGTTTGGTGGGAATAGGGTCGAGGGAGCAGGAGGTGGGTCTCATGGACAGGATGAGCTCGAAGTGGGCATGAGGGGAGATAGAAGAGAAAGTAGAGAAAGATGCAAGTTCAGGGCTCAGACGGGGGGAACCTTAGGGGAAGTTTGGCTTGGTGGGCTAGGGGAAGGGAGGAAAGTGGCAGAGGCAGCTGAACGGATGGTCTCAATCTCATTGACAAAGAATTCCATGAGCTCCTCGCACTTGTTGGAGGTGAGGGTGGAGGAGGCAGGGGAGAGGGGTTTAAGAGTTATAACGGCACAGAAGGAGGCCACTTGGCCCATCGAGTCCGTGCCGGCTCTCTGCAGAGCAATCGAGTCAGTCCCATTCCCCCGCTCTATCCCCGTAGACTGTTTGTGGTGAAGAGAAGCCGGGATTATCTTTGCATTCTAGGATGATCCTGGAACAGTGCGCAGTTTTGGCCGAGGAGAGCAGGACCAGCTGGTGCTTTATGTGGTCCAGCCAGATTTGGCAATGAATGGCTAAACCAGTTGTCCGCCATAAACTTTCAAGTCTGCATCCGTTGGACTTAAGGGAGCGGAAATGAGGCTCGTTCTGGGGGAATACTTACACACCCACTCACACATTTTCACTTTCTAAGCACTGACTGCTGTGCGAAATATTCCTTCCTGATTTCTTTCCTAAATTTACTGTACACCAGTTTTAACCTATTCCCCCCTTGCTCCGGTATCCTGGTATACCTTGAAGTATGTTGGACTATAACCTGGTGTTGTGCGACTTCTCATTTTTTACCTTGAAGTAGTGTTGGATTAACTATCAGTGCCATTAATTATCTTGTATACTTCCAGTGAAGATTTTTTTGGGGGGGAGGGGGGGTTTGTCCAGACACGTTTCTTGGGTTCAATGTCTTAGACACAACCCCTGGAAGGGAGTCCTCACTCCCGACGGCCAGGATTCCGCATTTTCTGACATAACTGTAATTCACTGGCCATGAAGCACTTTGTGACATGCTGAGAATGTGAATTCTTTGTTTTGTCTATTTAGGGTTTTAGTCACTGATGAGGCAGCAGTGCTAAAAAGGTTTTCCAAACTTCCAGGCGTGCGAGATTCAAACAGAACAAACCAGCAAATCTGAGCGTAAATATTCTGCATCGCTGGGCTTTGAAAGCCGGGTAAGCAGGATCGGGAACCATTTGGGGCCCACGGGCCACTGCATGGACAGCCCTGCTCGAATGAATACACACTCATCAGTGACGTACCTTTATATAGACAAGTGACAGAAGTAGCTGCTGCCTGGAACGGTTTCCACAGGCTCTGAATACCCAGCTGCTGCTCGAACACGCGATCTGAAAGAGGCAACAGAGTTTCTTTTTAAATTGGAATGCTCAGCCAACGTGTCAACTCGCTCCTAAATGGCGATTAAAACCATTCCACTGCATCGCAACCAAGTCATTAGTGACAAGCATCGGAGCTCCACGGTGGAAATTTACTGAAAAACAAATAGGACTGAAATAAAGCAATATCTGGGATGTTAATAAATAGTACAAACAAATTCACTGTTAATATCCCTCAAGCAACCATGTCAGGCAAATATGACTTAAAAAGCAAAGTATGACAAAGATCTCACTCGATCTTGTTACCAGGTTTACTGTGCTGCTACTAACCCACCAGTACTGTACCCCAGTGTTAGTGACAGACCTGTACCCACCAGTACTGTACCCCGTGTTAGTGACAGACCTGTACCCACCAGTACTGTACCCCAGTGTTAGTGACAGACCTGTACCCACCAGTACTGTACCCCAGTGTTAGTGACAGACCTGTACCCACCAGTACTGTACCCGTGTTAGTGACAGACCTGTCCCCACCAGTACTGTACCCCAGTGTTAGTGACAGACCTGTCCCCACCAGTACTGTACCCCAGTGTTAGTGACAGACCTGTCCCCACCAGTACTGTACCCGTGTTAGTGACAGGCCTGTACCCACCAGTACTGTACCCCAGTGTTAGTGACAGACCTGTACCCACCAGTACTGTACCCGTGTTATACAGTGACAGACCTGGACCCACCAGTACTGTACCCCAGTGTTATACAGTGACAGACCTGTCCCCACCAGTACTGTACCCCAGTGTTATAGTGACAGGCCTGTACCCACCAGTACTGTACCCCAGTGTTAGTGACAGACCTGTACCCACCAGTACTGCACCCCAGTGTTATACTGACAGACCTGTCCCCACCAGTACTGTACCCGTGTTAGTGACAGACCCGTACCCACCAGTACTGTACCCGTGTTAGTGACAGACCTGTACCCACCAGTACTGTACCCGTGTTAGTGACAGACCTGTGCCCACCAGTACTGTACCCGTGTTAGTGACAGACCCGTACCCACCAGTACTGTACCCGTGCTAGTGACAGACCTGTACCCACCAGTACTGTACCCGTGTTAGTGACAGACCTGTGCCACCAGTACTGTACCCGTGTTAGTGACAGACCTGTGCCCACCAGTACTGTACCCGTGTTAGTGACAGACCTGTACCCACCAGTACTGTACCCCAGTGTTATACAGTGACAGACCTGTACCCACCAGTACTGTACCCCAGTGTTATACAGTGACAGACCTGTACCCACCAGTACTGTACCCAGTGTTAGTGACAGACCTGTACCCACCAGTACTGTACCCCAGTGTTAGTGACAGACCTGTACCCACCAGTACTGTACCCGTGTTATACAGTGACAGACCTGTACCCACCAGTACTGTACCCCAGTGTTAGTGACAGACCTGTACCCACCAGTACTGTATCCCAGTGTTATAGTGACAGTCCTGTACCCACCAGTACTGTACCCCAGTGTTATAGTGACAGGCCTGTACCCACCAGTACTGTACCCCAGTGTTATAGTGACAGGCCTGTACCCACCAGTACTGTACCCCAGCGTTAGTGACAGACCTGAGCCCACCAGTACTGTACCCCAGTGTAATACACTGATAGACCTGAACCTACTAGTACTGTACCCCAGTATTAGCGATACACATGTACCCAACAGTATTGTAACCATGTTAGTGACACACCTGTACCCAACATTACTGTACCTGTTAATGACAGAACTGTACCCACCAGTACTGTACCCGTGTTATACACTGACAGACCTGTACCCACCAGTACTGTACCCCACTGTTATACAGTGACAGACCTATACCCACCAGTTCTGTACCCATGTTAGTGCCAGACCGGTAACCACCAGTATTGTACCCTAATGTTATACAGTGACACCTGTACCCACCAGTACTGTACCCCAGTGTTATACACAGACAGTCCTGTACCAGCTGTGGCTCAGTGGGTAGCACACTCGCCTCTGAGTCAGAAGGTTGTGGGTTCAAGTCACACTCCAGACACTTGAGCACAAAGCTAGGCTGACAGTCCAGTGCAGTGCTGAGGGAGTGCTGCACTGTCGGAGGTGCCGTCTTTCGGATGAGACGTTAAACCGAGGCCCCGTCTGCTCTCTCAGGTGGACGTAAAAGATCCCATTGCACTATTTCGAAGAAAAGTAGGGGAGTTATCCCTGGTGTCCTGGCCAATATTTATCCCTCAACAAACATAACAAAAACAGATGATCTGGTCATTATCACATTTCTGTTTGTGGGAGCTTGCTGTGTGCAAATTGGCTGCTGCGTTTCCCACATTACAACAGTGACTACACTTCAAAAGTACTTCATTGGCTGTAAAGCGCTTTGAGATATCCGGTGGTCGTGAAAGGCGCTATAGAAATGCAAGTTTTTCTTCCTTTCTTTACCCACCAGTACTGTACCCCAGTGTTAGTGACACACCTGTACCCACCAGTATGTACCGCAGTTATACAGTGACAGACCTGGACCCACCAGTACTGTACCCCAGTGTTATACAGCGACAGACCTGTCCCCACCAGTACTGTACCCCAGTGTTATACAGTAACAGACCCGTACCCACCAGCACTGTACCCCAGTGTTATACAGTAACAGACCCGTACCCATCAGTCTCTTAGGCAGTCCCTCGGAACCGAGGATGACTTGCTTCCACATTAAAAATGAGTTCTCAGGTGACTGATGAGTCCAATGCGGGACCTACAGTCTCTGTCACTGGTGGGGCAGACGGTGGTTGAAGGGGCGGGTGGGTGGGGTGCTTGGGTTGACGTGCGCTGCTTCCGCTGTTTGCGCTTGGCTTCCGCTTGCTCCCAGCGAAGAGACTCGAGGTGTTCGGCACCTTCCCGGATGCTTCTCCTCCACTTTGTGCGGTCTTGGGCCAGGGATTCCCAGGTGTCGGAGGAGATGTGGCACTTTTTCAAGGAGGCTTCGAGGGTGTCCTTGGAGCCTTTCCTCTGCCCACCTGGGGCTCTCTTGCCGTGCCGGAGCTCCGAGTAGAGCGTTTGTTTTGGGAGTCTCGTATCGGGCATGCGGACTATGTGACCCGTCCATTGGAGCTGATCGAGCGTGGTCAAAGCTTCGATGCTGGGGATGTTGGCCTGAGCGAGAACACTGACGTTGGTGCGCCTATCCTGCCAATGGATTTGCAGGATCTTGCGGAGGCAGCGTTGATGGTACCTCTCCAGTGCTTTGAGCTGCCTGCTGTACATGGTCCATGTCTCTGAAGCATACAGGAGAGCGGGTATCACTACTGCTCTGTAGACCATGAGCTTGGTGCTGGGTTTGAGGTCCTGGTCTTCAAACACACTTCCTCAGGCAACCGAAGGCTGCACTGGCACACTGAAGGCGGTGTTGGACTTCGTCATCAGCCCTTGTTGACAGTAGGCTCCCGAGGTATGGAAGTGGTCCACGTTGTCCAAGGCCTCGTCGTGGATTTTGATAATCGGGGGGCAGTACTGTGTGGCGGGGGCAGGTTGGTAGAGGAACTTTGTCTCACGGATGTTTAGTGTAAGGCCCATGCTCTCGTATGCTTTGGTGAAGGTGTTGACGATGGTTTGGAGTTCGACCTCCAAGTGTGCGCAGACGCAAGCGTTCATGAATACATTAACTAATTTCTCTTATTTGGAAGGAGTAGAGCATGCCAGGGGATCTCAGCGACGCCGTAATCGTGACCATCTTCAAGAAAGGTGACAAGTCCGATTGCGGTAATTACCCACCAGTACTGTACCAGTGTTATACAGTGACAGACCTGTGAACACTAGTACTGTACCCCAGTGTTAGTGACAGACCTGTACCCACCAGTACTGTACCCGTGTTACACAGCGACAGACCTGTACCCACCAGTACTGTACCCCAGTGTTAGTGACAGACCTATACCCACCAGTACTGTACCCATTATACAGTGACAGACCTGTACCCACCAGTACTGTACCCCAGTGTTATAGTGACAGACCTGCACCCACCAGTAGTGTACCCCAGTGTTATACAGTGTCAGACCTGTACCCACCAGTACTGTACCCCAGTGTTAGTGTCAGACCTGTACCCACCAGTACTGTACCCATGTTATACAGTGACAGACCTGTACCCACCAGTACTGTACCCGTGTTATACAGTGACAGACCTGTACCCACCAGTACTGTACCCGTGTTATACAGTGACAGGCCTGTACCCACCAGTACTGTACCCCAGTGTTATACAGTGACAGACCTGTCCCCACCAGTACTGTACCCCAGTGTTATACAGTGACAGGCCCGTACCCACCGTACACTGTACATGTAGAAGTTGTGGTTATTGGGGACTGTGATCAACATAACCACATGTAGAAGTGGTTGATATTGTGGACGGTGAACAACATTATATGTAGAAGTTGTGGGTATTGGAGACTGTGGTCAACATTCCATGTAAAAGCGCTGGATATTGGGGTCTGTGGCCCACATCCCACGTAGAAGAGGTGGCCATTGGGGACTGTCGACGAATTACACGGCGAAGATGTGGATACTGGGGACTGTGACCAACATTACAACATCAACAACTACTTGCATTTATATAGCAACTTTAACGTAGTAGAACCTCCCAAGATGCTTCACACAGGTGCGGTATCAAATAAAATTTGACAGCGAGCCACATAAGGAGATATTAGGACTGATGACCGAAAGCTTGGTCAATTAGGTTTTAAGGAGAGTCTTAAAGGAGGAGAGAGATGTAGAGAGGTGGATATTGGGGATAGTAGCCAACATTGCACGTAGAAGAATTATGGAATAATACAGCACAGGAGGCCATTTAGCCCATCGAATCTGCGCCGGCTCTTTCGAAGAACTATCCAGTCAGTCTCACTCCTTCCCCATAACCATGCGATTTTTTCTCCAAGTGTTTATCCAATTCTCTTTTGAAGGCTACGATTGAATGTGTATCCACCAGAGACTGCTCCCATTACAGCCAAGTGTTTCTGACTTGTTTCATTTCAAGTTCCAAAATAAATCCCAAGTCTCTGTTGATCCGTTATTCTGTATCGTACATTGTGTACCCTTCAAAACATTGACTTTTGGCAAACAGTTGATCATGCAATGATTTCTCGCTTATAAGGATAGTGGATTCCTCAATATCAGCCAGATTCCAGGAACAAAGGGATTTTGGGGATCGGGTGGGAAAGTGGAGTTGAGATCGATGATCAGCCATGATCTTACTGAATGGCGGAGCAGGCTAGAGGGGCCGTATGGCCGACTCCTGCTCCTAATTCTAATGTTCTTATATTGGGGACTGTGGCCAACCTAGCATGTAGAAGAGGTGGATATTGGGGACTGTGAACAACCTTACATCAACAACTTGCATTTATACAAGAACATAAGAATTAGGAGCAGGAGTCGGTCATATGGCCCCTCGAGCCTGCTCCGCCATTCAATAAGATCATGGCCGATCTTCGACCTCAACTCCACTTTCCCGCCTGATCCCTACATCCCTTGATTCCCTTAGTGTCCAAAAATCTATCTATCTCAGCCTTGAATATACTCAACGATTCAACATCCACAACCCTTTCAGGTAGAGAATACCAAAGATTTACAACTCAGTGAAGAAATTCCTCCTCATCGCAGTCTTAAATGGCCGACTCTTAAATGAGACGAAGCCCCCTAGTTCGAGACTCTCCAACCAGGGGAAACAGCCTCTCAGCATCTACCCTGTCAATCCCCTTCAGAATCTTATACGTTTCAATGAGATCACCTCTCATTCTTCTAAACTATAGGCCCAATCTACTCAATCTCTCCTCATAGGACATCCCTCTCATCCCAGGGATCAATCTAGTGAACCTTCGTTGCACCACCTCCAAGGCAAGTATATCCTTCCTCAGATAAAGAGACCAAAACTGTGCACAGTGCTCCAGGTGTGGTCTCACCAAAGCCCTGTACAATTGTGGTAAGAGTTCCTTACTCTTGTACTCCACCCCTCTAGCAATAAAGGCCAACATGCCATTTCCCTTCCTAATTGCTTGCTGTACCTGCATGCTAGCTTTCTGTGTTTCCTGTACGAGGACACGCAAATCTCTCTGAACACCAACATTTAATAGTTTCTCACCATTTAAAAAATATTCTGTTTTTCTATTCTTCCTACCAAAGTGAATAATCTCTCATTTCCCCACATTATACTCCATCTGCCACCTTATTGCCCACTCACTTAACCTGTCTATATCCCTTTGCAGGCTCTGTGTCCTCCTCACACCAACTTTTAATGTAGTAAAACCTCCCAAGGCACTTCACAGGAGCGTAATCAAACAAAATTTGATACAGAGCCACATCAGGAGATATTAGGACAGATGACCAAAAGCCTGGTCAAAGAGGTAGGTTTTAAGGACAGTCTTAAAGGAGGAGCGATAGAGATGTAGAAGAGATGGATATTGAGGACAGTAGCCAACATTACACGCCGTAGAAGTGGGTATCGGGACAGTGGTCAAATTACATGTCGAATTGGTGGATATTGGGGACTGTGACAGACATTACAACAACTTGCATTTATATAGCGCATTTAAAGTAGCACAACGTCCCATGGCGCTTCACAGGGGCGTTACCAAATAAAATGACACCGAGCCACTTAAGGAGATACTGGGACAGATGAAAAAGAAGTAGGTTTTAAAGAGCGTCTTAAAGGAGGGGATAGAGAGGCGGAGAGATTTAGGGAGGGAATTCCAGAGCTTTGGGCCAAGGCAGCTGAAGGCACGGCCGCCAATGCTGGAGCGATTAAAATCGGGGAGGCGCAAGAGGCAAGAATTGGAGGAGCGCAGAGATCGAAAGCTTGTAGGGCTGGAGGAGGAGGTTACAGAGATAGGGAGGGGCAAGGCCATGGAGGAATTTCAAAACAAGGATGAGGATTTTAAAACTGAAGCATTGCCGGACTGGAAGCCAGTG